>JAEVFF010000023.1:347347-709608 GCA_018901945.1 Pugionium dolabratum | reverse complement strand
GAAGCAGACTTCTCGATAGAAGTCTGCTTTGAACAAAACATATGAAGCAGACTTCTCTCGAGAAGTCTGCTTTGAACAAAAAATGTGAAGCAGACTTCTCGAGAGAAAGCACAATGCCGGAAATCACAGAAAAATGCAACAAAATAAACCGCGAAAGCAAGCACAATCCAGAAATCACAGAAAAATGCAACAAAATAAACCGCGAAAGCAAGCACAATCCAGAAATCACAGAAAAATGCAACAAAATAAACCGCGAAAGCAAGCACAATCCAGAAATCACAGAAAAATGCAATAAAATAACTGTCAAAATAACCGTCCACGCAAAAACAGCCCCCGAAACCAGTTAAAAATATCAGTGAGACAGTTAAAAATCTTCAGAAAATCTATGAAATGAAAATCACATACCTTTGACGGTGGGGATTCTATTCGCAGTAATTTCTGGAAAAAAAAGTTCAAATATCACAGTAATTTCTGAAAAAAAAATTTCTAAAAAAAAATTCAAAACCATTTTCGAAGTGTTTCTTACCGCGAAAAGGGTTGCACCGTAGGGGACTCCGAAGCGTCAGAATATCTATGAAGGGAAAACAAAAAATTGTTAAACATCAACTATAAACCGTCAAACATCAATTGAAACATGCAAATCTATGAATGGAAAACAAAAAAACTGTCAAACATCAATTGAAACATGCAGATCTATGAATGGAAAACAAAAAACTATAAAACATCAACTGAAATATGCACATCTACTCGTACCGTCGCGGGGGAACGAGAGGGCGTCAGGGGAAAAGAGAAATACAAACAAAAACTTACACCTTACCGCGGGGCAAGAGAAAAAGAGACGGCGACAAGAGATAAATATGAGGGCAAGATAAACCGAAAACCTTACCGAGAGAGGTATGACGGAGAGAACGAAGAAAACCTTATCGCGGTAACGAGAAAGCTGGTGAACGGTGAGAAAGACGGCGACAGAGTAAGCGGCGGCGAGAGAGAGAACCAAGTTTTTTTTTTTCGGCTCGAAAATAAGTGGTAAATTATTAGGGTTTTGGCTTATATACTTGTGGTAAAAATCGGTTAGGTTAAACTGTCAAATCACTAATTCGCAGTTTGCGCAGACTTCTAGATGTCTGCTTTGTAAAAAAAAAGACAAAGCAGACTTCTCGAAGTCTTCTTTGTAAAAAAATACAAAGCAGACTTCTCGAAGTCTGCTTTGTATTTTTACATTACCCTAAACTCTAAATTGAAGAAAACCGGTTTAGTTACATTTAATTTCTGGTTTGTGCAGACTTCTCGAGAAGTGTGCTTTGTTAAATCTACAAACAACATCTCGAGAAGTCTGCGTAACCCTAAACCCTAAATAATAAAATTCACTAAATGTGCGAAAGTTTTGTTAAAAATTGGATGAATATGTTGAAAATAGTTAAGTAAATGCAAAACTCAAACAATTTTCCTATAAAAATTTGTAAATCTAAATTTTCAAATTTATCACATGATATTTCAAATTCTAGCATGAATTCTCTACACAAACATCAACTATTAACCCACAACACATAACAACAAAAACTAGCAAATCTTTTATACCATTAGATCGAATCTAATCTCCTTATTTTTGAATTCATTATAACTTTTACGTGCTTTTGATATGTATATAAATTATGTTAATAGCAATTTTAATTTTTTTAAATATTTCAAAATTTTTATTTGATTTATGTAATTTATTTACATGAAGTCTGCTTCAGCCGGAATAAACTATTTTTCTCACCAAAGCAGACTTCTTGGAGAAGTCTGCGAAGTTTATTCCGATCAAAGCAGACTTCTCGGAGAAGTCTGCTTTGGTAGGAATAAACTTCGCAGACTGCGAGAAGTCTGCTTCAGCCGGAATAAACTGTTTTTCCTACCAAAGCAGACTTCTCTGAGAAGTCTGCTTCATCCGGAATAAACTGTTTTTCCTACCAAAGCAGACTTCGTGAAGTCTGCTTCAGTCGGAATAAACTGTTTTTCCTACCAAAGCAGACTTCTCCGAGAAGTCTGCTTTGATAACAAAAAAATACGCAGGGACTAAAACGTAATTGACATTTCGACATTATTTTTTAGTCCAAAGGAGTGTTCAGTAATTTCTCCACCCCTATAGGTTAGTTTTGCAAAAAAATATGTAAATTGTCAAACTTGCATTTGAAGTCAAGTTTTAGGTCATTTTTAGCAATTCCCCCTTGTTACTGAATACTAGTATTTTTTCATTTATGTAAAAACTTTGGAAAATCAATATCTTAGAAATAAATGAAGTATGAATTAGTATCGTTTTGTAAATTGGATTATTACATGTCATGAGTGATCATTGTGTTCCTGTTAATAGATTATACTACTCTCTTTATTCATTTTATAAAATTTTCTATTTACAAGCATACATGCATTCAAAGAAATTTATCTTTATAAATATTTAAAAAAATTTATGTTATAAATAAAAAAAATTATAAAGATGTTGCATAATATAAATGATTATAGTATTAAATATATATAGATATAAAATTTGTAACATATTTTATAAAATAAAATAAAAACTTAAATTACTAATATTTTTTTAGAACCCAATATTAATGGGCTTTTTCTTGGAAAGGGAATGAGTTTTGCCGTTTAAAGTTGTCGGATCGTGACATCGTGTTTTTGTCCTCGTATGATCATAGATGCATTTAATGCAAACCTAATCTGATAATTAATATATTTAATTACTAAATTTGTATATTCTCTATATTGCTGAAAAAATAGTTATTACATCGCTTGGTATCTTTGTGTTTTATTAGTAGTGTTTGGTCTTCATTTTATAATTATAAGAAAATTGCAAATATTGGTAATTTGACCAGTTAAATAATGTTAAAACGGTAAAAAATTAGATCTAACGAGATTTTGAAAATGTGATTTCTTCATAATCAACACCTCAGTATGATTAATTCAATAACAATTTATAAATCGTAAACGCAAAAGTTATTAAACCTTTGTAAACCCTTGTAATGTACTAAATGTGGGTGGACATCCAAATTCACATAGACACTGATATTTTATTGTTATAAATATTTTGTGTTGGTGAAAAATACGATGTAAAATTCTCAAAGAAGACGGATCATTAAAATCGGCAACAAATCATTTTAGCTGGAAGAGTAGTTGTGAATTAGTTGATTCCAATTGCGTCTTTGTAATGCTTTAGAAGCAAAGAAATAAATGGGTAAAAGGATTTACTTTAGTATTGACTATTTGATTGAGTGACTTGAACGAAACAATTAATTACAATCAATGTTTATTTTTATAATGTTGTTATATAAACAGAATGTTAGGCGAGACATTCCTTTCCATATATAACCTTTGAGAATTAGAGAGTTAGTTGAAAAATATTTCAATTAGGTAAATTACCCATTCTCTTTGCTAGTTTAACCCTATTTTCTCTAATAGACTATCCATTTCGTTATTTGGTAATTAGCATAGGATTCTTTACCACCATTTTTTATATAAAGGTTGTTTATTGATGGTGTTGTATAACTTATTTTGAATAATATTATAGAATGAATTGTAAATATATCCTTAATATATTATTTGAGAAATGTTTTAACAAAATAACCTTAACCTGACGTGTTAATAACAAAAATATCATGCTGACGTGTCAACACCACAACGAGTTTCAAATTAAATATATAAAAAGGTTTAAGTTACTAGAATAATTATAATACATGTCATTGATATTATATTGGTTAGAGAATAAATATATTTGATTCAACTAACCAAAAAATAATATTACATTTACAAAAACAATAATTTTTATTTCTTTAAACTTTTTATACGTTAATTTATAAATAATTTTAAATAAATATAAATAGATTTAAATTAGTACCGTAATTCCTAATATATTATTTAAGAAATATTTTAAGAAAATAACATTATTTTGACGTGTTATTAAGAGAAATATTATTTTGACGTGTTACCACTACAGTAAATTTTAAATAAATATATAAATAAGCTTAATTTATTATAATAATTATAATATATGTCATTATATTAATTTGGTTAGATAATTAATATATTTTATTAAACTAACTAAAAATATTATTAGATTCGTAAAAAATAATTATTTTTCTTTTCTTAATTTATATATACAAAAATTAATGTTAAAATTAATTTCAAATAAAAATTAAAATTATACAAATATTTAATTTATATTTACTAATAAAATATAATTTATAAATATTTTTCTCTATGCATGGCATGGTATAAATCTAGTATATATATATATATATATATATATATATATATATATATATATAACTATCTCGAAAGGATAAAACTAGTCAATGAATTTCCTCATTTGATCAAACTGACTAAAATAACGTGTGATAGTTTACGTATATATATTTGTATCCATCTTTAGACAATATAGATTTTTGGTCTTTAATAAGAATTTGTGTAATTAATATTGATAAATTTTCATAACGGATGCACTTAGTGACTTGAAATTAATTAATATCGATAAACATTGTGTATGGGCAACGTGTCAACATCCTACGGTATCAATGAGATGATCACAGCTACCAAACATTGACGGCGATATTTTGATTAAGACATCCGGTTGTTCTATAGATAACAGACGAAACCAAGTGGGTTAGCTTCAACGTTCAAAAAATTCAAACTGATGCCTCGGAGCCAAACCTAATCAGGTTAGGGATACGAGTCTAGCAGGTATACCCCACGTAGAGCGCCTTTGACGGGTCCCACGTCGCTCAAAGTAACCGACTATGGATGGTACTACGACCAACTGTTACTCAAGTCAATTACACAAACCAACATATAACTGCCATGTGGCTTCGCTCATTTTCTTTTGTATTAAAGATCACTCGCCCACTTTGGCGCGTGTCATGGCCACGCTTCTTTCACGCCTAACGAAAACAATTTTATAGCATAAACAATTGAAACTAAAGATCTTGTTTGAAATTTCAAAATTGCTACCTGATCAAGGAGGACTCGACTAATATAAAAATATTTGATTTCGGTGATGAAACTGAAGAAACGAACAGAAATGGTCTATATCCTTTTTTTGGGGGTTCCAACATATATATTGTCTGTATCTAAACATAATAATTTTACTTCTTTACCTTTACCAAAACTTTCAATTAAACCAAATTGAGCATAAAGAATAAAGAGGAGAAACAGAGCATGTGGGAATCAATCATAATCCCAGTTTTTGATGCTTCTCAAATACCTTTCTTTTTATTTTGGTAATCTAAAGCATCTCTTTATACATTAATAATTCACTTTTTCAATTTCATACAAGGATTAACGCAAAAAAAAACATTTATATTTGTATATACACAATTATAATAAATATTCCGACTATACTTTTCATAAAATGATACCTAACATGCAATTTGCTAACAAAATACCTTTTACGATTATAAAGATCGTTATCAAAATACTTATTTTTATCGTTAAGACTGTTGTAGCTATTAGCTACGCAATTAGGGGCAGTTCTAGAAATGAAAACACTTGCTTGTGATCACCGATTTTTGAAAACCTTCATTTTATATTAAAAATAGTACAATAACTAAAGTTTACAATAAATATAAAAAATGCCAAAAAACCAAGGGAAAAGGTAAAAAGCACACTCATATTTTTAGAGTATTTGTTTCAACTTTGAGGTATTTAAAATTTTTATAACATAATAATGATATAATAGTCTGTTTCATCTTTAACTTGGTAAATGCCTCCCAAATTCCCAATTTTGTAGGCAATTTGAAATAAATTATTATCGCAAAACATAATGGCATCATTTATTATCCATCATCATCCTATGCTCTTGAACTGTAATCACGACATGAGAGATGATTAGTGATATTGATTAATAACTACTACTATTAACTTTATTACTTTTGTCGTTTTATTATTAAGATATCACATCATATAAAATATATTATTTTGGATTTAAATTAATTTCACCGCACTCATATCACATGTAAACCCGATCCCACAAACGTGATTGTAAATCGCATGGGAATTACAAAAATGCTGCGATCACATGATGTCATATGTTGTTTCCTTTTCCTATTTTTTTCTTTTATTTTTCTCTCAATTAGTATTACATTTGACCCAAACTGCATAACTGGCTTTGGCACGATAATGATGAAGCTGAGCAAAATAATCGGAAATTGATAAACAAAGAGAACATCGGAATCGGTTCCCAAAAAACAATCTAAAAGCGTCCGAACATGAAAAACAACAACTCAGGCTGTTACGAAGAATAGATTAGCCTCTATAAGCACTGAAAGCTCTATGAGCTGAAAAAAAATTAGTGGTGTTTTAAAGAAAAGAAAATGACAATACTTTTAGAACACAAATTTATATATTTTCTATTTTTTTGTGAATTGTCCTGTAACAAATTTAGTAACAGAAAAGTATCCCATGTTTTGTTAGATACTCAGAAAAGAAAAAGCAAAATGCAACAACCCATCAATCTCATATTATTCGATCTTATTGGCTTTTTCTCCATTTCATTTAATTTAAGTTTAAATATTCATTTTTTTTTGGCACATATAAATCCATCCAAAGCGCATCAGATGATACAGCATTTATAAAATAAAAGAAGGAACATAAAGTTAAATGCATTATTTTCATAAAATAATAAGACCAAAATAATATTCTACATTTTTTTTGTTGGATTAAGTAAAATTTAACAAAATCATCAATGGTCCCAGAATTTGAGTGATCTTTCTTTCTCTCTCTAGTCTCTGTTTTCTTTTTAGTAACATGAAGCCCAGCTGTTTGGCGATCATTGCGAATGAGTCTCTCTTTCATAAAAAGATGAAAAGAAACAAAACCAGAAAGAGAACTAAAAGAAGAGATCGATCTTTTACAATTCCAATATAAATATTCTTTGTGGGTCTCTCTCAAGTTTCTATCACTTCAATCCATACCCAAACAGATTCTGAGTTATCCAACGCAGAAACTGATAAAAACATAAATCTGTGAGATGAATCTAAGGGTTGTCCAAAAACGAGGTCCTATTGCGATTTATTCCCCAAAAAGGAGGGAATTTTGTAACTGTATAAATAACCCTGTTCGCCTCACTAAAAAGCGAACACACATGTAATCGTCATCATCAAACAAACAATTTAAAGTGCAGATCTTTGCTCAGAGGGTATATGAGCGACGAGGAAACGATGAACCATTTCGAAGCTAGTGAATGTGATAACTGCAGCAGGAGTTGTTCTCAGGAGATTAGTGGCACAGCCTCTGTAAAAACCGGGAAGCCCATCTTTCTCAAACACTTTCTTTATGCAATCTCTTACGCCCGAGTAACGTTTCTCACTGTGATGTCCCTGCTCTTGAAGCCTAGCTCGTACCACCTGCACACCGTGAGATCAACATGTCATATAACCGAACTGAAATTGTGTAAGAACATGGATCGATGTGAGTAAAAGGTTTGTTGTACCTCGTGCGGGTAGGTTAATGTGGAAGCAAATATCTTCGCAACTGAAGAGGCAACTGCCACATCACGAGCATTGAGATTATCGATTGATTTATCACCTGTTCCGTTCAAACTATTAGTTTATCTCATCTTAATCTCCACAAATACTTCACCTTTTCTCTACTTCATATCCAATTCACAAGATTTATGGATAAATTTACCTTTCTTGGCCAGGTAGATCTTGATCATTTCATATGTAGGAAACTGAATGGCAACATGACTAATACCAGCTAGTGCAGGCACAAGCCCACTGTTTAGTAACCCAAAGAGAGGGAGACACAGAGAGAAAGAGAGGATGCCATTTAATAAAGACATTTGATCCGTTAACAGAAAAAGTGTAGGCGAGATGAAAAACCTGTACAATCCACGAATTCCTTCCTCGTAACCTATTCTCCTCAAAGCAGATAGTGTACTTTTGTATGGCACTACACTCGTTCTCATTCCTTGTGTCTAAAGAGGAATCAAGATTAGATTCTTATTGTAACACAAATTTACATCTTTCTTTGGTGAGGTTTTTCAGGACAAAATGCCAATGCTTGGTACAATTTTTTTGTTACACAAAATTATAGGTAAGACAGGTGTATAATTAACGTTTCTCTTTTTCTTTCCTTGATTTTCATGATTGAAAATATCACAGCCAAGAAAAAAACGGACCTGAAGTCTAGTCTTGACAACCCAAAGAGGATTTGTAGCTATGGTAGTTGCAGCTCCAGCACCAGAGGCAGCCATTACATTAGCACCAACGCTAAGTTTGTGATTCACGTCTAATGTATGTACCAAGACAGATGATTAACCCAATGATATACATATTGATTTAAACCGAAGCAGAAGCAAGTAAATAAGCTATAAAGAAATGTTTTGTGTTTCAAGGACTAACCATCTGAAGATAAAAGGCTCTTGAGCTGGTCATACATTGTAAAATAAACCTGCAAAAAATTCTTACAACATGTTTAGTTTCATACCTAGAGGAAGCCATCTACTTTGCTCTGGTAATGCAAACAAGTCAAGTGATATGTAAAATTGTTCCAGGATCAAATACCAATAGCTCCAAGTAGTTTAACTCACCGCCCAATTCGAGAGAAGTGCCATCACGGTTGGGGAAAGTCCGCGGTATAAGCCACGAATCCCTTCTTTCTTGAAGATCTGCTCAAGACTACCAACAATTAGACTACCTGATCAAAAGACAAAACAATTGGGTGGTGAAAAAACATTTAGCAATCTCGAGATTTGAAGCCTTTTGGTGGATGAGAACAAAACAAGGACAAACCTTTGATGTTTGCATCACCAAGCTTTGGTAACCCATGAACCTGAAACCTCGTTTTTATAACATCAAGAGGGCACACAAACGTCGCCGCAAAAACCCCTAAAAATCCAAAATTTTCAAAATTAATCGCAAACAAAAAAAGCTTGGAATAAAAAGCCTACGTTTTTTCACAAAATCAAAGAGAAGTTTCGACATGAGCTACGCAGATTCGTTACGATGCAATCAGATCAGAGCATTACCGGCGGCGGCACCGGCGGCGGCATTACAGAGGACATTTTTGGAATTAGGAGGATGAGAATTAGCGGACATCTCTTGGATCTGAACGGAGAAGAATATGAATAGCCTTGTGGAAACGGCGGAAGAATACTTGTGTCGCTGAAGAAGAAGATGATAAAATGGTTGTTTCCTCTCTCGAGAGGGATTTCGCGGCGAACCAGCGTCGCATTGCCGAGAGGGGTCCGAGTCCGAGAGTCCTAGTCCGACCCTTACTTATCTCTCTTTGAAGAATTTGAGTCAACGGAGCAAAAGAGTTAAATAAATCTGAAGATCAAGACGAAGAAACCGTAAAGAAACAGAAGCAGGCCGTGTTTGTTTTGTTTACCGGAGGAGACTATTCAACGAGAGGGAGACGGGGAGAAATTGAACATAAATTTATTCGCTTTTGTTATATATATATATATATATTTAATTTATATTTACTTGGTTCTTGTGTTTTAGTAATTAGTTGATAACCAAAGATATATGTACTTTCATTCTCAGCCAGACGAATCAGACCCCATCCAAACACCAAACACCAAACACCAACCCCTGAACCAATCAGCATGCCGTAATTGCCATTAACGTAATACCACAACTTATTAAGTTTTTTGATATAAATGAAACAAAATTTAAGAAGGTGGTTTTCAATGTGTGAGCAGCGCTTTACCGCTATGAACCTCGACCTTTAAAAATAGCATATTAGAAATTCAAATAATATAGGCCATGTGGATTGGGCACGACTCCGATGTCCATATAAGAAATGGTTTCGTAATTTTAACTTGAACTACAGTGTTAATCAATTTATTTGCGGCTTTCTTTCACTTCCCTTTTCTTTCTTTGGTTTTCCTTATTTATAGAGCTTTCGTTTGCGATTTCTAAATGTTGTAGTTTTGTGTATATCTCTTTATCATTTTATCGGTGTTTTTTAGAGTTTTATTATTAAAAAATTCTTCACTCAAATATTTTTTTTTTAGAGTTTTATTATTATTATCAACAATTTTTTTAAATATCTAGTTTATGTAATAATTTTCACTCAAATTTTATTATTATCAGTTGGAGGTAAAATCAAACCTACTTTTGTCATGACTTATGTAAACATTTGTACGAATCTACTAAATATGAAATTTCAAAGTTTGACTAATAAGGGACTAATATTTTTACTAAAAAGAAATCTTGCTTTAGTACAAACCTAATTGGTTATTGGTTTGTGTTCAAAGTCCATCCTAATTGTAAGAATTATTTTGGGGTCATACATGTATAATCGATGTGTTAGAGTCATTATCTAAAATAGTCAAAAATATGTGGTCACTTATTTGTAAAGATAAAAGACTATGAGGCATAAGTGTTATGGAAAATTTGTGTGTGGATACATTATGTAATTTTTAATTTGATGAAGGGCCGAATTATAAATTATTTTCTATATAAATATAAGGGTTATGGTCCCCATGGCAACCCTAACAAGAAATTCATCCACCTTTGTATCCCATCAACAAAGATCTTCAGCTATTTTGGATTTGTCGTGGAAGAATCATTCTCAACTTCAGTATCATAAGCAATGAATTCAAAAGGTACGCTTCTGCTATTATGTTTCTTATTATTCAGGAATTAACATGAGTTTTATGGTTATAGAAATCATAAAATATTCAACAATTGGTATTAGAGCATCATGTCTAGTTTCTGTATAATAGTCAGATTATTTTTTGGTTAAAGTTTAGATTTAATAATATGTTTAGAATTTTTCATATTGTTGAATCTGATTTTTTGTTAAAGTTTAGAGATTAAATCTGTATTTTGTGATCTGTGTTTAAAGTGTTGAAAGATCTGAAATTATGTTTATCATTTTATATATGTTTATAGTGTAAATCATGTTTAGATCTTGAATATATATATATAAATTGGTGGCTATTCATCTTCTTTTTGTCAGTTTCATTATTAAGTATAAACGTAACCGTTAAGGTTGAAGAAGAATGAATAGGAGAGAAAAAAATTATTATTTCATTTAATAATATTTTATGCTTATTAGCCTTTAAAAAAGGGAATTTTTTAATCAATAAAATAAATTTTATTGTGCAAGTTTAATTCTTGAAGTGGATTAATTGATATAAGATGTTGCCAAAATGACTTTTTGTGGATATTTTTCCATGAATAGTTTTGAATGATATGTGTATGTATTTTCATGCGAATATTAAATCGACCCAAAGGTAGATTTGTATTTGGCCGAACTACATACATACCTGTGATGATAAACATGTGATAATTATTAGGAATTAACATGTGAATGATAAATCGGTCCAAAGAAAGGTTTATCATTTTATCATGTATTATTGTCAGTGTTTGATCTTTACAACAAGAGTATTACTAGCAGTTAATAATATTGTCCAAAGACTTGTTATTAATGTTGCACTTGGTAACTTGAGATGGGTTGTACAATTTTTTTATAATTTATTTGTTGGTTATATTTGGTTAAATTGTGAGTTACTAATTAAGAATTGTTCTCTTTTCAGCAAATTTCATTATATGATCTGCTAACTTAGGTTCAATTTCAATACTTACTGGTTTCAACTATAAGGAATGGAAAAGTAAGGTTAAGATTGTCCTTGGGTGTATGGATCTTGACCTTGCATTAAGGATGGAACAACCTACTTCTCCTATAGATACTAGCACTACTGAGTATAAGATGGTTTATGAGAAGTGGAAACATTCTAACCGTATTGGTTTAATGATCGTTATGGACACCATTCTAGAAACCTTTAGAGGTGATGATGAGAACTAAGATCTTAAACAGTTCCTTGCTGAAATGAACTTGCGTTTTGCAAAAAGTGATAAGACAGAAATAAGTACGCTTTTGTATCGTTTTAGTACCATGAGGTATCATGGCAAATGAAACATAAGGGACTATATTTTGGAAATGTCTAACATTGTTTCAAAACTTAAAACACTCAAGACTAAGTTTCTAGAAGAAGTGTTCATATTTTTTGTCTTGAACTCTCTTCCTCTTAGTTTCAATCAATTGAAATCTAGTTACAACACACAGAAAGAGAAATGGTCTCTTAATGAGCTTATTTCATATTGTGTGCAAGAGGAGGATATGATGAAACAAGAAAAGTTTGAAAGTGCTCATATGGTTAACACCTCTAAGGACAAGGCAAAAAAAGAAAAATTGAGGATGTTAAGAATGATGTTGCTAAAGGTCCAACACAAAAGAAGAAGACTAAGGTTGAAGATACATGCTTCTTTTGTAAGAAAGCTGGACATATGAAGAAGGACTTCCAAAAGTACAACACTTGGCGTGCAAAAAAGGTATGTTCCTTACTATGGTCTGTTCTGAAGTGAACATAGTTGAAGTACCCAAAAACACTTGGTGGTTAGATTCAGGTGCAACTACTAACATCAGTGTTTCATTACAGGATTGCCTGAGCTACCGAAAACCAACTGATGCTGAAAGACGCATTTATGTGGCTAATGGAATTTTGGTTTATGTGGAAGCAATTGCGCATTTTAGATTGTTTTTTAGTACTGGTTGTTTTTTAGATTTGAAAGACACTTTTGTTGTACCGTCAGTTAGACAGAATTTGGTTTATGTTCCTTATTTAGACAAATCTGGTTATTCTTGTCTAACTGAGCATGGAAAAATTACTTTGTCTTTAAATTCAGTTTTAATTGGAACTGGTACAGTCATGGATAATCACAATCTTTATATGCTTGACATTATAGCTTCTCGTGATGAAAGCTTAAATGTTGAATCAAGGGGTACAAAACGTAAATTAGAAAATGCAAGTTCAGGAACTCTGTGGCACAAACGCTTAAGTCACATTTCTAGGAATAGAATTGAGCGATTTGTGTCTAATGGTATATTGGGTTCTGTGGATTTCACAAATTGTGAAGTCTATGTGGATTGCATTAAAGGAAAACAGACTAAACATAAGAGATTAGGTGCATATAGAGCTACATAAGTTCTTGAGTTTATACATACAGACATGTGTGGACCTTTCCCTACGGCATCATTTATAGACGATTACTCTCGATATGCATACTTGTTTCTTATTCATGAAAAGTCGGAGTCTTTAGTCGTGTTCAAGAAATTTAAAGCTGAAGTTGAGAATCAACTCGACCGAAGGATAAAGTCTATCAGATCTGATCGTGGTGGTGAGTATTACGGTCGGTATGACGGTTCAAGTGAACAACGTCCAGGGCCATTTGCCAGATACCTAGAGGAGTGTGGAATCGTCCCACAATACACTATGCCTGGGTCTCCTAGCATGAATGGTGTGTCAGAAAGACGTAACCGCACTCTTAAAGATATGGTGAGGAGTATGATCTGTCACTTCACCTTACCTGAATCACTCTGGGGAGAGGCATTAAAGACTGCAACATACATTCTTAATCGGGTACCAACTAAGGCAACTGCAAAAACACCTTATGAGCTTTGGACAGGAAGAAAACCTAGTCTAAAGTATTTTCACATATGGGGATGTCCAGCTGAAGCTAGGCCTTACAAGCCGTTTGAGAAAAAGCTGGACTCTAGAACTGTGAGCAATTACTTTATTGGTTATTCTGAGCGATCTCGGGGCTATAAGTTTTATGATCCTACACAAAAGAATATTTTTGAGACGGGAATAGCTACGTTCTTTGAGGATGTTGAATTTGGGGGAAAATTGAAGTTAGAGACATCATCTTTGAGGAAGAATCGGATTCAGTTTCTAAACCGATTCATATAGTTGCTTTTGATAAAGCAAATTTAGATCCTCAAATTGATACTGAAGTTCTTCCTACAAATCAAGATGACGATGTTATCGAACATGAAAGTCAAATTCAAAATCCTCAAGAACCTGTGCAACAAGAACAAGTGCCTTTGCGGCGATCCACTAGAGAAAGGAGAAGTGCTATTCCAGATGATTACATAGTATTTCTTATGGAACAAGAGGAAAATCATACCCAGTTGGAAGATGATCCTATCAACTTCCGTGAGGCCATGGATAGTTCCAATTCAGATAAGTGGGTCAAAGCTAGTAAAGAAGAGTATCAGTCAATGCTAGACAATAAGGTTTGGAACATTGTCCAATTGCCAGAAGGAAAGAAAGCCATTGGTTGCAAATGGATATTTAAGACCAAAATGGATTCAAGTGGTGATGTGGAAAGGTATAAAGCTCCTCTAGTAGCTAAAGGCTATACTCAGAAAGAAGAGATTGACTATAAAGAAACTTTTTCTCCAGTTTCATCAAAGGATTATTTTAGGACAATCATGGCCCTTGTTGCATACTATGACTTAGAGCTTCATCAGATGGATGTCAAGACAGCGTTTCTCAATGGTGACATTGATGAGACAATTTATATGGAGCAACCAGAAAATTTTGTAATAGGTGATTCAAAGAAAATGGTATGCAAATTAAATAAATTCATCTATGGGCTAAAACAAGCTTCTCGTCAATGGTACCACAAATTTCATAAGATAATCATCTCATTTGGTTTTGAGGTGAATTTAGTCGAAGATTGTGTGTATCAGAAGTTCAGTGGGAGTAAGTGTATTTTCCTGGTTTTGTATGTCGATGACATACTACTAGCCACTAACGATATGGACATGCTACATGAGACCAAGATATTTCTGAAGGGTAAATTTGAAATGAAAGATCTTGGTGAAGCATCTTTTGTATTAGGAATTCAGATTAACCGAGATCGAACTCGGAGAATTCTTGGATTATCTCAAAAGAGTTATATCAATAAAGTACTCAAGAGATTTGGCATGCAGGATTGCAAACCAGGTGATACCCCAGTCGCTAGAGGAGACAAATTTTGTCTTAATCAATGCCCTAAAGGAAATTTAGAAATTCAGGAGATGCAAAAGATTCCTTATGCGTTGGCTGTAGGGAGTCTAATGTATGCTCAAATTTGTACGCGTCCAGATTTAGCCTACATTGTTGGAGTTTTGGGCAGATACTTAAGTAATCCAGATTTGGACCATTGGAAAGCAGCCAAAAGGGTCATGAGGTATCTGAAGAGAACAAAAGATTATATGCTCACATATCAGAGATCAGATAACTTGGAGATCATTGGGTATTCTGATTTTGATTTTGCTGAATGTCAAGATAGTAGAAAGTCTACATCAGGTTTTGTTTTTCTGTTGGTTGGTGGAGCTATTTCTTGGCGTAATGCAAAACAAACACTCGTAGCTTCCTCTACAATGGCGGCAGAATTTGTAGCAGTTTTTGAGGCATCCAATCATGGACTTTGGTTGAGGAATTTTGTCACTGGACTACGAATTCTTAAAGGAATTGAAAGACCACTAAAGATATATTGTGACAATAAATCAGCTGTTTTGTACTCCAACAAAAATAGCAGCACAACAAAGTCCAAATTTATTGACATTAAGTTCCTCGTCGTTCAAGAGAGGGTACAAAATGGAGAGATTTCCATAGAACACTTAGGGACAAACTCTATGATAGCAGATCCTCTTACAAAGAGCATTCCACCTAAGGTCTTTCTTGAGCATACTGCTCGAATAGGTGTTTCAATGTTTGAGGATCATTTGGTTTAGTGAGAGTTTTTCATTTGGTTTTGGGTTTTATGTTTTAGTTGTGTTTATGCACATTTATTTTCTGATCAGAAATAAAGTTTTGTTTTTTAGTTTACTCTTTGTACAATAAAATTAAAGGATCTCAATAAGGTATGACCAGTTGAAAATCGACATGTATTGATCATTTTTCATGTGATTTTCATGCTACACTTTTCCTAATTGATCTATGTCGTTTGTCTATATTAATTTCAGTGATTATGGAAGGTTTAGTTATTTATC
This sequence comes from Pugionium dolabratum, assembly GCA_018901945.1. NCBI lineage: Eukaryota > Viridiplantae > Streptophyta > Magnoliopsida > Brassicales > Brassicaceae > Pugionium > Pugionium dolabratum. Next base: position 693,798 of record JAEVFF010000023.1, on the reverse strand, counting down.
ATTATAACGAAAACCGCTATGATCCTATGTTACTATAGTCAATGGACGGGATTGTTTATGTCTTGCTATATAATGACAATTTTGAGCTCATAAAGTCTATCACATTTTCAAAATACATATGTGACCCAGTGGGAGATTGTAAGAATTATTTTGGGGTCACACATGTATAATCGATGTGTTAGGGTTATTATCTAAAGTAGTCAAAATTATGTGGTCACTTATTTGTAAAAATAAAAGACTATGAGGCATAAGTGTTATGGAAAATTTGTGTGTGGATACATTATGTAATTTCTAATTTGATGAAGGGCCGAATTAGAAATTATTTTCTATATAAATAGAAGGGTTATGGTCCCCATGGCAACCCTAACACAAGAAATTGAACCACCTTTGTATCCCATCAACAAAGAGCTTCAGCTATTCTGGGTTTGTCGTGGAAGAACCGTTCCCAACTTCAGTATCATAAGCCATAGATCTAAAAGGTACGCTTCCGCTATTGTGTTTCTTATTATTCAGGAATTAACATGAGTTTTATAGTTATAGAAATCATAAAATATTCTACAATAAAATGATAATCTTTTTACCAAACCGTATAAATAATCTTACTACTAAATCACATCTATTACGTTGTAGGTGATATATAAACTCGATCCGGCAAACCAGTCTGATTACGAATTTAAGATGATGGAGAATTTGAGTTAAAAATCATGTGTATAAATTGGCTAGTTTCTTGTAGGGGAATTCAAATATTTGAAGAAATAAAAAAAAGCCACGTGGAAAAATGCACTAAGAATAAAATTAGTACAGTGTCTACGAAAACGGCTGGACGATATACATTCAGTCGTCAGTTGAACTACAGATTTTATTCTTAGTGCATTTTTCCACGTGGCTTTTTTTATTTCTTCAAATATTTGAATTCCCCTACAAGAAACTAGCTAATTTATACACATGATTTTTAACTCAAATTCTTAGTGCATTTTTCGAAATATAAACCAAAATAATATCCGAAAAAACTGAATTATTTTTAGTTATTTTGGTTATGTTTGTTATTTTTCGGCTATTTTCAGTTATTTTGTTTAGTTCGGTTATTTTGGTTACTTCGGTTATTTCAATTATTTTTGATTTTAAATTTAATAACTGAAACGGTCGAAATCGAAGTATAATCGAATCAAAATCAAACCAAAATATAAAAATAACCGAATAGATATTTAATATTACTAACAAAAAAAAACTAAAACAAAAAATAACCGAACCGAATATCTGAATACCGAAATCTAGTATTTATGAAAATTTGAGGTGATAAAAAAACTAGTAATGATATTCAAGAAACAAAACTTTAAAAATGTGGAAAGTTGCTAATCATAACTGGTGAAAATTTGTTAGTCATAATTTTGCAACCCAGGAAGATATTTCCAAAACTGAAAGGAAACAAAATTAATTAAAAAATTGATGGAAAACATTTTAGCCACAAAAAAAGGAAAAATAAAAAAAATAAAAAAAGAACGAACCTGCCTCGATTCTTCCCTCGTGTTGGAACTGAGTCAGTTTTTCAACTGACGACTGAATGTATATCGTCCAGCCGTTTTCGTAGACACTGTACTAATATCTGGAAAAATGCACTAAAAAAAATGCACTAACCAATAACCATAGTTTTTCAAAATAATATCTGTTTATTTATTTTTTTTATAACCGAATATTAACCGAAATCTGTTTTTCGATTTGGTTTCGATTCGGTTTATTCGATTCGGATTATTTGGGTAGATCTAATGAATACACTTCATAGTAAACCACAAATCATAGTTATGTTAAGAATTAGAAAACGAAACTCTCATAATTAAAACGATTGAAATAATAAAACAGCATCTATTTCCGATGAATTAAAGATGTCGGACAATACGGCGTAACAAGTGTCCTAATCCTTACTTTATGTTAGGACACAACTTGTGTCCTTTTCTTGTATGTTGAATAATGATAGCTTATTGAGTATTCTTACCTTTTATGACATGTGATTTTATATCTCATCTGACTATTATATAATACTCGATCCACTCAAATAGTCTTTGATAAGAATTTTCTACAATTATCAAGTAGTGTGTAAGCTCATTATCAATTAGTGTGTAAGCTCACGGACGCATTGACAAAAGCCATGACTTTCTTTGAAAAACATCACTTTCCTCTATATTACACATGTTCTTTCTCTCAAAATTGAGATTTGTGGCTTTCTCTCTCTACCTGTTTATGTATATATATAGAGTGATGAGATGGATTTGGAATGAGAGAATTAGTGTAACACAAAATCTTGAAAGAAAACAAAAGAAATTAATGGAGAGAGAAATAGGAAAAAGAAGCTCATATTCATCGAGGGAACAACGAAACCTCAGAGAGAAAGAGCGACGAATGCACATGAAAGATCTCTTCTTTATACTCTCTTCTCATATTTCTCCCACACATAGGGTTCGTTTTCTCTCTCTCTTTCTACATAAACTTAATTAATGTGTAAACAACAAATAACGTAACCACATTCTCATGCAAAAAGAAGAAAAACAAAACATGAATGTATTATATATACAGTTACAGGTGCCTCAACTTATAGATGAAGCGACATCATACATGATAAGACTGAAAGAGAAGGTAAATTATTTGAGTGCAAAGAAAGCGACATTGTTAGGAGAAGTGAGCAGGAGTCAACCTCAAGGATCGTCTATTCTGCCGAAATTCAGTATTTGTTCGCGGGATTCGATCATAGAGATGAATTTGATTATGGATCTGAACATGAAAAGAGTAATGCTTCACGACCTTATAAGTGTTTTTCAAGAAGAAGGAGCTCAAGTTATGAGTGCTAATCTTCACAACTTGAATGATAAGATCTTCACTTATACTATCATAGCCCAGGTATGTGTGCATCTCCGTTTAACATTTATAGTTTTGATTTACAGTTAATTAATCTTCTAAAATGAATATTTGCAGGCTACCATATTTCGAATCGGCATTGATCCATCAAGGATAGAAGAGAGAATAAGAGATATCATCTTTTCATAAAAACTTTGTGAATTATTGTTATTATATTCCAAATCAATATAGTCCATGTTAGCGTTAATTTATGCAATATTTGTATGATTTTTTTAAAACATATATGTTAGTTTTAAACATGAGATTAGTATTTTTTTATATGTATGCTGCATGCTGTTATGATGATGATTATTGATTACAGTAAATTCTTGGATTATATGATATTTCTTAAAACCTAATTCATATTTTCATTTGATTTGAATAACTAATTTTGATATAAGAATACAACAATTATTGAAAGTACAGCTCAATTACGAAAATGTTTTATAATAGATGATATAATAATTTAATTCATTACTAAAAAATTTAATCGATTAAATAATAAAAAATATAGTTGAATTAAAAAAATATTGAGAAAATGATGGTGTTAAAACATCAACACAAAATTTAATATATATAGAGGATGTCAAATTTTAGTATTTGATGTTTACACAATCATGTGAAATACGATTATTTTTTTTTTTACATTTAGTAAGGCACGACATATTGGCGTAAATGTAAACGAAACACACTATCGGGGGGAATGTGAAAATAAAACAAAAGTCAGGGTTTACCTTTCAATTTTGAAGTTCCGCACAAATTGCTTCCCTTGTTGGATTTAGGAATTTTGAAACCCTTGTCGAAGAGAAAAGAGGCAAAATCTCAAAATTAAGTTTTTCTACTCCGTACACTCTGTGGAGAAAAATCTGGCAATCTTGAGATGGATCTGATTCAGTCCTACGACGAAGAAGCCGTTTCTTCCTCTCCGGAATCTTCGCCGCCTCGTATGTTGAAGGCGAAATCATCGGCTCCGGAGGTAGACGATACGGCACTGGCTCTTACGGTGGCTAACGTTAATCAATCCAAGTCGAAGCCGATCAATCCGACCCAACACGCCGTTGTGTTTAACCCTACCTATGAACAGCTTTGGGCTCCGATTTACGGCCCCGCGCACCCGTACGCCAAAGACGGGATTGCACAGGGGATGCGGAACCACAAGCTAGGGTTTGTGGAGGACGCCTCGATTGGTTCATTCGTGTTCGACGAGCAATACAACACTTTTCACAAGTACGGTTACGCGGCGGATCCGTCCGGGATGAATTACATCGGCGACGTGGAGGCCTTGAAGAAGAACGACGGTGTTTCTGTTTACAATATTCCGCAGAGCGAGCAGAAGCGAAGGAAGATTGAGAAGAACAAGGAAGAGAGAGAAGGGGAAGAGAAAAAGAAAGAGCTTGAGCCGGAGGCTGAGAATCCGGCGACAGAAGCGTGGCTTTTGAAGAATAGGAAAAGCCCATGGTCGAGAAAGAAGGAGGTGGTTCAGGGAGAGTTGACAGAGGAGCAGAAGAAGTATGCAGAGGACCACGCGAAGAAGAAGGAAGAGAAGGGGCAACAAGGCGAAGCCAAAGGAGAGCATTATGCGGACAAGAGCACCTTTCATGGCAAGGAGGAGAAAGATTATCAAGGGAGGTCATGGATTGAGGCTCCTAAAGATGCAAAGGCTAACAACGATCATTGTTACATTCCAAAACGTCTGGTTCATACATGGAGTGGTCACACGAAAGGTGTGTCTGCTATTCGGTTTTTCCCCAAGCATGGACATTTGCTTCTCTCTGCAGGTATGGATTGTAAGGTTAAGATTTGGGATGTGTACAACTCTGGTAAATGTATGAGGACTTATATGGGTCACGCTAAAGCTGTGAGGGATATTTGCTTCTCCAATGATGGGACTAAGTTCTTAACTGCTGGCTATGATAAGAACATTAAGTATTGGGACACAGAAACTGGCCAAGTTATATCGACTTTCTCAACTGGGAAGATTCCATACGTCGTTAAGCTGAATCCAGATGATGATAAGCAGAACATTTTGTTAGCTGGTATGAGTGATAAGAAGATAGTGCAATGGGATATTAATACAGGGGAGATTACGCAAGAATATGATCAGCACTTGGGTGCTGTTAATACAATCACATTTGTGGACAATAACAGAAGATTTGTCACATCGAGCGATGATAAGTCTCTACGTGTGTGGGAATTCGGGATACCGGTGGTTATCAAGTATATCAGTGAGCCTCATATGCACTCTATGCCTTCTATTTCTGTTCACCCGAATGGAAATTGGCTTGCGGCACAGAGTTTAGACAATCAGATTCTGATCTATAGTACCCGGGAAAGGTTTCAGCTGAACAAAAAGAAGAGGTTTGCAGGACACATTGTAGCTGGTTATGCATGCCAAGTTAATTTCTCGCCAGATGGACGCTTTGTAATGTCAGGAGATGGTGAGGGTAAGTGCTGGTTTTGGGACTGGAAGAGTTGCAAAGTCTTTAGGACTCTTAAATGTCACAATGGAGTATGCATTGGGGCCGAATGGCATCCTCTGGAACAGAGTAAAGTTGCAACTTGTGGTTGGGACGGATTGATTAAGTACTGGTAATGACCTTTCAATCTTTTTTATTGTGTGCCTTCTTTTGTTTAACAGATGCATAATAGTTGTTGGTATAAATCATTGTAGCAAAGCTAGAGTTGTAGTTTGAGTAGCCTTGCATGTAGGATGCGTCTTAGATCTTTGGAATCAGATATCTTTCACAAAAAAGTGTCTCTATATCCGAAGCTGTGATCATTAGCAGTCCATTAACCATGTCATTGACCACGTCTCTATATACTGTTTGATGCTGATGTTTTGTTGCGCGGTTACAGGGACTAATAAGACAAGACAGAGGCATCACGGAGAAAGAGAGAGAGAGAGTAGTAAAAGGCGCAGAACTCACGGCCTACTCTGGGTTATACAAAATGCTGCATCTTTGGGATACAAAGCCCCTTTGAGTTTCACTTTCTTCTGTTTTTAGATTCTGGAAGGTATTTTTCTTCATCTGTATTATGTAGACTGACGACCAAAACAATTTCAAATGCTTGAGAGAAACTGTGTGACTGTATCGCTATAGAGATGCCCTTTCAGACTTTCAAGATTCATAAAATATGTGTTATTTTTTTATAATATCCCGAGATTATTCTATATCTCAATACAAGACATGTATATGCATAAACTCTTTGGAGTATTTAAAGGTTTCTTGAAGACGAAGTTCGTCAGCGACAAATCCCTCATATCTGATACAAATATTATCTGTTTGATTACTCTCACCAAGTAGATGAATAGAATGTGGGCAATGCTTAGAATAATTTCGATGTTTAATTTTCCTACGATATTTTGACATTATTAAATATAGAAAATTCAATTGTAAAAATTTATACAAACATTAATTAATTTTAAAATAAAATTTGTTTACCGTGAGAATGCAAAAGTAAAACATAATTGTATCTTACTTGTAACTCTTTAATTTTAAACTCTTTGAAGAGTTCTATATTTTTGGCATGGATTTTTAAGTTAATATTTTTAATAATTTTCTAATATTTTTGTTTTATGAACAGGGTTAAAATGTCATTTTGAAAAAGATATAGGATATATCTGAAATTCAGAAAATATTGAGTATAGATTTTTTAATTTCAAAAAAGTAGTGTATACTATTAACTTCTCCAAATTTAAAAGGTAAGGACTTAAAATTAAAAAGGATAGAGAAGCATAACAAAGAATGTATACCAAAAATAAGAGCAACGATGGGAATTGTCAAATAATGGAATAGATCTCGTAATCTTTTATATACGTATATGATTGTGTGGTGAAGTTAGTTAGGGTGACATTATCAAGTTGAGAGGATATGTGATGTTGCGAGCTGAAAATTTTAAATTGAGATTGCAGATTTGATTGGTTGGTTAAGCTTTGATATGAACGATTATCTGTAAATTGCCAGCTTGAGTTTTGCTGTATTGAATTGCATTTCAACTTGTTTATGTTTACATCATACAATCTCTTATCTTTTCTCTCCTCTTCTTTCCTTATGAATTATGCATGTCAATATATTTTTTTGTTTAATTTACCAGTAGAAAGCAAAAGAAAAACAGTAATAAGAAATTTGAAATATTAATGTATTTCGAAAAACTGACCAAAAGATTAATTATAAGAAATTTGAGACTCGAGAGAACTCATGTTTCCTAATTTACTGTCTTAAAATTACAAATTAATAACATATAGGAATTTTGCTATTCGTTGATTTGTTAATAAAGTTAATTTTTCTAAATCTTCAGATATATTTTTCACTTTTGAATTTAATTTAAATCAATTTAGTAAAAATAGTTTTTCACCCTCTTGAAGTTGTTATACACGTTAATATATTGTCTATATATATAACATTGATTAATTTAATAAACTCAACCAATAATAAGCAAAAAAAGTAATTATATTAGATGAAACAGAACTTCATTATAACTCAATGAAAGGGGAAACGGCATTGCCCACATGCTCTGTTTTCAAATTTGATAGAAAATGTATGTATTAGACTGACATGTGCAAATATTAATTCTCTTTTGGTCATTTTGGTCCATGATGTGAATTTTGAATTAACAAAATAAGATTAATAAGTAGTGATCAAACATATTTTGTTTTACTAAAATATATAAAGTTTTATTATATGTATATACTATATTCTTTGTAAATAATCGAAAAAAGCACACCCAAAATTGCTAATCAATTGGAGATTCTTCAACGAAGCCCCAATATATATATATGTATTAAGAGATTTACTAACGAACATCAGAGCAGAGGTAAGAGCCAGCTTATGCACAACTCATTTTTGCAAATACCCATTTTACCCCTCTTGCTGCCCCCACACCATATATATATATATACAATCACACATCTTATACAGAACACACACTAATCAGTAATCAAAGTATCAAAGAGAAGTAAAAATGGCGTCTTTGAAGATGTACAACAAGCAGATTCTGTGGGAAACAACAGTTATGTTCTGTCTTTGTTCATTGTCTTTGGTTTCTTCACATAGCAGAAAATTTACGACACCAAACGTGACACGCCTCACAGATCAGTTCAGTAAGATCGCCATTGTTAATGGCTTCTCCAAACGTTTCGGAGATCACAATATTCTCGTCAATGGCTCTCTCGCCAAACTCACTCTCGACAAATCCTCTGGTAATTAACTCTTTTCGTTTCCTCTGTTCTGGTAATTAATAATCACACTTCTCTTCTGGTTTCATTGACTCGCATTTTAGAAAATGATTTTTTTAGAAAAGGAAATGCATTTATTCACAAAAACCTTTATATGTATGCGAATATTATTTTATGTTATTGAGATATTTGCAGGAGCTGGTTTGGTGTCAAAGAACAAGTACCACTATGGTTTCTTCAGTGCAAGAATCAAGCTTCCTGCTGGATTTGCCTCTGGTGTTGTGGTTGCCTTTTATGTAAGCATATGACTATATTTTTCATGTATCATAACTCAAGTTAATCTCTGAACAATGAACATATATCTAAATAATTTCATATACTTCGAAATGCAGTTGTCAAATGCAGAGAGTTATCCGAAAACCCACGATGAGATAGACATAGAATTGTTGGGGAGAAGTAGAAGAGACGATTGGGTGATCCAAACGAATGTATATGCAAATGGAAGTTTGAAAACAGGAAGAGAAGAAAAGTTTTATTTTTGGTTTGATCCAACTCAAGCTTTTCACGACTATACCCTCATTTGGAACTCCCACCATATTGTGTAAGTCACACTCTTGACTATATTTGATCATCTTCTCAGCATTGTTTTATTTTTATTTACAATAAGAATAATATATATTATAGTTGTTGAAAGAAAAAAGGAAAAGTTATGGGCCCAGTAAAGTCAAGACAATACATAGGTTCATGAATCCTAAGGCAATGGGGGTAACAAGAAATTCTATGATGTCTTTTTCTGTTGAATTGTTTGGAGCACTAATTATCAAAATGAGCATTTGTCATCTACTATTTTATTTTGTTCGGCAGCATTTGTCATTCACTAAAGATACAAATTTTGTTAGAACATATTTAGTAATTATTTTTAAAATTTAAAATACTTATTCTTTTAATGAATACTAATAATAATAATAATTAATTATTCAGGATTTAATAATTTATATTTTCATACTATGTCAACAATACTAAACGGGTGAATGGATTTACAGATTTTTGGTAGACAACATTCCGGTTAGACAATTTCCGAACCGGGGAGCCTACATGAGCGTGTATCCGTCTAAACCGATGTCTCTATATGTCACTGTTTGGGACGGTTCAGAATGGGCCACTCACGGCGGTAAATACCCCGTTAACTACAAGTACGGCCCATTCGTGGCTTCCGTTGCTGACGTGGAGTTAAGCGGTTGTTCCGTAAATAACGTCTCTTCTACCGGGTCATGTAACAAGTCGGGCGGGTCTGTTTCGAGTTTGGACCCTGTTGACGGTCAGGATTTTGCCACATTGTCTAAGAATCAGATCACAGGCATGGATTGGGCTCGGAGAAAGCTAATGTTCTATTCTTATTGTAACGATAAGTCCAGATACAAAGTCATGCCTGCTGAATGCAGCTGAATTTTTTTAATTTTTTTATTAAAACAAACGTTTTTTTGTTATAAATTTGAGTTTACGACTTTGAGTTTCTTAGTTCAATTATATTCCACCACATTAAGGTGAAGATTGAAGAGTATTTAGCCATTTATTGACGTTTCTATCCTCTGACACATCAATGCTGTGAACTAAATAACTCAGACGGATTATATTTTGATGCTTAATGTTCGGTGTTACTAATCAGTATCTGTCCATTCCTTCCAATCCTTGTCTATATGATCCTGAGCCCATATAATAGCTGCTTGTGCTGCTTGTGGACCTCCAGGCAGCTCCTTTTCATTGAGAGTATCTGCCATGTCGATGAAGGGTATGACCAAGAGTGTTCCAGGTCCTCCATACTCACTGCGCAAGAACGTCCCGAAGATTTAGCTCGACTTCTACAAGACCACACAAATCACTCACCAAGAGTATAATGCTGCATACAAACAACTGAAATACTTTGATTTCTTAGATTTTCACAAATATAATCTAGTAAGTCATAACCTATTATATATGCAAATTTCAACCTATAATTTTTTTATTTATGCTACTTATTTAATAAGGTCGATTTGTTGATGCGAGTTGATTTTTTGCTACGATAAATTGACGAGACTATAGCTAATCCAATAGCTGCTTCGACGGCTGCAATTGCTATAACAAAAATGCAGAAAATATCTCCTTTTAATTAGGAATTATAAAAAAACAGAAAATGTTACGAAATTCAAATTAACTGCATTGAGTATAAGTTCAAGACACATAAGAGCCCTAACCATATTTCGACTCGTGATCAATCCATAAAGACCAATCAAAAATAAATAGGCACTCAAAAACCAAAATACTAATAAACAACTGAAAAACCAGAATACTAATAAACAACTAAAAAACCAGAATACTAATAAACAACTGAAAAACCAGAATACTAATGAACTAAAATTAATAGAGAGAGATTTCACAAAACTATAATTTATTCAAATATGAATCAATTAAACAAAACTATCACAGTTTGTTTAATCAGATTTACATAAGATTACACTCTTTTGAGACTGACCAATTCCTATAACATACCCACAAATTCGCTAACACACGAGCAATTGTGTTACACCCGTTTTCTCACTCAATTTGAGTTGGAATCACTTAAACAGAATTCTCACAGTCCTATCTAATCAGATTGACACAAGATTACACACTCTTACAATTGACCAATTCCTAACTCTACCCAAAAGCTCGCAAACACAGCAGCAGTTGTGTAACACTCGGTTTTCTCTCACCCAGTTCACACACTCTCTCTCTCACGAATTTTCTCTCTCTCTAAAACCCTGGAGAACGACATGTCCTTTATAACGGCATATATATGATTCAGCAGAAACCTTAATATGCAATTTGCATTCTCACATATCTTTGTATTTTGAGAATATACCTCTTTCCTTTTTCTTATTCAGTTCCACTTTCCATATTTTTACAACAACCCTAAAAACAAGAAAGATGTTGATCAAACATCAGCAGTGCAAAAGACCATTTCTTAACCAGGCACATTCCTTTGACACTATTAGGATTCTACTTCAGAAAAAGGCGATTGAAGCATTGCCATTCTTTTATTCACTGTGTATCTACAGTAAGTCACGTGTCAAGAAAAGGTCAGAGACTGAGACAAAAAAAAACACCACTTTGAGTTCCTGAATGAGCTTTCAAATGCACTGCAAAGAGAAATAAAATTGTAATGGTAAACTATTATAAAAACACCAGAATTCAAGAAAATATCACATCGATAGGATGCATACATGAAAATGAGAACATTTCAGATACCTCAGTGCAGATTACGACAATTTCATCAACAGTCTGGGTTGATTTGACTGCGCAGGAACTCCTGGGTGGTGAAGAGAGATTGCAGATAATTGGAGGAGCACAGCGGAAGGACAAAGGAGGAGTAGAGATAAAGAAAGATGAATGGAATTGAAGCCGAGAAAAGAAAAGAGCTTCGTGTAAAAAAGCCATTAGCACGGTTCGTTTAACTCTCGATCCTTATCTTCTGTTTAGTAAAAAGCGTCGATCGGGGTGTCATTTCGATGGTGAAACATATATAAAATCAAAAAAGGGAACCTGTCAGACAACCATGCGACCACCCTAGCTAGGACAAGCCCGAACTAGGTAGCGATCCTCTACAGCTCGGAGACTAAGAATTAGACTCGTAGCCGTTAATCACACTCAGATCGCATGGCCATGATTCTCATCAACCAGGTTTTAGGGCCTGTCTCCTTAGAAATCAAGGATACAGAGGTACGAGCCTATAGAACAGATCCTGTTCAAGTAAGGTCGTGACTACTAATGGTTTCTCGACATATATAAACAAGCTAGATTTACTCGTGCGGTTCCGATGTGGGACTCCAAGTCTAATTAGTTATTGTTTATCTAATAAATTAAATTAAAATAGAACATTACGAAAAGCTAAAGTTAAATTAAAATCTGTTTTGTAAAATAGATATATGAGAGATCAAAATGAAACTACAAAAAAAGGAAAGAACAGATTACTTGCACAACATATCCATAACTAGCAAAAAGTAGTTAGAGACTTGTTTTGTTTTGTTAAGCATGACAACAGCATATCTATTAAGACTTTCCTAGAGATTCCTCTCGTGTGGCTCGAGCCAAGGAAACCCTAAGAAATCGAAAACTTGTTTCTCAGTGGAGAGTTTCAGGCTGGTACTTGCTCTAGCACCCTGAGAAAGAAGCATGATAAAAAAATCACTTCTAAGTAAACACAACAAAAATAAACATAGGTAATTTACTTTAATCCCTTACCCGGTTACCACTCGAGCTCTGAGTAGCAGGGAATAGTCCAGTATCATCAAGTCGATATCCTTTGGATTCTGCTAGCAATCTCAGCCTGCATTTTCCATGGCATATAAATATAAGCACGTGTGTGTGCCCTTTCGTTTCCAACAATGTATTTGGTGAATATGGGATTATCTTGTTCATACCTTCTGTTCAAAACGTCGTTCCCTGTCCATGCTATGAGTCCGAATGCGTAGATATCCCTCGGATAAACCTGTAGGAAAGAGTAGTCTTTGGATGATGGACCAACAGTCGCAATGGTCAATCTGAGAAAGAGAGCAGCCTAGAGATAGCTGAATCAACAATCGATGGATCTATCTATGTATCTTGTCAGTTTTATTTGTTTGATTAACTTAACCCAATTTCTAGCTTTTATGCATTCCCCGTGATTTGGGGAGTTTTCGGCATTACCTTGAAATCGATACGACGTCGAAGCTCCTGACCAGGATAAGTGCACAGACCAAAATACGTGTCAACGCCTGAATCAGTACCCTGCGTGGCGATAAGGACAATCATTGAGGAGATCCTTGATTTGGACAAGAGATTTTTGTAACACAGTAATCTGGGAGAACATTTTTTTATCTAATTATGTTCTACAGTACTGAAATAATGTGTTTTTGACGATTCACCAACTGGATACAGAAGAAACTGAAAAGAAAAAAGAAGAAATCAAATTACCTCTTCACTGTGGGTGCTGAAGATTAGATCTTCTCTAAGAAAGTTTATTTCCTTCAGACGTTTTACAAACTTTTTCAAGAATCCCTTGTGACTGGTCAGGCAAACCAAAAATTGGTTTTAATAAATTTGCTACTGGAAACTTGAATATGCATAAGGGATATTTAAAAACTAACGCAGGAAGATGAGGGAACAAGATTGATCTGAACCTTTGTCTATCAGGATGTGTGATAACGATATCTAAATCTCCACAAGTAGCCTTCCCACGTCTATATGATCCTCCACATACAATATTCACCTGCGGGAAAGGTGTTCAAATCTCATTGTTAGGATTCCATTAGTTTATCTACATCAAATATGGAGCAATTAAATCAATAAACTGCGAAGTTCATACACCAGGCAAAACTTCCTCGCCAACTTTTTGAAGAAGTTGTTCCATCTCTTGCACCTACAACACAGAAAGTGAGAGATATGAAGGAGAAGACTACATCAAGGATAGAGAGGACAAACAAAATTCACGTCGAAGTCGAAGAATCACACCTCCTGACGTGGAATCCTTGTTTTAATATCTTCAAAATATTTCAACCCCAACCTCTGGGCGTGTGTTAGTGAATCCTCATTCTTCAAGTCTTCTAATGTGCGATGTCCTTTCTCGTATAGCTTGAGTGCAGTAGCTGGACCAATACCCCAAACCTCCCCAAACAAACTAATTGTATGTACCTTCATAGTAAGGAAACATTAAACGTGGTGAACAACTAACGTAGGAAAAGTATCAGACCTAGATTCTCTAGCTCCAGGTCATTCTCTTTAAGGAATAGAAAACAAGATAGAAAAAGCAAATGGCATCTACTTGTGAGCTTATACTTTACTGAAAATGAAAAAAAAAATAGTAAAACAATTTAATAGATTTCAAATTACCTTCTCATCTGTTTCAAAGTGTTCCAACTTGGACAACTTCCCTGTTGTCACGATCTCTTGAATCTGCCAAACTCAGCTACAAGAATATAGTTATGTTCTTACAGAAATACATTACAAAGATAACAGGTAGGTACTTGGAAAAGAGAATGCGTCAGTCTACGTAGTGCTGGCCTGAAGCTTATCAAACAAATCCAAAATGCAGCCGCACAAAAGATATGCAGCGGAACGCCATAGTTAAAAAAGCTTAGAACTAGAGCAGCATAAAAACTTGGAAGTAACACAAGCATTAAAGGGCAAGTGTGTTCAGTGTTGACACCCACCCACACACAGACAAATATAGAATACTCTAACACATTTATTCACTCACATGGTCTCTCATTGACTTCCCAATTCCAGGGAGGTGTTTCAGCTGATCAACGCTTTCAATCTTAGTGGGGAACTTTTCAATGACTGGGATAGCTTTGTAATAGCTAAAGGACCGCCTATCATCACCCAAAGCTTTTGAAAGGAAAACGAAGAAGTTCTGTTATAAGGTCCTATAAAGTGCAGTATACAAAACAAAACACTAGAGATTTTACCTTTATATATGTTTACGAGCTTTCCAAATATCTCGGTGATATTTTTGTTCATATCGGGTGGTTTGTACACCAATGTGGACTATAAATCAAAAGAAGATCAATAAGAACTTCAAACAGCAAACAGCATCTCGTAAAGTTAACTTCCTAAAAAGCAAAAAAATTTAATCAACAAACGAGTCAGCCAGGGTTACCTCTGATTGTGGACTTGTGGGAGTCTCTGCAATGCCGCCTTCTCCAGGAGTGGCACTAATAGAGGGAACACTGCAAGGTGAATCTGGTGATCCTGGTGTATTGTGTTGGCTTTCTAAGCCTTCAGAGTCACCAACACCAGGGGAATATTTAATTTGTTTTAAAGTTGACGGTTGATCCTCACTACCGCTTATTGCAGGCAAGGACTTGTTTGGCTCTTCGATTTCTTCTGAGTCAATTCTAAGAATATAGGAGTCTTCATTAGCCTTCTCTCCTGCAGTTAGGCTATCTTCTAACCACTGATAAAGCAGAAGGCGCTGCAAGAACATTCAATGTACAAAAAGAAACTGACTCTCCTTTTGACCTAAAGTCTCTTCCATCTTGCAGGTAAATACTATGCACGACCAATAACAGCACAATTATCAGGATGAAACACATAAATGTCAAACATTCTATGAGACGCGATTTCAGACAGTTGTTAAGAAGAACAGAAATAGCACTGCCTCTGACTTAAACCAGCCTGAACACCATCAAGGAATTGTATTTTAATGATGAAAATTCATGTTTCAGCTGCGCCAAAAAGTGCAGAAAGCCGAAGAAGAACAAGAAAACAAAACCCAACTCACTCCTCTAAATTCCGACAGAAGTTGTTTCCCAAGTTTCTGGAGAAGAGCTTCAGGATTCATGGCAAGAACATGAGTGACTTTCTTCGTTAACCGATCTTGCTGGATCATTGCTCCCATTTGAACCAGCTTCTGCTTCCAGACCTTCATTCCAATAGGAAAAGAAGCTAATGAAATTTGTCGACAATGATGAAGCAATAGCAAAACACTGAGGAGTTTTTTTTCTCTTTATTCAGACTAAAACCTGCAGTCGACGACGCTGGACTCCGGTTTCCACCATTAAAACTACCATTCCGGCGAAAATCCCGTCCGGGTCCGGAGAAGGCGACCGATTTCTCCCTCGCTTTGGCGCCATTTTCTTGCGTTTTTACTCGCAAACTCACTCGGTAATTCCACTGCCCTACGAGACCCAACAGCAAATTTTGTGAACTGCTTGTTGTGCCGTGAATATCGTCTACTAAACCGGATTTTATATTTAATTTTAGTGACATGTGTGACACGACAACACTAGAACAAACCGTACGCTAATCATTCGTTAGAAATACGCTAATCAATTTAGCACTAAATAATCAATTTTGGGTATTGATTTTGAGATTCTCAAACAAAACCATATAGATAACCAAAATCAAACAAAACCATATAGATAACCAAAATCAAACAAAACCGAAGATAAACCAGATTGACACTCCAGATCAATAATTTCGAAACCTTAACACTTAGACCCAGAGAAACGGCAACGTTTCGCTGAGGTGTACGTATTCTTAACTACGCGGTAAATTGGCGGACGAAACTTTTGTTTCAGAAAAAAATTTAATTATACCGTAATGAACCAAAAACAAAAAAACAGAACAAATTAATCTTTCACTTAAATGTCTCTCTAAAAGAAAATTTCTACTTCCTTTTCAGTCATCTCAAGAACATGATCTCTTGCGTCCGTGAGAGCACTCTGGTTAAAACAAACGAAAAATTCTCAGTAAGCTGAATCTTTTAACAAGGGACCTTGAAGGATTTATATTCTTACCTGTCCAAACTTGGTGATGAAGTTGTTCCCGAGGTTTATAGATGTAACCGTGACATCTTCATTGGCCTTCAGAGCTTGAGCAATGGCGAATGCCCCATCATCCTGCATGTAAAGCTGAATAATAAGAACAACCGGCTTACAAGTTAAAAAGACGACACAGTGTTGATGAACAAAGTGGTTTGTTTTTTACCCGTATTTCATTGAATCCTAGGTCCACGGATGTCAACGCTTCATTTACTACTTTTAAGCTCCGCGCTAAGCAGGAAGCCCCCTGAAAATTACACACCATTTGCATTTAGAAAGAATACTTGATAGATACATCTGAATACTGATAAAATCTGTCTGCAGGAAGGAACCTCATCTCTGAGTCCATTTGCTCGTAAGTCCAAAACCGAGATCGTGTTGTTATATCTCAACATGTCTGCGACGTATTCAGCACCCTTAGCAGCTATCTGCAGGACATTGGAATGAAGGCGAACAATGATAAAACAAAATAAGCAATTGTGAAGAC
The DNA here is from genome assembly GCA_018901945.1 of Pugionium dolabratum. Taxonomy (NCBI): domain Eukaryota; kingdom Viridiplantae; phylum Streptophyta; class Magnoliopsida; order Brassicales; family Brassicaceae; genus Pugionium; species Pugionium dolabratum. The sequence goes on along the minus strand of JAEVFF010000023.1, from coordinate 676,931 downwards.
ATATTTTTCATAGATAAAGACTTATGGGCAGGCTTTACCTGGCACCAACCAAGTTTGAGGGTCTTTACATTTCCATGGAACTTGAGAATTTCGGATAATGCTTTAGCTCCGTCAGGCCCTATGGGATTATAACCAACTTCTAACTGAGGAAATAATGAACTGTCATCATCTTCCAAGTCACTGTAAACAAGTAAATAAAGATATGAACGATTTTATGGCACTGACCGTCGTAATATTTGCATTGTCTTTCAGAGCTTGTGCTATGGCATTAACTCCCTCTGCGTGGATGTTATTTCCACCCTATTTTACAATACGAGTTAGCATCCACATATAGCTTGATTTGGACGCTATGTAAAAGTTAGGGAGAGTAGAGAAGAAGATGGTCTCTTCCCACCATGTCAATGGTTGCTATTGAACGGTTTTGCTTCAGAGCATCTGCAACCTTTTCAGCTCCCTATAATCATAAAGAAACATGCTTTTAAAAAAAAAATTAAAGAAGCAACGCACACAATCCAGCTCCATTGATATAATTGGATGTGTAATAGTACCTCATCGCCTATATCATTCATGTACAGGTTCAACCAAACCAAGCTCTTGCTTCTCTTGATGTATTCTGCTACATAGAAGGCACCCTTCGCGGTGATGGAGTTGTTGCCGAGGTCTAGCAGAGCCAGTTTCCCTGCACACAAATAGAGTTAAGAAAGAGTTAATCTTGACGTATGAAGAGTGATCTATTGAAACTGCTAAAAACAAAAACCTTTGTGGGAGGATAGACCAGCCATCAAAGCACGTATCCCTTCATCCCCAATGGAGTTTCCATGCAAATGCAGTTCCTGCAAGTAGAATGGCCAACGGATTAGATGGATTAACTCTTGAAGACATGAATACACTGGTTGTCTTTGCTGGTACAGGCATCGGAAATCTCCTTTAATGCATCATAAAAGATATTTAACTACTAGACATTTCTCTTAACATAGAAATGGTATACATAGAAAGAGACATGAGGAGTATTTGTACCCGTAAAGACTTGTTACCCTCAAGCCCTTTAGCTAAAGCATTGGCACCCAAAGCACCACCATAGTTTCCACTGCAATAGATTATCCATAGATCAGCATGTCAGGGATATGGAATATAGACAGAATAAACAAAAAGCAGGACTATAAGAAAACATCCATCTGCGATCCTAAACTTACTTGAGATGTAAATTTCGTATTGTATTATTCTCAAGAAGAGCTCCAGCGAGACTTGTGAATCCCTACCTCCATTTCAAAAGAAAAGGGGGAGAAAACAAAACACATTCAGTTCATAAACCTCGGTACTTAATTCTGTGATGTAGAGATACAGCACATGAATAGAACAAACTTACAGAATAGTCAATCATGTTATTATTTAGCTCAATAACCCTCAAGGTTGAATTTCTCTTCAACAACTCTGCAATTTCTTTCGCACCCTGAACAGGAACATTGGAAGTACTTAGGAGCATGAAATAAATTAAAATTATTGTGGCTAACTAAGTAGCTTGAAGATCATATAAATTACAGCATCTGCTTAGACAAACCTCGTCTCCTAAATCAGTACTGTTCAGCTGAAGTATCTCGATGCTAGAATTTTCCATCAATGTAGCACACAAAGTCTGGCATTACAAGACAAGATGAAGGAAAACCATATTTCAGTAAAAATGTACACCTAGAGAATAACCGCCATGTGATTTTTAGAGTTAAAGATATTAGAAGACAACAATGTTTTCTCCTCTCTTGTTTGAGTTGAGGACTTTTTTACCATCAGACATCCGGAAAAGAAGTTTAAGGCTATTATTTCCACTAACCTTAGCTCCTTCATCACCGATAGGGTTTCCAGAGAGGTTAAGAACCTTCAACATAATATTTGATTGAAGTACACCATCAAAGGCTTTAACTCCNCCTCTAAACTCCATTGATACAATTATGGATGTGTTCTTTGAGACTAAGAATGGATCAACGTTCTGCATTGAATTAGGTTACTTCGATAGAGTCCTAGAGATCAAGGAGAAGATCGAGAAGTATCAAAATATCCCTGTTTTCAAACAAACCCTTTTCTTCAATGGCAAAGGTTCTTCAAGACGATCTTGATATCGAACAATGCAATATTCTCCACAACTCTCGTCTCCATATCTTCGACCCTAATTCTAAATCATGACAGCGATCAAGTGCTTCATCAAACTGAGCAACCTTTTCCACTGGAGTCAAACTCAATTGGAGACATCATTTACGATCAAGATCTGCCTTTGGAAACAGAACATTTCAGTTAACATTCAAGCTTTTTGGCCTGCGACAACCGTAGAAACCAGTAACGTTGGAGAATCACTGGTGAGAAACAACTATCAAGTTCTTCTAACTGAGAAATCAACACTGTCAAACTCAACGGAACAGATTACCGACGATCGAGATTAACACATGACGGTTCAAGAGCTTCAAACTGAACAATCTCCACCTTCAAACTCAGACAAAGAGAGCATTAACATTCCAGATTCGCCTGTGAAGATGAGGAGCAACAAGAAAGACACAAAGAGGATCAAGGTTAGGAGCAACAAAAATGATCAAGTTCTTCAAACCAAACAACCCACACCGTTAAACCCAGCAATACAGTTGATTAACGTTCAAGATTTGCCTGTGTGGGTAGTGAGGAGCAGCAAGAAGAACTGTAAAGCGCTTGAAGAGGAGAAATTTCCACCTTCAAATTCAGTCCTGAGAATGTAGCAAAGAGAAACAGCAAGAATGATTTTGAAGCAGCAATCTCCACCGTCAAAATCAAACAAAGAGATCATTAATGGTCATCCTTGAAGCCTGTGAAGGGTGAGAAGGATACTGACAATGTTTGTGTTTCATATTCCGGTGAGAGTAAACCTGCTAAGAAGATTGCTCTGACTTAAGGAATGGAGTTGGTCTGAGGGATGTTAGTGAAAAGAAACCAACAAATTTTAAGAGTTAAAAAAGGCTTTTTGATGTCTTTTCTTACCCTTGTTCGTTGTCACTAGAGAGAATGTTGAAACAGAGGACAAGAGTGGAGATAAGAGCATTCTCAAGATACAATACATTAAGCTTTGGGTGATTTTGATATCCCAAGTTAGGTCTTCAGCTTCTAATATGATTGGGTTACAATACACTTGCACAGTTTAGTAACCAATAAGACTCGCTTTAAGTATTCAAGATTAAAAGTTGATCAATCCATTTTTACCAGCATCTACTGTCACATTTACTTACATATGATTTTTACTATTTAATGATCAAGCTCGCTTTAAAGCTCGTCTTTTTGGGATTCTTGGACACATTGCTCATCCCAAAAGAAAGGGAACTTCAGCCTCGCAGCAGTGTGTGGCATAAACCAGTCATCGTAAGTGAAGCTGTTGAAAAAAAGAAAGTCGATTTTCCATACCATCATTCAGTGTAAACGGACACTCACATATGATATCAATAAGCCAATTCTTGAGAAAAATATGTTACATACATTTTAATAGGCGGGCGAGATATAATAACCAACACCTGCATGTCTTCATGACCGGTGTTCTTGACCTGTAAGAAAGACAATAGATGTGATAATGATAACCCAAACGAGATTTTAGAAGAAAAAAAATATCTGCCTTTCTTTAATTTTTACATACAGTCTGCAATAAAGGTCAGCCTTCTAATAATTGTCTCTAAATGTGAAATAGAATAATTCACCATATCTAACACTCTCAAGAAAAGAACTTTAGGTTGCTCTTATTTGTTCAATGTTCCTTTAAGTTACATTACATCTGTGCATTAACCGGATTGGTTATCTTCTGTCATACGTGAAGTTTGTTTGCTCTTACTCAAGAATAAAATTAATATAAACTCTAACAAAATTGGATTTTTAAAGTCTTAAGACTCTAGGGAAGAACCAAATCATCTGAAACGATGTGGAAGGTAGAAAGGGCATACCTGATGAGCATCATTGATCGGAATATGAAGTGTACTATTAGCAAAGATTGGAAATTCAATTGGTTTTCCAGGGAAATTTCCATGTGTTTCAGCAAGGTACAGAGTACCACTGCCCTTTAGGACAACGAAAACCTCTTCACACGAGTGCCTATGAATCGGCGTCTCTGAACCTGGAGCAAATGTTTGAAGCCATATTTCAACCTGAAAATCCGAAACCAATCAGTGTTACTTTTATCTAAGGGTGAGCAAAATCGGCATCATGAATCCAACCATGAAAAGAGGAACAACATGAGTGTTTGGTTAAAGATTCATGACACACTGATAAGATATGAGCAGAAACCTATGGACAGAGTTTTGGTAAACGTAATTGCTTTGAACATTACCTCTTTCATTCCGTGTAATACTGACCCAGCAACAGTCATGTGAGAGAGACCTGGTTTTCCATAGTTATCCTGAGGAAGATCACTAATGTTCCTCACGATTGGCAAACCTGGATTCACCATTCAAATGTCAGGAACATGAAAATTTCTAAATTCATTACTAACATTTCGGACCACAGGAGATTGATAGAACAAATTGGTGTCGAGCAATGAGGTTTTTAGATCCCAGTTAAGACTAAATCAATTGGAAATTCAAGACGTCCTAAGTGAGACCTCATATTCTAATGGAACTAAAAGAAGATAAACAAGAGCGTAATCACGAAGCAATCATTTAGCGAGTGAGGGAGAAAAAAAACTCGAGAATCACCATTGATAGGACAAGGAGCTCCTAGAGTAGATTCAGAAAAGTAGAACAGAAGAAGTGCGACGGAGAAGACAGCGGCGATTGGAGATGACGAAGAGGAACCAACGGAAAGTACGATCATTTTTTCTTGCTGCTCCGTCGAACGGTTCTTCTCTCATTACCGACCTTCGATGGACACTGAAGACCCCAATCTTTTTTCTATTTCCAAATTAAACCCCAACCTTATTAAATTAATCAGAAACTATCATTGTTGTGTTCAATAAAGAATAAAACATTAGTCGATTCATAATTTCATACTAATAATAAAAAATTCATTAGTCAAAATATTAAATTTAAATGGACGTCACTTATCAATTTCAGAGTAATTATAAAATATGAGTTTATCATAGACTTTAAGATAGTACTTGATAATTTTCCTACACGTTAACGTTATCTTTCTAACATAGATCATTATTATATTTGGTTATTATGTTATATTTATTATATTATATATTTATTATATAAAAAAAGTTTTATTTGTGTTTTATATATTTAAAATTACTAAAATTTTCTTTTTTATTTTATAATATTTTTATGCTATAACATATATTTAAACTATATTTTGGTATGATTATATATTAAAATTATGCACTTATATATAATGCATATTTAAATTATTAGTTTTATATATTTTGGTTATTTTTTGTAAAATTAAACTTTATTTTTAAATACTAATTTTTTAAATTATCAGTTATATAATTAGATGTTGATTAAAACATGAGCAACTCAATTGACAATAACCATGATTGAAAAAATACAAATTATTCATCGTGATTTATCAAACCATATTAATTACTTAAAACAACTATAAATGCATAAAACTTAAATAAAATCATAAATATGAAAACATACATGAAAACATTTTTTTAAACTCACTTCTAATTTAATATATATTATTTACTTTATTTTTTTGTAAATAAATTTATATTTAAATTACTATGTTACATTTGACTAAACGTTATGTTATAATTTTTTTTAATCATGATATTTTTTAATGATATGTAAACCTTTTTTCTAAACTCACTTCTAGTTTAATATATATAATTTAATTTAATTTTTATAAATAAATTTATGTTTAAAATTATCATGTCTTATTTGATTAATTTATTTTTAAAAAATAAATTTATATTTAAAATTATCATCTCACATTTAACTAACGATCGTATCATAATTTATTTTGGCCATATCATCTTTTCTATTAAAATTTAGTATTTTTTAAAAAAATTCACTTAAAAAGTAAGAGGATGGTGCATTTTGGTGTAAATTAGTAAAATAGAGAGAGAGAGAGATTGAGACTTGACGACTTGTTGCGATGTAAAAAACCTAACCCGCTCCTCGAAAGTCTTCAGCTTCTCTGCTATCTTTCTTTCTTCATCTTCGGTGAGATTTCATTGTCAAAATCAACCAAACGCTACTCTCTGTCCTTTTTCATCTTTTGATGTAACCTACACTGAAAATAAAAGAATGATCTTTTGGGGAGTTGTTTGAATTCTAGCATCAATACAAGTTTCTGGGTTTGTCCAAATTTGTACAGCTTTTTGCAGGTGCAAGGTAGAGGCTTTTTGGTAGTTCACTTTGAGCCACCATTGTTTTTTCCCGTTAGATCTTTGTCACTCTTTGATTCTAACTACAAGAAAAGAATCTGGAATTGGTCTAAGACTATTATCGAGTTTTTATTTTATTTAAGATATAAAACCTAAATTTTAGTACGTTCATTCTTGGCATTATTGCTCATTATGACCATTGATGCTTTAGGATATTATGATTTTTCACATGGCAAAGTCTTATACATATGAGAGATTATTTAGACTTGGTTCGTACTCTTTCTCGTGTGTTTAGCCGTAAAGCGGAACGCTTTTATTAATAAAAGATTATGAATGCAAACCCATATGGGACACTTTTCTCTTCTCCAAAAATATATTTATCATGTTCGTTTGGCAGCCGCAGGTTCCTACGGTTGCGGCTGCGACATATTGTTGTTCGTTTAGCTACCGCAGATGACACAACGGTCAGACGTTGCGTTCTGCGTCGCAATTTTTTTGACCGCGGATTAAAACAGCGGTGCGACTAAAAATCTGCAGTCAACCGCAACCGCAACCGCCATTGGCAGACAAACGAACAACATCTGCCGTAGCTGCAGCCGCAGTATTGACCGCAGCCGCAGCCACCTGCGGCGACCAAACGAACAATACTTATATTAATCGAAAGGGCTTCCGACTATAGAAAACCATTTGAGAACTAATATGAGAAAATAAATATCCATGCGATGTACTAGATTTTGCTAGATAGTTGGTATGAGAATTATAACATCGAGAGATAAAATAAATTAGATTTATATATATATTTTGCAATAGAGAAAAATATTCGTAAATTATATATTATTTTTTATTATAAAATATAAATTAATAATTTTTGTATATATAAATTAAAGAAAGAAAATAATTGTTTTTACAAATTTAATAGTATGTTTTGGTTAGTTTAATCAAATATATTGATTTTTAACCAAATTAATAACAATGACGTATGTCGTAATTATTCTACTAAATTCAACCCATTTATATATTTATTTAAAACTTATTGTGGTGATGACACGTTAACATGACATTTTTATTAATAACACGTTAGAGTAAAATTATTTTATTAAAATGTCTTTAAATAATATATTAAAGATGATAAAATAAGAATTTTTAAAAAAAAAAAAAATTTGAACATTTTCTAATTCAGTAGTCAAGCAAGACCAGTTATCTGGTGATTTAACCATGAAAATTACATCTTGACAATCAGAACTAAAGACCACATCTACCAACCTAAACCGTTTAACGGATTCGATAATTTCCAAGAGCGATCAACTCAATATTCTGTCGGATAAATGACACCAACAACATAACTCAAAATTAGTTACTTCCCAGGTATCCTCTTATTTGAAGTATCGAACCATATAGCCTTATCCATAATATCAACCAGCCATTCTTTGATGTTGTTGAAAAACTATGCCCAGAGATGGTCATCGGTTGCATGGGACACTTTTTTTTATCATTGCTACGTGTGGTTTAATCAATCTTTAATTCACTCATTTTCCATTATAACAGCATAATTAACAATTCTCTTAGTATCTAGACATGATTGCATATATAGCTCGTGAATAATCCGTAATCATTTAATTTTCATTATGTGTAGATGAATATAAATGTGGAGCATAAAGAAACCTAAAGTAGATGGAGTGAAAATGACTAGTCACAAAGCATCACAACATTCCATCATCATCAACATCAACAACATCAAAGATCTATAGCTTAGTTTTTTTTGTTCTAATAAAACATTGGTGAGTGTTAGATTCAACTCGATGAGAAAAGAGGAAAAATCTGTATATTCAACTCAACTCAACTAGTTTGTTACAAATAAAGAAAAAAACTATTTATAGCTGGTTTTTACATAACCGGTTATAACCAAAATTCGGTTAAATAACATTAACTCTAATACCCTCCTCTCAAGATGGAATGAACAAATTGTGAATGTCCATCTTGGATGTTAACACCTTGAACAGATTCAGCTGCACTGGTTTTGTGAACAAATCAGCTAGCTGATTATCAGACCTAACATGAAGTGTTCTCAGAAAACCATTCTGTAATCTTTCACGAACAATATGACAATCATTCTCCACATGTTTTGTGCGTTTATGAAAAACCGGGTTTGAAGCAATATGTAAAGCTGATTGGTTGTCGCAATAGAGGTTGGCAGGAACTTGTGGTCGACAATGAAGATCCTGCAGAAGATTATCCAACCAAATAAGCTCACATGTTGCATCGGCCATAGCCCTATATTCTGCCTCCGAACTGCTTCTGGAAACTGTAGGTTGCTTCTTCGATCGCCAAGAGATAAGAGATTGACCAAGAAACATACAGTAGCCAGTGATAGACCTACGAGTATCCGGACACGTTGACCAATCTGCATCAGAAAATGCTGTCAGTTTGATCTCCGAAGATGCAGAGTAAAATAAGCCTTGTCCTGGATTATTCTTGAGGTATCGTAGAACTCGGTTTGCTGCTTGAAGATGAAGAGAAGTTAGATGAGCCATATATTGACTCAATTTGTGAACAACAAACATAATATCTGGAAGAGTATGAGTAAGGTATAACAATCTGCCCACAAGACGTCTGTAAACTGATGCATCAGGCAGAACATCACCGCTGTTTTCAGACAATTTTTGGTTCGGATCCATAGGAACTGAAACTGGTTTCAGACAAGAGAGATATCAGCATGATCCGTGCTATGTATATAAAGAGGATTGGAATTTGGATCAACGATCGAAGCCGTCACTCTAGATTGACGCGATTCGGAATTCGAAGACGCCATTGAAGAAGAAAACGAGAGACGACGAAAAAATGTTAAGTTTTAACAGAAATTGAACGAGTTAGCGGATAGAAAACTCGATTAGAAGAGAAATCGCAGCTGAATAACGAAGAATCGCTCTGATACCATGTTAGATTCAACTCGACGAGAAAAAAGGAAAAATCTGTATATTCAACTCAACTCAACTAATTTATTATAAATGAAGAAAAAACTATTTATAGCTGGTTTTTACATAACCGATTATAACCAAAATCCGGTTAAATAACATTAACTGTAATAGTGAGCACATCGGTGCAATGTGATCATAACGACACAACACAACACAACACAAATCCTTAAATTGTTTTGTTTTTACGTGTAAGTAATTAACTTGCCGTTAAAAAATAATAATATACAAAGTATTAGCTGACGTGTCCACGTGGATTGAACCTAAAGCACACATGTCACGTGATTGACGGTCAAACCAACACGAGTCCACAACCACCTCGGCTCTTCTTTCTTCCGTAGCTGCTGATCTGTCACTCCAAACCTTAGGTTCGGACAGCCGTTTTCCCCTGTTTCATATCCCCGACATAAAAATACGTTATTTTTTATTTTTTCACTGACACAGACGAATCACAAATGTAAGAACCTTTCTTACTTGTAGCATTTATTACTCTTTCTTCACAAAATCAAACCTTACAGAACAAAAAGCAAAACTAAAAGCAAGAAGAAGAAGAAGAAGAAAGAAAGAAAGAATATTCAGCTCTTGATTTCGCTTCCTTCTCAAGCCATTTTGATTAGCTTTTAGCCTTTACCACTTCTCTTCAAAGAAATCTACTTTTTTTTTCCCTCCCTTTTTAGTCATTTGACGTTGCTGGTATCAAAATCCGCCATTAAAACTCTCATAGAAACTCCCAAAAGAACCCTAAATTTTAACCACATTATCATCTCTATCTGACTCAGTTTTAAAGCTTGTCTGGTTTATGTAAGTAAAGTCTCTGTTTTTTACTTAACTGAAGCTGTAACGGCTAAGTAAATTTGAAGACGAAGATGAGATTTGCTACTTCGATTTGGTTTCTTCTTCTTCTTCTTCGACCCGAGATATTAGTGAAGGCGATGATTGACCCAGTTGATTTCTTGGCTCTGCAAGCGATTCGTAAATCGCTGGATGATTTGCCAGGTTCCCATTTCTTCGATTCCTGGGATTTCACTGCCGACCCTTGTAGCTTCGCGGGAGTTTACTGTGACGCCAATAAAGTGATCACGCTTAACCTCGGCGATCCAAGAGCCGGGTCACCCGGTTTATCCGGTCGGATCGACCCAGCGATCGGGAAACTCTCTTCTCTCACGGAGCTCTCAATCGTCCCGGGTCGAATCATGGGTTCGTTACCGGAGACATTCTCGCAGTCAAAGAATCTCCGATTTCTCGCAATCAGCCGAAACTTCCTCTCCGGCGAGATTCCGGCGAGTCTCGGCCAGCTTCGTGGCCTCAAAACACTCGATCTGAGTTATAACCACCTAACCGGGTCGATTCCTCCGTCAATCGGGTCCTTACCGGAGCTCTCCAATCTGATTCTATGTCACAATCACTTGAACGGATCAATTCCTCAATTCCTCTCTCAAGCTCTAACTCGAATCGATCTCAAACGTAACAATCTCACCGGCTCAATTTCTCCGACGTTTCTTCCGCCGTCGCTACAATACCTCTCACTCTCCTGGAACCAGCTAACCGGACCAGTAAACCGAGTTTTACTTACACTCAACCAGCTCAGCTACCTCGATCTAAGTCTAAACCGATTCACCGGCGCAATCCCCGGTCAGATCTTCACTTTCCCGATCACAAACCTCCAATTACAACGCAATTTCTTTTACGGCACGATTCAACCGGCGAATCAGGTAACAATTCCAACCGTCGATCTGAGCTACAACCGATTCTCCGGCGAGATTTCCCCGCTTCTCTCCAACGTACAGAATCTCTATCTAAACAATAATCGGTTCACCGGTCAAGTCCCGATTAGCTTCGTGAATCGGTTATTGGCAGCGAATATACAAACACTATACCTTCAACATAACTTCTTGACGGGAATACAAATTAGCCCGGCAGCATATATTCCGGTAAGCAGTTCGCTATGTCTGCAATACAACTGTATGGTACCACCGGTACAGACGCCGTGTCCGGTTAAGACCGGTTCACAGAAAACCAGGCCAACGACGCAATGTAACGAATGGCGAGGATAAATTCGTGGTTTTCAAGCAGTTATGGATTTTCGGGTCAAAGTTATTTTCTCCGGTTATTATCTCCGGTTATTATGTTATAACTTTCAGAGTTTCGAGGGTTGAAAAACAATTCGTTTATTTGTTAATGAGAATAATAAAGACTATAGAGTATGATGATGTATGAAATTTAATTTGATTGTAACCAAAGCCTTTTTGCTCTTATATTGTTTCCCCATTTAATAAAATTTAATAAATGAATATATTGTTTTCACTATGGAAATTAATGTCTGAAACCAAACTAAAAGCATGAATGAATGCATAATGTAGGATGGGCCGATCGGTTCAGAGAAGATTTGGAAGTTTCTTTGGTGTGGTCAATGAAAATCGCTAACCGGTGTCCAATTAAAATCGACATCTTTCAATTAGTGATATAGGGCTAAAGTAACATTTTAATAAAATATTAGGATTTGACTCGCATGGGTTATATTTTATATAAGTGTTATTCGTTTGCTCGCTGCACGCAGCTGCAATTGCGGTCAATCCTGCGGCTGCGGTAATTGTTGTTCGTTTGTCTGTCGCCGGTGGTTGCGGTTGATCGTAGATTTTTAGTCGTACCGCTGTTTTAATCATTGGTCGAAAAAATTGCGACGCATGACGCAACGTCTGACCGATGCGTCTGCTGCAGGTTTCTGCGGCTGCCAAACGAACATGACCATAACAATTTACTATATTTTATTTTATAAATTAATTAAAGTAACTTTTAATTGATCAATTATTAAAATATAATTATAAATGTGTATTATGTTGATTTATAAAATAAAATAGGTCTAGTAATAAATTATGATTTGAATTAACAGAATTGAAGTTAATTGACTAAAGTGGTTTGAATGTGCAAAATAATTATTATATACTATTTTCAAATTAGTTGTGATTATCTGAAATTTGATTATTTTAATTTTATATTGAATTAAGTGAAATATTGTTAATACAATATGTATAATATAATATTTTTAAGTGTAAATATCAAATATAGTATTATACTTTTATAAATATTAACATTGTTTTACTTTACATAATATTTTTTTTTTTGCCACTGTGTTTATAAGTATTACAATCGTTTACTGGTCAGAAGAGACATGTCGTGTCTTCGAACCAGTATGGTATTGATGTACTTATATGAGAAAATATTGCATTTCTCGCTCTTGCGCCTCTTGCCAAGCTGTCTGCCTGTGCATTATTCTCTCTCGGTTGATGCGTGAGGGAGAATTCTTGGTAGCATTGCCGGATCGCATTGAACTCCTCCATCTCTGTTGTGAAGGCTGGCCATCTGCTTGGGTTCTGGATTAATTGGATGAGCTCCGTGGAGTCTGTGTAGAATCGTGTGCAGTATCTCTGCATTCTATGTAGACTTTGCATTGCCCAGCGGAGGCCTAAGAACTCCATGTGTAGTGGAGAGGCCCCGCTATATGTTCCCCTCATTCCAAGTAGATCGCTTGTCCCGTCCCTGAGATTTAAGATCCATCCGATTCCTGAGGTTAGCTCCCCTTCCTTCCATGATCCGTCAATGAAGCATTCGGAGGGGGATGTGTCGTTTTCGTTTCCTGCGTATTTACTTCCCTCGGTTTTCGTGGGAGGATCCTTTTCCTGGCTATTGGCTTCTATGGATGCAAACCATAGGTTGCTCTCCCTTCGCGCCTTGTCCAATATGTCTATTGCAGAACGATCTATATTTTTATATAGCTTTTCATTCCTTGCTTTCCAGATATACCATAGTATCCATGGGAAACTTCTCGTATCATGATCCTTCTTTGCCTCATCCGGGATTCTCCATAATAGGTAATCCAGGTTTCCAAAGAGGCTGGTAAGCGGGAAATTGGATGGTTCTGAGGGGATATGGGATAGCGCCCATGTTTGGCGAGCCGGCGGGCATAGGAACAAAACATGGTTTATGCACTCTAGTTCGTGCCCGCATCTGTCATAACTCGGTTTTGGTCGTATGTGCCGATAGTACAGTTGGTCATAGGTGGCTACTGCCCCCGATAGTGCTTGCCATAGGAAATGCTGGATTTTTCGTGGAGCTTTGACCTTCCATATAGCCTGTTTCAGCGGGCTTAGTGATGGTTTCTGGTTCGCGGAGATCAGGCTCGAGTTTCCCCATTTTTGTAGTACCTCGTAGCCCGATTTGACTGAGTACTCTCCTTCTTTTGTGAAGTGCCAACACTTTTTCCTCTGTGGCGTTCTTGTGGTTGGGGTAATGGTCATGATCAACCTCACATCTCTTGGGGAGAATATTTGCTTTAATGTTTGGATATTCCATCCTCCCCCGTATGTGTTAATCAGGTTGGATATCCTAAGGTTGGGATACCGCGGTTGATTGTGATTGTCGGGGCCTCGCAGGAGTACGTCCGATATCCAGGGGTCTGTCCAGATATCATCATCTGGGGAGTTCCCCATTATCCGTCGTGTGCCCCTTTTTACCAGGTCTATGGCCGACCATACACTCCGCCACCCATAGGATGGCCGATATGGTTTGTGGGCCTGGGAGATCTGCGTGTCCTTGTAGTATCTCCCTTTCATCACCCTAGCTACTAGTGAGCTAGGCGATGTTTCCAGCCGCCATAGCTGTTTCGCGAGTAGCGCCTTATTGAACAATTCGAAATCCTGGAATCCTATGCCACCTTCTGATTTAGGTAGGCACAGCTTTTCCCATGATAGCCAGTGAGTCCCCCTCCCATAAACTCCTGATTTCCACCAGAAGTTGCTGATCGCACTGGTCAACTTTTTGCATAATTGCTTGGGGAACAGGAAGCATGACATCGCGTAGGTGGGTATGGCCATCGCCACTACTTTGATCATCACCTCCTTTCCCCCTTTGGATAACAGCTTTGATGTCCATCCATTAATTCTTTGCTGGATTCGGTCTTGTATATATGCAAATATATGTGCTTTTGACCCACTTAGGTTTTCCGGTATTCCAAGGTATCTACCTACTCCCCCGATTCCTTGGATCCGTAGTCTTTCTCTGATTTCGGTTTGGGTGCTGATCGGTACCTTTTTTTCCGAAAACAATCGTTGATTTCTCATAGTTGATTTCCTGTCCAGAGGCCATACAGTAGCCATCCAGAATGCTTACGACTGCCTCACACTGGGCAATCGAGGCTCGGCAGAAGAATAGACTGTCGTCTGCGAAGAGTAGGTGCGATATCGGGGGGCTTGTCTGCGCTACCCGAATGCCTGTGATGTCGTTTGATGCCTCTGCGCCGTATATGTTGGCGATTAATGCCTCCGTGCAGAGGATGAATAGGTATGGGGATAGTGGGTCTCCCTGCCTGAGTCCCCGTTGGGGCTGTATGCACCCTTTTGGGGTCCCATTGATCAAGACCTGGTACTTGACTGTGGTAACGCATTGCATTATCCAGTCTCTCCATCTTGCCGAGAATCCCATCTTGTCCATTAGGGTTGCTAGGAAGTGCCACTCTACTCTGTCATATGCTTTGCTCATGTCAGTTTTTATCGCTAGATATCCAGTTTGACAATTTGGCTTTGTTTGTAGAGCATGGAAGGCCCCCTGTGCGATCAGTATGTTATCAGAAATCGCACGTCCTGATACGAAGGCGGATTGCATTTCTGATATGAGGGATGGCATAATTCCCTTCAGTCGATTGCACAGGATTTTTGAGATGATCTTGTAGCTTACATTACAGAGGCTGATGGGTCTGTACTCCGTCAGATGTCTTGGTTTATCTTTCTTGGGGATGAGGCAGATGTTGGTCTCATTTAGTGCTGGGTCCAATCGTCCACTTTCCATGAAATTTCTCACTAGGTCGACCAAGTGATCGCCTACGATATTCCAGAATTTTTGGAAAAATAGGGCAGTCATTCTGTCAGGTCCGGGTGCCTTTTCTGGGTGCATTGAGAATAGTGCTGCCCGGACTTCTTCCTTCGATATCTTACTCTCCAATTGTGAGTTCATCTCCGGACTAATTTTCTGGGCTATGGGAGCTAGTACTGAGTTAACGTCAGTGGTGTTTGACGATGTGTATAGGTCTTTAAAGTACTCTGTTACTACCTTTTCCACCTTTTTCTCCTTTTCTACCCAGATCCCATTTTTGTCGGTGAGCCCTAGTATTCGGTTTTTTGCCCGCCGTTGTTTTGTAGATGCGTGAAAGAATTTGGTGTTTTGGTCACCTTCTTTTAGCCATAAAGCCCTGCTTTTTTGCTGCCAGAAGACTTCCTCTTCGTGTAGGGCTTTGCTTAGCATCCCTTTTAGCTTAAGGACTTCTTCTACAAACGTCGTGTCCGATGATTGGGCCTCCTCTAGCTTCTCCCTGAGGTCGTTGCATGTCTTCCCTGAGTTCAGGTTCTCTCTTCGTCTCCATTTGGAGATCGTTGAGCGACACTGTGCAATGCGGTCCTTGATCGGGATGTTGGGTGTATTGTTGTCTTGGAGCCATCCTGATTTGACAATTGCCTCGAATTCCTTGTTTTCTAGCCATCTCTTATCAAACCGGAACCTTGGAGCTCTCCTCCCCATTCTGTGGGCTATATGAATCCAGATTGGGCGGTGATCCGATCCGCAAAACCTAAGGTAGTTTACCTTTGTTTGCGAGAGGGCATTGTGCCAATCCTCATTCCCCATTGCTCTATCTAGGCGGCATCGGATTATCGATCCGTTTCTTCTACCGCACCAGGATAAGCTGTTTCCAGTGAAGGGGAAATCGGCCATTCCGCAGTTTTCCTGCATTGTTTTGAAGTCTTGGAAGCTCCTTTCCGGGCGTATTCTTCCACCCGATTTCTCATGATTTCCATTGATTTCGTTGAAATCTCCGGCCATCAACCATGGTCCCGTTCTGGTAATACCTATGCGCACCAGTTTTTCCCACACGTTATTTCTTAAGTTTGCAACAGGATCACCATAAACGAAAGTTATAAAGACTTTATTTTCATCAATTGTAGTTGTTACATCGATGATATTTTTATTGAAAAAAAGAACTTGAATATTAAACTCGGCTAGAGCCATCAGGGCCAAACCCCCACTAAGGCCTGACGGATCTACCGTAAACAAAAAATCATATCCTAAATGAGCTTGCATATCCTGAATGAAGCTCCTACTTTGCTTTGTCTCCATCAAAAACAGTAACCCCGGGAACAACGATTTCCATAGTTCCCGTAATCTCCGAACTGCCAAGAAGCTACCTGCTCCTTGGCAGTTCCAACTAAGGATCATTAGACCCCCTCTGGTGGTCTCTCCTTTACCACCAGATCCTTTGGGTCCTCAGAATTCTCCTTTCTTGTAGGTATCGCCTCTGAGTTTGACGAGACCTTCTCCTTTTCTTTACGTGGTGCACACCTTTTGGCCGATTTGGGGTCCCCGAAGTACATGATGGAATTTTTCCTCATCTTTGTTGCTTGGAATGGGCTTCTCCCGATTTTCTTCCTGGCTTGGAGCGCTTTGGATATCCTTTCGTTCAGCCTGGTAGTAGCCGCTCTACTTCCTCTGTTTGGTCTTTCTGCCAAGATATCCCGCATCGGTGAAATGATTTCCTTCGGGTTGATCCCGTCTCTTTTTTCCACCTGAAATTGAGGTAAAACAACATTTTCTGTTAGGTTGTGAGGCGGATTGGTTGAGGAGGATCCCCTTAATATTCTCCTATTTGCTTCGCGGGCCTCCTCTTCAGTGTCTTTGTACCAGGACGGTCTTTTTTCCCCCATTGGGCGTTTTTGTGCTACCTCATCCACCGGTCTCTCGATCCTCTCCAACGCCGGTCTTTTTGTTCGGTTCGTCTCTTCCCTGGTTGGTTCATCGAACCTGAGAGCTCTCCTTGCAGAGGGATGCCTTGGTTTCTTTCCCGGTGGGTGATACAAGCCTTGATTCAAGGATGTATGCGCGTGGGCTGTTTGTAGAAGATTAGGTGAGAAACTCAACCTTAGGCTTCTGGATAGGGTTTTCTGGTTGGTAATCAGTGGAAGGGTGAAGTGAACCACACGAGGGGTGATGAACCTCGTGATAAATCACAAACTTAGAGCTAGGAGGGCTGGTCTCAACTAGGTTCTAAGCGCACAAGATTCTTAGAGAGAAAACTTGTACGGAAAAAGTTCTACTTTATTAATAATCAAAAAGGTTGTCGAACTACAATGCTGGAAGGAGCCTTATTAATATGCTCGACAGCTTGACCTTCTAGGGTCGACACAAATAAAGAAAAAAGGAAAGTTTACAAAAGTGCACAAAAGGAAAAGATACAAAAGTGCATAACCGAAAAAGGACCTATTCCTAAAATGTTCTTGACTCAAAAATTTAAAGCAACTAGATCCTACCTTGCAAAACAGAAAGAGGCATATATTCGAATGTAAACTTACCTTAACTCACCTCACGGCCAAGAAATGGAAGGTGGCCGTCCTTGTGGCATGCACGGGCCTTGCTCCTAGTCTTCGACTTGGAGTAGGGTTAAATATCTTTGGGCCCTGACCTCTCTTGCCACTAAAGCCCAAGTCTCTGATGTTCCCTGTGTTGTTGAGAAGCCTTTGGACTCTAATTTGCTCTTCTGGCCCATTGTCCTTAGCTGCTCTTCCTCTAGAAGCTTGTCGACCCATAAGCTGAATTTGTGGAGGAGTGCTCTTGATTTGCTTGTTGTCATTGCTCCTGGAGGTACCACTGGTGTAGATACTTCCTCTAAGTGCATGTCCTGGAGCTGGTAGCTCATTTGGTCCGAGTCCTCTTGTGTAGAAGTGGAAGGGTGCGTGTACTCGGCTGGATGGCCTGTACCGGCTGGATTGTGCGCGGTACTGGCCGGAATGACTTCAGGACCGGCCAAGTTGATCCCGGAGTCGGCGGTGTCATCAGGGGGACCGGCGTTGTCATTCACGTCCCCACCAAGTGTGCCGGAAGCTTGGGCCTCTCCGCCGGCAATGTTGACCGGTCTGGTCCTATAGGTCGAAGGCCCGGCGGTACTGTCTGGTCCGGCAGGCGCGCCAGATGGTCCTGCTGTCTCGGGCAAGCTTCCTGGTCGGCCAGTCTGGTCCCCTGGCTGGATGTACGACCTGATGTCCTCATCATTCCCTCCCTCTTCAGTAGGTTTTGTCCTCAAAACTGGATCATCTGCATGGAAAGGGGCAAAGTCAGTAACATTGAACGTATTGGACACATTAAACTCACCTGGCAGCTCGATCCGGTAGGCGTTGTTGTTGATCCTCTCGAGCACTCTGAATGGTCCATCTCCTCTTGGTGCTAGCTTGGAACTCCTTAGGTTTGGGAACCTCTCCTGCCGTAGGTGTAGCCACACCCAATCGCCTGGTTGAAAGATCACCTCCTTTCTTCCTTTGTTGGCATGAGTCACGTACTGTCCGGTCCTCTTCTCCAAGTTCTCTGCTACCTTCTGGTGTAACCTCCTTATGAACTCTGCTTTGGATGCTCCGTTGAGGTTGGTCATCTCAGCTGGTGGCAGTGGTGTTTGCTCCAATGGGGTGAGAGGGTTGAAGCCGTATACCACTTCAAATGGGGTCTTCTTGGTTGCTGAGTGCACGGCTCGGTTGTAGGCGAACTCAATGAATGGCAGGCACTCCACCCAAGTCTTTAGGTTCTTCCCTAGTGTTGTTCTGAGAAGGGTTGATAGGGTCCTGTTGACAACTTCAGTTTGGCCATCGGTTTGAGGATGGCAAGTGGTTGAGAAGAGTAGCTTCGTGCCTAGTTTTCTCCAAAGGGTCCTCCAGAAATGGCTGAGGAACTTGGTGTCCCTATCTGATACGATGGTCCTTGGCACTCCATGAAGCCGTACTATCTCCCTGAAGAACAGCTCAGCTGTTTGTGTGGCATCATTGACATTGGCACATGGGATGAAATGTGCCATCTTGGAGAATCTGTCCACCACTACAAAGATTGCATCTTTGTGGTTGATCTTGGGCAGACCTAGAACAAAATCCATCGAGATGTCCACCCATGGATGTGTTGGTATGGGCAGTGGGAGATACAACCCGTGAGGTTGCACTCGGGACTTTGCCTTCTTGCAAGTGATGCATCTTGCACAATGTGCTTCTACTGTCCTCTTGATGTGTGGACAGTAGAAGTGCTCCTTTACCACTGCTAGAGTCTNCCACGTCATAGTGTAGCAATTCTCCCATAGCCTGACCAATATCGACTATTGTTTCCTCGGCCCAATAGTGTGTTGGGATTCCAACAATCCTCACCCAGAATGGGATTGATGAGGGGAAGTCTGATTTCACACTCGGTACCCATCTTTCCAGGGTGGTCATCCATTGGTCAAAGTGGTATGGTCTTTTTTTCCAGAACTGCCAGAATATCAGTTTCTGAGCTGAACCGGAACATGAACCGACCATGACTTAGTTCCTGTCCTTGCACACGGCCCTCACAATTCCAAATGGAAGGGAGTAGGGTCATAAATGTGCGGACCCTATGTCCCTGCATGGGCATGTTGAGTACCTGACCCACAAGGGTGGATTCAAAACGTTTCAGGACTACAGAGTTATCAAAAGCTCTGATTTTGATTGGGGCCGGTTTTTTGATTTCCCCACAATTTTTTGCAACCAAGTATCCAGATATTGTCATGGTACCGATTTGGTTTTGGGATAACCGGATTTTCTTGTCAAACCAGGGGGAATTAATGGAACCGAACCGGTTTGGGATTAAACCGGAAATTGGAGATTTTGCACTAAACCGATTTTGGTTTAGCGAAGGGTGATTTGCACGGTACATGATTTTTCCCGAGTACCGAGAGTGAGGTGTACGCCGGCGGTTTATTCCGGCGAGGGCTGTGGTGTTTTTGTCACAGAGTGTCTCTCGCACCACCGGTAATCGGCATACCGTGATGTGGTACCGGCGATTTGGGTGGTAGCGCGGTGTCGGGTCCCGATTTCGAAGCTTGCGAATCGGAGATCCGCGTTTCGTGGGTGCCAGAAAAAATGGAGGAGAGGGAGCTGTTTGTGATTTGGGCGATTTCGGGATGAGGGTGCTGCGATTCCTTGGGTCCCTATTTATAGGGACTCTGTCGCGAGTCCGGAGCCTTCCGTTTCGAGCTTGAAGGTGATGTCGCCGTGACTGTCTCCACTTTCCCGATTTTGGTCTCACCGATTCGATCGCCATAAGTGCGATTCGAGTTTTGGAAAGCGGCGCAGTTTGCGGGATCTCACAGCCCCTCATCTTCGATTTTCTCCGCCAAATCTTCCTCTGTATCTTCCATCTTCCATAATCTGCACCTCCGACTGCCGGCTTCGTCTTCTCTCTCTGCATCGGGTCTCTCCGGTCGACGGCGTGGCCTCCGGATCCGTTACGGGTTTCAAAATTCGAAACCGTAACGGCCCATTTCGAGAGAGATTTTCACAGACAAAGCAATTAGTGAAAATCTTTTTTAAATCTTTGTAAATTTGTCTATTACAATTACAATGATGGACATATTTATAATGTCATTAACCGACTTATGAAGTCAGTAAATGGATAATTATCCACAATAAAGGTGATTTTTGTTTACGTATGATGTATCATATCCATATTTTTTTTCCTTTTTTTATTATTTAAGTCTTTAATATTATATATTGGTAAATATTAATTTCAGCTACTAATAAAATGATTTGATTAATAAATGTTATTTATATTTTCAAAAACAACTAGATAAATATAAATATTTAACTAGAATCTTACTAAATAAAAATACATATATGAAACTGTTAAATCTATCCACATAAACAAAAAAACAAGTTATAAAAAAATAACACATCATCAAATTTATTCACATCATTCTAAACCAAAAATACCTATTAATAATTTTTATAAAACTAAATTTCTAAATTATTAAAATTTAAAAAAAAAATTTGATGATTAAACTTGCACAAACAATTAAAACTTATAACCACTAACTCACATATTATTGACTACTACCAGCTCACCTTTTATTACTTTGGCCACTACCATCTCACTTTTTATCTTGATATAGTTAAAAATAATAGAATTTTTATATGTCAATTTTTATAAATATATATAAAAATACATTTTTTACTCTATTTTTCTATAATATAATTAAAGATAAATTTAAAACTATTTTCAAAATTATTTTGAAATAGTTAAAAATAAAAAAAAATTATATGTTAATTTTTCTAAATATTTAAAAAATAAAATTTTTACTCTATTTTTCTATAATATAATTAAAGATATATTAAGACTATTTTCAAAATAATTTTGAAATAGGTAAAAATAATAAAAAATTTATATGTCAATTTTTCTACATATTTAAAAATAGAATTTTTACTTAATTTTTCTATAATATAATTAAAGATGTATTTAAGACTATTTTTAATATATTTTCTAATTTTACAATAAATTATAATTTTCTATAATATATTATTCTATTTTTTACATTCCAATGCAATACAAAGATTCATTTCGCTGAACAGAATTTTTCGGTTTAAACATATTTTAAAGGCTAATTCAGTTTACAAACTTAAAAAATTTATGATAAACAACGGTAAAAGATTCTACAAAGTCACCGATCATAAAATGACATATATTTCACCGATCAAACAACAATAATTAAAGTAAATGACGAAAGGCACAAAATTGATACTTGCTTAGCTTTAACTACTGTGTCGATCATTTCATTTTTCATGTTCGATGTTGTGGTTTGTTGAAGACAACTTAACAATTGCGATCATTATGAAATTATAGTAGAAAAAGAATAGATTGTAGGAAGTGAATTTTTACAGTTATATTTCTTTTTTTCATATTGCATATTGTTACTTTCATCATTAATAAGAAATACAATTTCTTGGAAGACTTTTATTGAATTTACAACTTCAACTTAACAAATTTGTGCGATTGTAACTGGTTGAAACTTTACGAATAGTGGCAAAATACTATGTTGATTAGTTATTTGATTTTTCATGCTTGATGTTGTGGTTAATTGAAAAAAACATAAGTGTTAACAATGGAAACCTATGAATCATGGTAAATGAAGAATATATCATAACAATTGAAGTTATACAAATCTATTTTGTCTATTTCATCTTGCATCGTATTAGTTTCATCATTAATAAGAAATACAATTTCTAAAAAAAAGTTTCATTGAGTTTACAGTTTCAAATTTAACAGTGTATACCATCTTTGAACCGCTGTTGTTTTGGATGCATCTGTAGCTACATCTTATTGAGAGATTATATATCCTAAATACTCCACTTGTAGTTGGCCAAATATACACTTTTTCAAATGTGCATACAACATTTGTTGATATAACACTTATAATACCAATTGTAAATGTCGAGTATGATCTTTTAGTGTGAAGCTATAAAACAATATATCATCAAAATATTAGAACAAATCTTCTAAAAACATGATGAAAATCTCATTCATAAACGCTTCAAAAATAGCAAGTGCATTTGTTAATACAAAAGGCATTGCAAAAAAACTCATAATATCTTTCATGAGTTCTAAATGCAGTATTTTTTACACATTATTCTTTCATCATGATTTGATGATAACGAAACCACACGTCAATTTAGAAAAAAAAAAATTAATTCATAGTATCACCTATCAATATCACTAGTTTACCATTGTAGTAGAAAACAAAATTCATGACCTCCCAATCTACTTTACATGTTTTCTAAAATTCTCAACAATGACTAATATTATATTTATATTGCAAAGTTTTTGGAAATGAAATCCACATATAACTACAACTCTTGTAACTCCAACGGTACTTTCTTACACACACTTAAGTGTCTAATCGAAACTTTACTTTCATATTAGTATTCAAATTTATCTTTAAATGTGTTCTTTTAACTATTGTTAGTGTGATGAAATTGTTGTGAATATTCTATTATCTAACATTATTACCACTTGATTCTTCTTCACAGTAACCACTATTTTAGTTTTTATACTAGGTGCCAAGGTCAAAAATAAGTTCCAAAATAGTTCCATCAATTCTATAGTTTGTTCCATATCTTCATTTCGTACAATTTTAACACATGTTGCTCTATAACTTCTATTTCAAAATCATCAACTACTGTTAAAAATTTGAACTCTTAAATACATGGCAATGATGCCATCACACTTAAAACATAATCTTTTATTTTTATTTTCAGCTAGTTTAACTGGTGATAGTTTCTATTGGTTTAGCAGTTTAAAGGGAATTCTATTCACATTTGATTGAGTTTTGTAGTAATTGTTTACATTTTTCAACCAAATTGTCCATTTGGATTATTGTTTTGCCAAAATGCACTTGTGTTACTTTTTCCCATTTTTTTTCTGCTCACCATTCAATACAATAAGATACATTACACATAATTAGTTGTGTTCTTTCTAGTACATTCACTAGTTTGCACATATTCACAATCTCTTTACTTTTGGTTCAATCTTTTTCCAATTGTTTGTGTCAATCCATCAACTTGAAAAAGCCTTAAAACTCATGTATATACACAACAATCTTTCCCATTGTTTCACCGCAAATTGAGTTTGACTAACAGATCTGATCTTTTCTTTAGTGAACCTAACCACCAATCGTTTTTTAAAATTTCTGCGATAAAAAATAGTATGTCGTTGTTAAACGAGTACGAACATCGACTTCCAAACTCATTGATACCAACTCTATTTTTTTTATCATAACCAGCCATTCTAAAAAATCTCTTTTCAACATCCATATGTATTGATTATTTAAAAAACTGACATTTCCATTCTTCTAACCAAGCTATGACGAATTTCAACCATATTTCTATATTTTTGGTAAAAACATGTTTATTGCGAATATGTATCTTTCATAATTTTGACAAAATTTAATTTTGTAAAATTTTTCTAATTAAAAATTTCTATAGTATTTTGAACTTGAAATTTATGGTCTAGCCTATGTTTAGTTGTAAGTCCATTTAACCCGCTTTTAATTTTGCCGTAATGACTGTCGGAGTGGGTTGAGTGCATAGACACCCATTTGACAACTCTACTTGAATGCAACAATCTCCTCCTCTGTATATCAGATTGTTTCAGGGGAAAGACGAAAGAGGTATGGAGAAAGAAAACTAATGAATGGACTCTAAAGATAGGGCTTGTCACAGGTAACAATTTGATGCAAGCTTATAGGATTCTATCAGAGAATACTACAATTGATATTTGTGGTCTGCGGTTTTCGAAGTTAAAAGAAAGAGTAGAGTTACATATTGCCACATAAGTCTTGATTGATAGTGTTATTGATCAACCTTTGATCTATTGCTTCCAGAACTAAACTTACTTGCTATATCCATTGTTAAATATATACAAATAGCTTTTCGGCTTGAGGGATCAATTCAATCATTTAGAATACTTAAATCAACCATTTGTATAAAAAACCAGAGATTTGCATTATGAAAGAGGCGAGCAGCAACAAGATAGAAGAAGAAACATTTTTATGCACAATTTGCTATGACATTGAAATATCACAAATCTGAAAGCTTATATAAAACAGTCTGAAATAAACCCTAAAAAGGCAGGCAAATATAATTTCATGACGACTTTAATGGTCTTTTCTCTGAAATTTGCAACTCTCAGACGAAAGCATTGAACCAGCAAAGGCTCTAAGCTTGACCTTCTCAACTTCCTGATGCATAGTATCGAACAATGCATGGCTTCTGCGTCCCAAACTCAGGTTATTTAAGATCACTATTCCCAGAATTTGGATACTCAATCATCCCAACAACAACAAGTTGTTAACCTTTTTGTATCTTTTATCTTCTTTTTTGGATTTTTCATCCGTTTTTTCTAGATGTACTTACCAATAGTGTCGAGTTCTGGAAGCTGTTGTCCAAAGCAACCCACCAGGTTGCTCTGATTCTTCTTGTTTATTTTTGGGTTTTTCGATCTTTTTCCTTTTTTTTCTTGACTTTCGGGTTCTTGTTACAATTTGCCGAGACCTCCATCACACTATCGGCTTCAAGCTCACTCTGCTGCTGCTATATAAAAGTAGAACGAAAACCAAAAAAAAGAAAATAAAGAGATCATGATTGGCATAAACCAGTAATGGGTTGCAAAAACACATGCCTTATCAGTGTATTCTGCAAAGATTCTGACCTGGCTCCATCTTCGGGCCTTCCCATCCCGCTGAGCAAAGGATTTGACTGAGACACAGAAAAATTAACAAGCAAGGAGAAACGTCAGAAGTGATAACATGGGTTTGATTCACTCCATGTTCTGAGAAATATTTACAGAGGAAAAAATGAAGTCTTTTGCTTAAAAATGCGTGGACAAAGGGCAGATGAATAGAACCTTCCACCCATAATCACTACGCCCGGTACCTTCAAGACATTTTTGCCAATCTGATACGGTTCTTATACTATAACCATCAAACAAGAACTCACCTCAAAATCAAGGTTCGGCCCACAATATCCATTCCGAAATACGCCATCAGCAATTTCTCCTGACTTGGATTCCCTCTCAGGTTTATCTAGATCCTCTTTCAGATTTAGTCGATTTGGAAGATGTTGCATGTAAGTTTCTTCAATGGATTCAGAGCCCGTATCGCGACCTATTTCTTCCTTTTTCCCACCTTCACATGCTACCACAACCCTAGGGTCAGGTCTCAAATGCTTTCCTACAGGTTCAGCCAGGTCATGACAACGTTGAACACAAACCATAGTATCTACTTCTAAGATTTGCTGGGTACCAGAGTTATGCTCATGTTGAGAAAATTTTGCGACTTCAGTGCTTTTACTGGTAAGTTTTGCAGCTTCTAAATCTGGAAGACTTTGGACGTTGCAAACAAGATCACCAGTTAATAAACAATCGGCTGTGGGAGCAGAAACAAAGTCAATCTGAGGAGTCCCACCAGTAGTGATAGCACTACTGTCGGGAGGAACTACACCTAGACTCAGAAATGCACGCTTCTCAGGTTTCTCTGGCCTAGTATCCACCCTTTCATTGCCATTTTTTCTCTTTCCATGTCTCTCAACATTGGCGGACAATAAACCAGCACCCTTCTCACCAGGTTTTCCGCATTGTTGATTCTGGTGCCTAGATTGCCGAGGCCTTTTGTATCTGTTTGGAAAAACAAAAGATGGGAGCTGCCGTTTACGGACATGAGAAACATGCACATCCATCCCAGGTCTCCAAAACATATACATGTTTACGTCTTCCCTGAACTCATCCACTGTGCCACGTATATCAAACTGTTGACATTCTTGGCCACTAAATTCGTCTGCCCTTTGCAAGCCCATGAAAAAGGCACAGTGCCTAAACTGCTTGGAAGTGTCCACATACTCATTTGGTTGAGGATGGCACACTAACATCCCATTTGTGTCTCGTTCTATCTGCATTATTGAATAAAAACGAGGAGAAAAAGAACCCTTCAATCATTGTTTTTCTGCAAATACAAAACTGGAGAACACACTGAACCATCCAAAATTTACTAAAAGGCTATTTTTACCTTCAAGGTCAGCTGCCTGAACCGTGACTCCACCCAACCTTTCCAAGCCAATAAATCTTCTGCATCTACCGCTAGTACATCAACCTGAAGGTAATTTTTATATGCCTCGAAGAACATATATTGCTCAAATAAAGAACTCCACTGATGGTTATTTAACTCAATCTCCTGCATACAAAATGATACTTAGCAACAGGATCTTGGGTGGGAACTGTTCACAAAGAAAATCGGATGTTTGCTCCCAAACCTGACAGATTTTGTTACCGAACTGGAACTGCTCTGTCATAACACGAAGTGTGCTTGGAGAGACATTGTAACTAGAATTCATGCATGGGTATGCAGGCGTTATTATTGGCATATGATGATAGCGATCACGGTGATTTTTCCGTGGGTCCCAGACAGGAAATCCAAGCTCATTCTCTTCTATTGCACAAAGCATAACTGGATTCGGCCAGCGCCATTGAGTATATACTCTAAAAAATCGAGAAACCAGCATACTAGGAATAGCATTTGGATAAAGCTGGCAAAGGCGTGCAACCAGAAGTGCCCAGTTTACACCACCCAGAAATCCAGTAACCTGCTCAAAGTAATAGATATATAAAAAGAGCTTGAACGTGGAACTTTTGTCAACAGATATAAAACTCAGAAATACACCAGCTTACATTTGAATAGACCCCACGCTTCTTAGCCCAGTACTTCAGGCATCTTAATGTTGTCCGGAAGTGCTACATTGTACATAACGTCAGGAATGTCTTAAAATTATCAACAAAAAAGCTAACATTCAACAAATTTACCTCGGAATTTGGAACAAGTTTAAGAATCTGATCAGCAACCCTACAACCATTAAGACTGCGGACAGTTTGCTCATCCACATTACACAGCACTGAAGAGTCGGAGATATCCAGATCCTGTCAATAAATTCAATTCAAAAAAATAAGGGATCTGACTCAGCAAGATAATATGGACTTTAGCGAGAACTCATCTCAGTACATATGTAAATTAAGCCTGATGGCCCACATCTCCATGTTCACTAAAGGCCAACAATTTCTGACAAAAAACTTTCTTTGATATATCAGCCGTTTCAGGTAAGAGAAGGGCAATATATGTTACCACCATACTAAACCCAAGCTAACATAAAAAAGGTATCACTAGTTACCCCCTAAATTTCATAGGAAACTGAGAACACTATATCGATATTACCTGTGTAACAACTAGAAGGGATACGCTGGCATACAAAAGATCAATCGATATTCCTTGGAACTTAAATTTCATGACTGGGACATGGGAATCGGTAACAGGTTGAAGCTCAGTCACTTCTTCCATGTCAGCCAATATATCACGCAAGATGATGAAGAAATCTTCCTGTAAAAGTAACCTGTTAGAAACTAAACTACGTATCAGACCTTATATCAGTAAGACGTGAATCAAGAGTCACCTCACGGTTAACATAAGATGGGCCAACACACAGGGTGTCAATATCTGCCCCAGGTCCGTGTACCTGCAAGTCAACAAAATCAAGCTTCTTCACCCTCAAATACTAGTGATGTATCTCAGCAGAAAATCTATGATCCGAGTAAGCCATATCCTTTCGCCAAACAGATTACATGCACTTGAACTTAAATTGTAAACTAAAAGCACTTACTCCAAGGCGGTAAGATCCAAAGGTGAATATGACAGCATTTGCGTCCTCCACCATCTGATCTGTATAGCCCCTCTGACGGGTTAACTGTTTAACCCATTGTTTTACAATCTATACAACAAGTTTAGGGAAGAAGAAATATAAGAACTCAACTGGCATTGTAAGCAAATCACGACCAGTATGAAGACGCACGTAAACAACATATGTTAAAAGCTTTAAATAGCAAACAAAATTAAGAACAAAAGGAAAGCAAAAAGGAAATACAAGTTACACATCACCCCTCAAACAAATGATCTCAAATTTCACAAACATGAACAAATATGCAAAAGAAAAACCCAGTTACAGAAGAAAGAATTTTGAGCATTTAGCCAAACAAGCTTATTCACCTGATCAATGCGTCCCAGAACTTCCTCTCTCCTCATGGTTTCCTCTTTGCTCTCATAGAGTCCCTCATCAACCAGGAACTTCCGATAAGAAAAAAAAAAACAAATTCAGCCAAAAGATATGGACAAATTAACAATGTACGGCGAAGCAAAACTTTCATCGGGAAACAAAAAGCTACCTTTTCCAGCTCCAAATTACGCTTAAAATCAGCAGCCGAAGGCCCGGCAACAGAAAGCGGCTTCGTGATTCCATAACTATTAAGAGTTTTTACCGGTGGCGAGGAGCCATCGGCCGAACGTTGAGTACCCATCATCACCATGGTATTAGAACAGAAAACCCTAGGCGATCCAAGCAAAACAGAACAAAAAATATATATACTCCGTAGCTAAATTATCTATTTAACGCGACTCTGAGATCTGATCAAACACCGTGATCATGAGAATTTCGGAAAGAGAGTCATATAGCGGAAATTGGAGAAGGGAGAGGAAACGGAAAGAAGAAGGAAAAGCGAGAGAAAAGCTCGGAAACGAAATCGAAAACCCTAAATCGATGGATAGGGAAAGCGACCACAATTTCAAAGAAAGTCAAAGAAAGACGGACGAGGAGGTTAAATCGATTTGACTGATTCAATGGTGGCGAGATGGAGACACGAGGCGCAAGGCGAGGCGTCAATTTGTGAAGATATATGAGGTCTTCTGCATAAATAATTATTAATTAAATATAATATCGTTTTTTTAGTTACAGAATAATTACTTTGGAAATACTTATTATTTAAATTTAAAAATCTGTTTATGTATTAAAAATAGTGGTTATTATTTTCAGTGTAAAAATTATTTTAATTTTACTTGAATAATTGAACTATATAAGTTTTACTCGTGAAATTATTTGAAATAATAATTTTGTTATTGAATTGATATTTTAAAATAATTTAGATTAACATATGCTAAGTAAACAAGTCTATTTCTATAAATGATCGGTGATTTTTTTTTCAAATGATCAGATAAATGACATAAAAAATATAATTATAAACATAAATAATATAATATAACTAAATTTTAAATATTATTTATTCAATGTGATTGACTATTAATTATTGTTATAATCATTTATAAATTTTACTTGTTTAAATGAAACGAAGAAAAAAGATTATTTTTGAGAATTAATTATTATTTTTTAGTTTAATAAAAAAAATTAAAATATTTTATATTATAATTAATTAACAATTTAAAATTATTTATATATTTTTTAAAATTATTTTAGTGATAACATATTATTATGATATTTCTGTAAATAATAAATAATTTTAAAAAAAATTAATTAATATTATTATAGATATTAAATAAATATATCATAGAAATAAATTAAAAAAAATTAACAAACTTTTATGTTTCTCAAAATCACTAAGATTTAGAATTTGTAATAAAAAAATACTTTCAAATACTACGACTAAAATTTTTCTTTCAAAAAATTATTAATATTTCATTTAAAAAAATATTATTAGTTTTTCTTTCAAAAAATTATTAACATAACATAAAACACCACAAAAAAACCAATACAAAAATCTAGAAATATACAGTTGCAAACGACCCTAAGTTCAGTAGGATTTCGGTCACCAAATCATATCACTATCGTACAAACCTTAGATAAGTAAGTTAAGAATACATCTGCAAAATTTTATCTTAAACCGAGAAGATTTTACCATTAGATTTTCCAAACGTTCAAGATAGTACCACTGAAATCTAAGATCGCTAATGCAACAAACAACCACGCTAAATCTCAATTTTCTCAGAAACCAACCGTTGAAACGCAAATTCCACCGTTGAAACGCAAATCCCACTGTTGAAACGCAAATCCCACTGTTGAAACGCAAATCTCACCGTTGAATATTTAGATCAATGAGTCACGAAGCTCTCCTAAATTTCAATCAGATTAGAGCACGTTGAGCCACCAAACGTTGTCTTGAAAAAATCTGATGGAACTGTTTTTCTCTCTTCTCAAATCCAAAAATTGTCTCTATTTTTTTACTTTCTCTCTATGCGAAAATTAGGGTATGAATAGTTTATATACTCTTTCATAACTCTAATCTCAATAACAATATAATATACCCAACTTTGGTTCTCTTAACCAAATCTAATCGGAGAAACACCAACAAACTCCTTCTTCAATTAGGTGGAGAAAACATCTATTTCGGCTATCTCTCAACAAATTTCAAATTTTTTTCTTGGTAATGACTTCGTCATCATATCAGCTCCATTATCATCCATATAAACTTTCACAAGTTCCACTTTCTTAGAAGCAATCACATCACGTATCAAATGATATCTTGTTTTGATGTGTTTTGAACGCGAATGAAATGTAGACTTCTTTCCGAGATAAATTACGCTTTGACTGTCACAAAAAATGCACACTAATATTGCTGGAAGCCAATCTTTTCAAAAAAGTTTTTCATCCACAATAACTCCTTACAAGCTTCTGTTTTGGCTATAATCTCAGCTTCAGTGGTAAAAAAAATACAAGACACTTTTACAACCTTGATTGTCATACCACTAATTCTCATGCATATATTACCAAGTAACCCGAAGTAGACTTCCGAGAATCAATTTCACCAGATATATCAGCATCAGTATAAGTAACAAACAATGACTTGTCATCTCCAAATGTAAGCTTTAAACTAAAATTCCTTCGAACACATCTCAAAATCCTCTTCACAACATTCCAAGGTTCTTTTCCACGATTGAAGAGAAAAAAACTAACCGTACGAATAGCATGAGTGATATATGGTCTTGTACAAATTATGATATACATCAAGTTACCAACTGTAGAAGCATATGGAATTCGTACCATATCTTCCTTCTTTGAATTTGTACTCGGATTTTGTTGACTGCTTACTCTAAATGTATAGCAAAAGGAGTTCTAACAATTTTAGATTTGTCCATGTGAAATTTTTGAAGTACCTTCTCAATATACTTCTCATGAGATAAGTGAATCAATATCTCACCTCTATCTCTAACAATTTTTATGCCAAAAATTGTTTTTACGGACCTAAATCTTTCATGGTAAAGAACTTGTTAAGATGGTTTTCAACTCTTAAATTCTTCTAAAGTTCTTTTCCACAATCAGCATATCGTCGAAATACAACAACAAGATGATAAAATCATCTTCACCAAACATCTCCACAAACACACAATGATCAAAAGTAGTCTCTTTGTAATTGTACTATTCCTTGATTGACTTAAACTTATTGTACCACTGCCTTGGTGCTTGTTTCAATCTATATGGACTTTTCTTCCAGCGGAAAACTAAATCCTCTTTGCTCTTTTTCACAAAGTCTCCCGGTTGTACGATAAAGGAAAGCCGTCTTTGCAACTATTTGCTTTACTTCTAGATAAAGGTTCGTTGTCAATCTAAGTACAACCCGAATGGATGACATCTTCACAACAGGAGAAAAGATTTCATCATATTCAATTCCCTTCTTTTTGGCTGAATTTTTTCACAACCAATCTAACCTTGTATTGAGGATGCAAATTGTTCTCTTTATGCTTAATCATATACACCCACTTGTTAAACAACGCCTTTTTTACCTTTAGGCAACTTCACCAACTCAAACATATGATTCTCATCAAAAGAATTCATTTCGTGCTTCATGGCATTAAACCATTTATCTTTGTGTTCATCCTCCTAACCTTCATCAAAGCTTTCAGGTTCTCTCCCATCAGTAAGTAACACATACTCACTAGGATCATCCTTGTTGACGGTTTTATACCTCTCTCAAATCTTCTAATAGTAGATATGTTCTCAGTAGTTGGTGTCTCACCATGATCGTCACCATGATCACCAATATCGTCATCATGAGCATCTGAACTAGGTGTATCAACATGAACCTCACCCTCAACCTGACCATGGACGGATTTAGAAAGAGTAACTTTTGAATAAATCAAACTCTCATAACACTGAGTTGGTTTTCCGAACTTGTCAATATCTTTAATCATTTGATTTTCCATGAACACAACATGTCTACTCCTAATGAGCTTCTTCTCAATGGGATTATAAAATTGGTATCCAAACTTATCTTGACTATATCCAATGAATACACATTGTCGCGACTTCATCTCAAGTTTTGACCTTTCATTATTGAGAATGTGCACAAATGTCTTGCACCCAAAAACTCTCAAATGACCATAAAACACCCTTACCAATCCAAACCCTCTCTGGAATATAACCCTCCAATGGAGCATTTGGTGACAAATTCAACACAAACAATTGAGCTCAAAGCTTCACCCCAGAAACTCATCGTCAAATCCGAATGTGAAATCAAACATCTAATTCTCTCAACAATCGTCTTGTTATTCCTTTCAGCCAACCCATTCATCTGTGGAGTTTTAGGTGACATCTTCTCATGCCTAAACCATGTCCCATACAATAAGCATCAAATGGTCCATAATATTCTCCACCATTATCACTACGAATATATTTCAACTTTTTTTCGTCTGTCTTTCAACCAATACCACAAAAGATTAAAATATTCCAAAACTTGATATTTAGTCTTCATAGTGAAAATCCACAACTTTCTAGAATGATCACCAATGTATGTGTTAAAATATGATTCACCACCAAGAGATTTTGTTTTTATTGGACCAACGCATCTGAATGTACCAACTCAAGTATCTTAGATTTCCTAGAAGATGTAGAAGACTTGAACGCGACTATGTTGTTTTCCTGTAAAACAATGCGCACACTTCTGCAAGTACAAACCAGAGAAACCTGTAATAACGTCCTTTTTTTACAACATAGACAACTCCCTTTCCCTTATGTGACCGAGTCTTTTATGCCATAGCTCCATGGCATCATCATTCTCTACTACATTAAAAATATCTTTTGAGACCTTAGCATACAACCAATAGAAGAATGAATACTTATCACCTCGAGCCACAACCATAAAACCCCGTGAAAGTTTTCATTTACCTTCTCAGAATAAACTATAGAAACCTTCATCATCAAATCTCCATGTGGATATCAAGTTCAACTGAATATCTGGATATTCTTCACTCCTTTAAGCACAAGGCTAGTACCAATAATAACCTCTAAGCAAATATTATCAATACCAACAACCTGATCAACACCATCATTACTCATCTTCAGAGAATCATAACTACCTAACATATAGATAGTAAACAAATCTCGTTGTTATGTAGCATGAGTAGTAGTTCCACTATCAACAAACCAACTAGTTTCTTGGCATGCAACATTAATGGCATCATTCTTAGGAAAAGTAAAAAACTGACAGTCCGTGACATTTGCCCGATTTTTACTATCTCCTTGCCTATTTTTTTGCTTGTTATCCTTCTTCAACTTCCAGCGATCTTTTTTCATGTGCCCTTTCTTATGACAATAATGACCCTCCATATTCGCAAATTTGTTAGATATGCTTTTGCTCCTATTCTTTTCATTTTTGTGCTCTCTATAAGAACTTCTCCCCCTTAAATGAGTAACCAATACATATGAACGCAATGAACTAGAATTTGATTTCCTTCTTGTTTCCTCATTCAAGACACTATTTTCACAAATTCCATCGAAATAACACCTCTCGACATAGATTTACAAAGTGACATCCTAAACACCTCCCAAGAATTTGGTAATGTACCAAGAAGCCATAAACCATGAATCTTCTCATCAAACTTGATTCCCATGTCAGAAATTTTGTTGACCTGAAATGCAGTCAAGTGATTTTTCATAAGAGTTTTCTTCTAATATCTTTATTCAAGCAACTTTTTCATCATGTACATCTTATTCCTAGTCTTCCGAGCAAATAATTGCTCCAGCTTCAACCACAAAGAACGAACAATAGTATCATTTTCAATATGATGCAACACATTATCATCTATTCATTGCCTTATCAAACTACTCACTTGAAGATGTATCAACTTTCATTGATAATCAATTTTCTCATCAGGTTTTGCATCTTGAAAAACTGGAACATGAAATTTCTTCACAAAAATAGATCTTCTATCTTGCCTTTCCATAGATGATAACTAGCACCATTTAAACTTATCATTTAGCTCATATTTCTATCGTTCACACAAGCCAAAATAATAACTCAAAGTTATCAAGAAATCTAAAGATCCCAAACTACAAGCTCTGATACCAATCTATTGAGGGGGAAACACAAACACAGAACAATGGCGTAACAGAATAAAGTTCTCTGTTTTTTGTGTGAACCTATTAAAAAAATATAGAAACAATAGCAACAATAACTCACAACAGAAAAAGTAAACTAAATCATAATTTTTTTACGTGAAAAATCTCTTCGATTTGCAAAGAAAAAACCACAAGACCGTAATCCACTCAAAAATCTACTATATCAAATGAATATTAGTTATAACCACGTCCTCTTTATTTCCACATAACATATCCAGAGAATAAGGCTCCAAACAACAATCTCAACACAAGAGAAAATACCACAAGAGAACAATAAAAGAAACTAGAAATATTGCATTTCCAAACGACCCTAAGTTCACTAGGATTCCGGTCACCAAATTAGATATCTACCATAAAAATCCTAGATAAATAATTCAAGAAGACCTCTGCAAAATTGCACCTTAAACCGAGAAGATTTTCCCGTTGGATTTCTCAAACGCTCAAGATAGAACCTACTGAAATCTAAAATAGCTACTACAACGAACAACCACGCTAAAACTTAGTTTTTTAGAAAACCAACCGTTAAAACACAAATCATATCGTTGAATATTTATATCAATGAGTCACAAAACTCATTTAAAAATTTCAGCCAAATCGGAGTACGTTTGAGCCTCCAAACGGTGTCTTAAAAAAATTCTAACAGAATTGTTTTCTCTCTTCTCAATTCTCTCTTTGCAAGAATTAGGATAAGAGTAATTATATATTCTTTCAAAATTCTAAATTCAATAAGAATATAATAGACCCAAATTTAGTTTTCTTAACCAAACCTGATTGGTTTGTCACCGATTCACATTCACGAGATCGATTATTAAAAAAATTGTGAATGTAATGTCCATAATGTTTCGTACGGGCTATGACAATGAAGTTTTGAGAATTATGATGGAACTATCTGAGGAAGGAAAAGATTTCACAAAAATATTAATTTTGTGAGCTTTTTTAAAGGAAATACATGAATTTGTTAATTTTTCTTTTCCTCGTTATCCTCGTTCAGATAATTCTATCTTTATTCTTCCATCGTTCATCGATACCGTCTTTATAAGAGGTGGTTTCCTGCGCCAAAGTTGTGCTTTGTTGAATTTTGTTGGTAATCTATCGTTTATGTTTAAAGATGTTCGTTTGTCGGTTGTAGCTTTCTGCGGATGCAGTTGAGGTAGATTGTTGTTCGTTTATCTGTCGTATCTATGTAAGGTCAATTGTAGTGGTCAGATAATGTGTCTTGTGTCGGAGTTTTTTCAACCGCTGATTAAAACATCGATACGACTAAAAATCTGTGATCAACCGCAATCACAATTGCTGTCAACAGACAAACGAATAACATATGCCGCAACCACAATGTTGATCGCAACCACAACCGCCGTCGACGACAACGACTAAACAAACAAAACTAGTTACTTTTGAGGTTATAGTACATTTTTTAAGTGTTAACTTCCAAAAAGAAATGGACAAGTAAACACCTTTTGTGTGAAGGAAACCCAAACATATAAGTTTATAATTACTCTCCGGTTCATAACAAAACTTAGTCCGGTTGTGATTCGAATAATCTCGGTTCGATTTGGTTTCCATCGTCACCCTAAGCAGAGATTGCAGACTTGCAGAAACGCCTCTCTCTCTCTCTCTCGTGCGCACGCATCCGTGAGCCACTCTCTCCATGCTATCTCGTGTCTACTCAATCCTCCGCCATAACCGTCTCTCCTCTATCGAAGCGCGTGAAATGTCACGCGCTGCTTTTTGCAAACATTCCCGTCTCCTCCAACCACGTTTCGTACGGCCTTCGCCGAGAACTGCTCTAGTGACCACAACGAATCGTCTCGATGTTTCTTCATCTTTGTCCTCGGATTTTTCTTCGATGTTCCGCCGGAGGTTCCACGCCTTGCGCAGCAGTGGAGGAGGAAGAGACTGGAAGGTTCCGAAGCCGGCGGGTCGGGTGTTTGCGGAGAGGAGAGAGTATAGGAAAATGAGAAAGAGAGTGCCTAAGAAGAAACAGGAATTGGAACTTAGTGTCAGTATCTGTATCGAGGAGCAGCTTCCTGATGATCTTGAGATTCAGGTTTGTCTGTTTCTTGTCTTTTGATAATCGAATTTGGATTTAGCTTACGGCTTACCATATCAATTAGTGATAATCTGAAATAAATTTATGCAATCATCGTTCATGAGGTAATCATAAGGTCTTGTTAGTTCAATTAGCTATTACAATTGTGTTGTTTCAAATTCTTGAAGATTCCCATGATTAATGTTTACTATGTAGAATATTGCGGAAATGCTTCGTCTCAATGTCCCTATGGCAATGAAGCTGGCTTTTGATGGTTTGAAAGATTCAAAGTATAAAACTAGAGAAACTTACATAGAAGATGTTGGTGGGTTTGANGCAATGAAGCTGGCTTTTGATGGTTTGAAAGATTCAAAGTATAAAACAAGAGAAACTGACATAGAAGATGTTGGTGGGTTTGAAACTGTCGAATTATCCGTCATGCTGTGCAATGATGACTTCATCTGTAAACTCAACAAAGAGTGGAGGGATGAAGATCATGCTACAGATGTGCTTTCCATGTCACAACATGTCCCTGAACTGAAGCTTCCAGTAGTAAGAGTTGTTATTTCGGTTCGCTGGTTTTAACAGTTTTGTTGGAAACGGCTAAACTTGTAACGGTGCATCCTTTGTAGCTTATGATGGGTGACATCGTCATTTCTGTTGAGACAGCTGCAAGGCAGGCTGCAGAGAGGGGGCACACTCTTCTTGATGAGATACGCATTCTTGTGGTATGTTAATTTATCTGGATTTATGCTTGGTTTTGGGATTTTTGCTTGTGTAGATTAGAACTACTACAAATTTTCTTTGTATCCCTTTAGTTCTCTTTTGCTTAAATGTATAGTTTTTGATCTTTGTTATTGCACTAAACCTTGTAAGATTGCAAGAAGGGCATGAGATAATTTTGCTTTTTCAGTTAGAAAATGTTTTCATATGATTTGTGCGGCAGCCTCTATTTGCTGATACTTTTAAATGTTTTTTCAAAGATTCATGGGTTGCTACACCTACTGGGCTTTGATCATGAGATCAGCGAAGAGGCTGAGAAAGAAATGGAGGAGGAGGAGGAGTTGCTGCTCAAAAGCCTTGGTTGGAAGGGGAAAGGACTCATTCAGTGTGCATATGACATTAAAAAGACAGATAAACCTCAGCTGGAGAAATCAGATGGTAAATTCCTCCTCTTCAAGGGGTGTACTATAATATAAATATACTGTTTGCTTGTTCTTGCTAAGACTACTGTTAAAAGACAGGAAGAAAGGGGATGGCCAGAGCCTAAGATTCTACAGACCAAAGTTCTCCTACATATTCTGTGATATGGATGGTACCTATTCAACAGTCTATAGTTGTTGATTTGGTTTTCGTCTCTTTCTAATAGGATTTAAATGTGAATGCCAGGCACATTGCTTAACAGTAAAAGTCAGATTTCGGAAACTAATGCAAAAGCTTTAAAAGACGCCATACTGAGGGGACTTAAAGTCGTGATAGCTACGGGGAAGGTGAGAACAGCATAGTATCCAGCCAATTATCTCTTCTCTTCTTTTCTGTTATTTGTTCTTCTTCAGAATGTTTTGGAGATGCCTATTTCTAACTTCATTCTATTTATCACAGTCCCGTCCAGGTGCGATCAGAATTTTGAAAATGGCTGATCTTGCTGGACGCGATGGCATTGTTTCAGAGTCCTCTCCAGGAGTATTCGTTCAGGTCTCCTATTATCCTTAACCAGTGTGAAGCACCTATCTCATTGTATATGTCTGCTCTCTATATCAACATATATTTCACTAAATTTCGGTTTGATTACAGGGCTTACTTGTATATGGTAGACAGGGGAAAGAAGTATATAGAGGAAACTTGGACCCAGACGTCTGCAGAGAGGTAATACACATAAGAATTGAGATTTATACTGAAAAGACTAGCAGAGACTTAATTCTCATTCCCTCTGCTTAATTCACGACATGCATTAGAGTTCTGGACACTACTCTTCTTGCTTATTAGTTCTCTACCATGGGAAGCGGAAAATAACTACTTAATGAGAGTTTTCAACTTATTATCCGTGTGCATTATGATTGGATAACTGATAGCTTGAAATTTCTATTTCACACATACCAAAATGTTGATTTCTATTACACAGACGTGTCTTTATTCTCTGGAGCATGGAATTCCTCTCATTGCATTTAGCCAGGATCGTTGCTTGACTTTGTTTGACCACCCTCTAGTCGACTCTCTTCACACAACCTACAATGAGCCAAAGGTATGTTAATGAAACAATTACGCTCTTTCCCAAGCTATGATTTTATGAGCTTGTTGCACAATCTCCACATGTTTTGTGTTAACAGGCCGAAATCATATCATCTGTTGATCAACTTATAGCTGAAGCTGACATTCAGGTAATTCCCGGGTTAGAACTGAGTTTTTGCTTTGTTACGACTGTATAAGCCTAAGTATTGGTGTTATGTTCGATTGCATGTCCACAGAAAGTGATATTTATGGACACAACCGAGGGGGTCTCGTCTGTTATCCGTCCGTATTGGTCAGAAGCAACAGGAGACCGTGCTAATGTCGTTCAAGCTCAATCAGACATGCTAGAAATTGTCCCACCAGGAACCTCCAAAGGAAAAGGTGTAAAATTGCTACTCGATCATTTGGGCGTTTCACCGAATGAGGTAAAAATCCAGTCATTTTAAGGCATTTTATAAGACCACAAAACCGAACTGAATTTGTACTCAAACCCGAACCAAGCTGAAATTTCTTAATTGGTTCTAGTTCAGTATAGATTGCTCGAAAGTCAAAATCAAATCGTCGAATGCCCACCACTGAACTGAATCTTCCGAGACTCGATTTGCTTGATTTATTAGTTCAAAAGTAAAAGATAACTGATGAAGCAAACTGGATTTTTTTTTTAATATCAGATAATGGCAATTGGAGATGGGGAAAACGACATAGAGATGCTGCAACTGGCATCTTTGGGAGTCGCTATGAGCAACGGTGCAGAAAAGACAAAGGCCGTGGCTGATGTGATTGGTCTGAGCAATGACCAAAACGGTGTTGCTGATGCCATTTACCGGTACGCCTTCTGAGACCACACCACAATTTCACACTGGACTCGAGCTTACAACAAGACAACAAATTTCATCATTGTGTAAACATTGTTTTCTTATAAATGAAAAATATTGTTCATTCTTATCTCTTTTACCTTTTGAACTAAAACGATTGATTGCAAAGATTTTATTTTAATTAAAGTAATTGTTAAAGAAACAGTATTTAGGATCCAAGATTTCACTATTGAATTACATACACCTGGATCATATTATAAAATTCCGATGATTTTCATTTGGACGTGCAATCGAACCATCAACAAATACCAATTTATTCTTAGCATCTAAAGTTAGTCATAATTTTCCGAAATGATGGCAATACCTGAAACAATGATGGCAATACCTGAAACACCAATATCAAGAGTGAATGAATAATATTATTCGGTGTATCAATCAATGAAATCATGGAGTTTGACGAAGAAGTTTCAAGAATAGAAACTTTTATAACTGGGGATGCTATTTTGATAATTTTTCTTGTAATTTTTGAGTAGATACCATTTTTTTCTTTTCGATTTCTTCAAAATCAGAAAAGAAAAAAAGAAAATTAATCGGAGAAATCACCGAATAATCAAGGTAAAAAAAAAGAAATTAGACAATTGAGATAATAAAGAATTGGATCTTCTAAGGTTGTACATCTCGCTCTGATACCATGTTAGTCGAGCTGAAAAACAAGAATAAAACGAAAGAGATGAAGCGAAGAAAAGAATCTGTTATTCAACTCAACTCTTGTAAGTATGGCTAGGGACACGAACAAACAAAAGCTGGTGTTAGTTCGAAACCATTCGAAACTATTTATAGGAAATAAGGTCAAGCAAGATTCTGAAGCTAATTGGAGTGTCTACATTAATCTCGTTGCTAAAATTTGTTGATATAATACAAAAGATTTGCAACACAGCCAGATATATCGACAGTGAACAGGTTGTGCATGAAAGCATGAAGCTTCTTCAACCTCTGTATATACCCGAGGGGTCTGCATTTTGCACAATCCACGGATGCTCCAGAAGTTTGTGCAAGGCCAACCGTTGCGTAGACTCTTTAACAAGCATCTGTATGATCAGAAATTTGCAGGAAAAAATCACTCTTGGATCTACAAAAGCTTAAGAGTTAATTTATGAGGAATGTGAGTAGAAACCTGGCTAATCAGGTCCTTTGCATATGAAGACACAATGGGTTTAGAAGGGAACTTGAGATCCACTTGCACAATCCTGTAGCATTTGTGGAACAAAAAGTTTTTATTAATGCACATTACCACAACAGTGTAATGAACAGTTTAGTTACCTTTTGTATGTGTCTGAATGCTCTCTGGCCTCAAAAGGAGGGACTCCATAAAGAAACTCGTAACATAGGACTCCAAGACTCCAGATATCAACACTTGCATCGTGTTCCACGCTTTCCACTGTAGTTCAAAAGCAGAAAACGTAAACTAGCTGGTGGCAGAAGAGACTAAATCAGAAACACAATGTATAGCTTTCACTTACCCATCTCAGGTGGAAGGTAATCCAGAGTCCCACACATTGTTCTTCTGCGGTTGAATGTGTGTACTGACCATCCAAAATCTGCAATCTTGAGCTCGCCCTGATAATATATCCACGAAGACAGAAATATATAAGCAAACTTCAAACACATGGTGTTTATGGAGAAAGATTATCAGATTTGTTACCTGAGTACCAATCAATAGATTTTCTGGCTTTATATCTCTGTGTATTACGTGCTTTCCATGGCAATAGATGAGGGCTCTCGCCAATGACGCAACATACTGCCACAATAAACTTAAACGTATGAAAGTTCGTACTACAAAAATGTGAATAGAAAAGACTAAAAACATACAGTTCCAGAGGCACGAACTTACAGTTGCTGCTCGACGTTCGCTGAAGAACTTACATTTCTGAAGCTCTTTGTAAAGTTCACCTCTAGCTGCATATTCCAAAATCAAATAAACCCTTTTCTGCAATATCTCAGAAAGAGCATTATCCCCACCGAGTCAGCTATTGTATGTCAACAAGATAGTTCTTACAAACACACATTAACACAACACCTGATCATAGAAATAACCGTAGAGCCGTAGAATATTGGGATGCCGAAGATGAGACTGAATTTCAACTTCCCTCCTAAGCTGGTGTTCAACTTGAGATTGTTGAAGCTGACTCTTAAAAAGAACCTTTAGAGCCACAATGTGATTGCTCTGTTTCATATTTGCATATAATGTCACATTGGTGAAAAGAATCATACATCAAAAATACCTCTCCAGCAATTCTGAATTCAATTGTGAACATACTAACCCGTTTTTCTCTTGCTAGATAGACATGGCCAAATTTCCCTCTACCAAGAGGCTTTCCGATGTCGAAATCACTCAGAGTCCATCTCTTTTGTCCATCCTCTGAAGTCCCCTGAAACAATATCGCACAGACAGACAGAAATGCTTAATCAAAATGATATTCAATCGCAAGAAACTAAACTTTCTTGAATCACATCTCGAAATTCGAACAATCTTTACCAAACCCAGAAACGAAATTCTATCCTTTCTATCCAAATATTCTCTGGCATGAAAGGATACGTCGACGAAATCAAAGATGGTTTAGATTCCAAACTCTTGTCCTCGGTTTTGTCGATTTAATTTATGTCACTGGAAATGACGCTAAATCTACAACCATATCTCTAAGATCGAAATCTTCAAAATCTACCCACAAAATCGTTTCAAAGTTTATCTTCCATAACTAATCTTTTTGTCAAATCAAACAGAGAATATCGAATTAGAACGAAACGAGGACCCAT
Source organism: Pugionium dolabratum (assembly GCA_018901945.1). Lineage (NCBI taxonomy): Eukaryota > Viridiplantae > Streptophyta > Magnoliopsida > Brassicales > Brassicaceae > Pugionium > Pugionium dolabratum. Next base: position 634,176 of record JAEVFF010000023.1, on the reverse strand, counting down.
CTTCCAGGCATAAAATAAAGCGGATTACATTTCAATGATTTCATCAAGACAGGCCAACACAAGGAAATCACAAGAGATCAATGATATTTAAAACCCTAAACTCAATCGAATTTGGTAAAAAGAAAGAGGGAATCAAAATTCGTGAAACAGAAGCAGAAGCAGTAATTTACATACCTTCTCGTGCTGCTGATTCTCCGTAGAAATTCCCATGAAATAGATCGATGAGCCAAGATAGAGAGAAAGAAACGTAATAGAGACCAATTTACGAAGCATACAAAGATCCAAAATGTAAAGGGGAAGAAAACGCCTAACACCGAAGCAGCAACGGTCGAATTCATAGGCTGCCACGTGTCAATAGCTGCATCGAAGTTTCTTTTAAAAAGTTTTCCTCCGTTTCATTGCGTAGCTTAGCTTATTATTCTCAAACCCTAACCAACCCAAACCAAACACAGACTTTATACACAATTTATTCGGTTCTTCTTTATTAACCGAACGGTTTAATTCATCTTTTTTTTTTGTCACAATCTTATTTTTATTTAAAACAAATAAGTGACAATTTTATGTTAAACATATACTATTTTAAAATTATCACTCCATAAAATTGTCAGTTAAACATAAAAATGACAATAGTTTTTTTTAAAGTGACAACAGTTTTTTTTAAATTTAACATATTAAAATTTCAAAAATAAGATTAAGTTTTATTTATTTTTAAAATAAATTATAATTTTTAAATAAATTATAATAAAATTAAAATATTGGATTTGGATTTGTAACTGGTTAGAGAATTTCCAAATCGATAAAAGAAACTGTAATTTTTTTTAAAAAAAATCAGAAGTGAAATTGGTGAAAATTAAAATTTTTATAAACTAAATCGAGATAATAGATCATAGTCATTTGACTATTTGTTTGTTAGAGTTTTGACTATTCGTTTGTTAGAGTTTTGAGTATGAATTCAAAAAAATTGTTATTTATTTATTTATCGCAACTATATGTGATCAATAACAATGGTCAGCTGTTATTTTTCATATTATAATTTTTTTAACCATTGATTAAAATATCGATATAATTAAAATTTTGTGATTAATTACAATCATAATCACCGAACAACATATAGCAATCATAATATTAATCGTACCTATAGGACAGTCGTCGGCTAGAAACAAAGAACAAAAATAACAATACTCATGGCAGCTAGTGGTTCACGGAGGCGATTAATTTTATTATCCCTAATATATTATTTGAGAATGTTTTAACAAAGTAACCTTATCCTCACGTGTTAATAACAAAAATGTCATGCTGAGTTGTCAACACCACAACGACTTTCGGCTTAAATATATAAAAGGGTTTAAATTACTAGAATAATTACAAAACATGCCACTCATATTAATTTGGTTATATAATCAATGCATTTTATTCAACTAACCAAAAAATATTGTTACATTTACAAAAATATCAATTTTTATTATTTTAAATTTTTTATACGTCAAATAAATTTTTTTAAAATAAATATAAATATATTGAAGTTACTACCATAATTATAATTACTCTACTACTATTAATTTGGTTACATAATCGGTATATTTTATTATATTAACCATAAATTATTACTAATTCCCAAAAAGTTATATTTTCTTTTAATCATATATAAACTATTACAAATTCAAAATTATATCTCATTAATTGCATATAAATTTTCTAAAATTTTTATAAAAATTTAAATATATTATTTAAATTGTTACTGTAAATATGCTTACAATAGTTTTAATATATTAGAGTTTAAATATAAATATAATTAGACCCGAATAATAAATTTTAAATTATTAGAACTAAGCTATTGTACTATTTCATGCTAGAAGACTAATGGCTTATATATTCTTATACATACACAATATTAGTCTATGATCAAGAAATGGAAAACAATACTTACCATAAAAGATAGAAAAGAAAATTGAAAAATATAAGAAAATTTATATGAAAATATATATTAAATATATGAAATTTAATTTATAGTTATCATCAAATATTCGCTCCATCAATACCTCATAATATCAATGTACCTCCATACAATTTATTACCCTTTATTTTTCATAAAATTACCTTTCCTTTTTGTTTTATTTTCGAAAAAAAATTTATGAGCACTAATCATTGTTCTTACTATAAACTAGGGTTTACTAATCCTAACGCACCTCCATAAAATATTACACTGTATTTTTGGTAATCATATTTACCGTAAACAATTCCTTTATTGATTAAAATTGTCTTTCCTTTTTGTTTCATTTTCAAAAAAATATTTATGAGCCCTAAGCATTCTTCCTACGATTAAATTTAAAAAACTAGGGTTTATTAATCATTCTTACACTATATAAATCATACCTTTATCCACAATCTCTCTTACTTTTTTTTTAAAACCAGTAGTACCTCCAAACTTTCTAATCTTTATTTTCCATGGTTTTTTTCAGTTTAGTGTCTGATTTAAAACCATTCAAGAATATGTAGAAAATAAAGATCAGAATTATCAGATTATGGTAGCAATACTCAACCGGTGCTGGATTGACTATTGAAATGATTCTTATTGATTCAACTGTAAGTTTGACTTTTACTTTTTTTACATATTATTTCATTGTTTGTAAAGCAAAAACTAATTTCATAGAATTTTTAATTTTATTGTTTTTTAAAAATTATTTCGGTAACAATATTGAAATATTGGTGATAAAGAATATTGTAATTTAATATTCTTATTAATTTTTAGACATTTTTATTCAATGCCGAAATATGTAATCCAAAATTTGAATTTTTTTTTATTTTTAATATTTCATATTTTTCAAAAATCGTAATAAAAATTAAAAAGAATAATCAATAATCTTATTTTTCTGTTTACAATGAAATTTAATTAACAAAAATGTTTTTATAGCGAGTTTTTGAATAAAATAATATTTTTTTAGTTTTTATATATTTTTTACATACCGAAATATTTAATCCAAACTTTTGGATTACTTTGAAGTTTTATATTTTTATTAAACCGCAAATTAATTAATTAAAATTTTAATTTAGGGTACTAAAATTCAAACATCCGTGAAAAAAGAATTGTGAAACAGTTTGAATCATATCTTCAAGAAAGTGGTTCAAGGAACTTTATCAATTTTTCCTTGACCTATTCTGTTGGAATTTAATCTAAAATTTTTATATTAAATAATATAATATATATGAATATTAATGTTATATATATATATAAATATTTAAATACATAACTACAAAATAAATTAAATTAAATTATATATGAATAAATTATTTAAATATAATTGTATTTAACGAACTAAAAATTTTACGTACGTTAAAAAAATTATGTCAATATGTAATTTTTATTTATTAAATAGTTAATATAATATAAGAATATTTTTTCGTGCAGGACACACGGATCTAAATCTAGTAGTTTGTTATTAAATATTGTGACATTTATAATTCAGTTTGTCCTTGTTTATATCCTAAATATTTTCTGGCCCTTATTCTCTTTTACTCGTGATTTCATGTGTAGCCCAATGGGCTCTTAAAGATTTAACTCAGGAAGTTAAACACGTGTCATTACGTCGTCAAGGTAGCTCCATGCAGAGCTGACACGCACGCGTGACACTCTTCTTCATTTGCTTAGCTGTCACCACTTCACACGCTCACGTGTCGCCTCAGTCTCCTTCATTTCTCCGTTATATTCGTCATTTTTCATTCTTCACAAATCACAAATACTAAAAAAACAAGAAGAAACCTGAAAGAAGAGAAACTGGCGGATCATCAACAGCAACCAATGACGCGTCATAATCTCCACGAAACTTCACCATCAACTCGACAAACGGTGCGATTCCTAACGGCAGCGATGATCGGCATTTCACTGCTAGTTCTCTCTGGATTAACGCTTACTGGAACAGTGATCGGCTTGATTATAGCGACGCCATTGATGGTTTTGTTTAGCCCGGTGCTAGTGCCGGCGGTGATAACGACGGTACTTTTGACAACGGGATTCTTATTTTCTGGTGGATTTGGGGTGGCGGCTGCGACGGCGTTATCGTGGATCTATAGGTATGTCACCGGAAAACATCCAATGGGAGCGGATAAGGTGGATTACGCAAGAATGAAGATATCAGAGAAAGCTAAAGAGTTGGGACATTATGCGCAGTTTCAACCACATCAAACCACACCAACTAATTATTAATAAAATAAAAATATGTTAAATTTTGGGTTTATTTATGGTCTCAATCTTAAAACAAGTTTTATGATATCTTACGAATGTTTCTTTTGTACTGTTTTCTGAGGAATATATGTTTTCTTCCCTGTGATCGATACAATTTGCTGTAACTTTTGTCTTGTTTGGTTTCTTAATCTGTGTCTTTATTTGGAATTAGTTTTTTCTTCTTCTTTATTTGTTGTTTTCGTAGTCATGTTTCGATGTTCTTGTTGGGGATGATTTTGTTCAAGATTTTCCATCATTTAATAGGAAAATTAAGAGGTTCACAACTGAAGTAAAAAGAAAATCTTTAGTTTAATTCTTTAGATCTTAAAAGTATATAAACTTGAAAATCCAGAAATCTTATGTTAGTCTATAAATATATGTGGCATTCCGTTAATAACGATTCTATTAATAACGTGATGGAAGACGATCAAATAAATTGAGAAATTTATAGTAAAATAAATTGAGAAATTAATAGTAAAATAAATGGAGAAATTTATAGTAAAGTAATATTTTAAAATAATAGTATTTTAATTTTTTAAAAAAATAATATAAATAATTATAAAAAAATATTTATTTATTTTAAATAAATTATATATAAATTTAAAATATTTATTTTAGTTTATTTTTTCCAATTTAAAATTTAATTTTTTAATTTAAAATTTATTTTTTTAATTTAAAAATTAATTTTTAAATTTAAAATTTAATTTTTATTAAAAATTAATTTTTATGTATTTTAATTTTAATGTATTTTAATTTTAATACAATTTTTTTTAAAAAAATACTATTTTAAATAATTAATTTTATTTATCAATCTACTTAAGATAAAAGTATATTTTTTATAAATACATCTATATGTAACATAGAAACTATCTATATATAATATAATATATAACATGGAAATCATCCATATATAACATAAAAGGTTTCGTTTCCTAGAAACCATCCATATATAATATAGAAAAACTTGTCTCGTGAAAAAAATAGATTTTATTTTTTGAAAATTATATGGTAGATTATGTTTTTTAAAAATAATATGATACACTATATTCTGAAAATTTATGATAGGCATCGTATCTTAAAAATTATATGATAAACAATGTTTTTGAAATTATTTTAATTTATATGTAGTTATTATAAATTAATTTATATTAAATTTTTAAAACTGATCATACATATTTATAAAAATAAAAAATTTTATCTAAAATTTTATCATAATTATTTATTAAAAAATAATTGTAAAATAATTTTTATAAAACTGATTTTTAACGTATTGTTTTATTATATGTATATTTATCATGTCAAATTTGGTAAAACTCAAGATTGATATTTTTGATATATCTGAAAAAATTATATGACATGGACAGTATCTGCAAAATGGATTTAAAAGCAAAAGAGTTTTTTAGTATCATCGATAGGTAAAACAACGTCCGATGAGGAAAATATAAAAGTCATGATATATTTATGCCACCATATTCATGATTATTTAGTTCTTTAGATCTTAAAAAAATTATAAATTTGAAAATCCAGAAATCTTACTCTTCTTTATTTTTAAAAGATTATATCGAATTCTTTTCACTGTGGTTTGTGACAAGTTTATAATATTTTGGGATGAATTAGGTCTGGGCAAATAATACAAATCGAATAAACTGAAATCAAATTGAAAAACAGATTTTGGTTGGTATTTAGTTATAAAGAAATAACCGAATGTATATTATTTTGGAAAACTATGGTTATTGGTAACTAATCGTAACCAAACCGAAAACTAACATAATATTCGAAAAATCGAATTATTTTTGGTTATTCAAAATATTTTTGGATATTTTGATTATTTTTTGTTATTTTTGGTTATTTTCAGTTATTTTTTGTTACTTTTTGGTTATTTGTTTGATATTTTTGGTTATTTTTTGTTATTTCGATTATTTTGGTTATTTTGATTATTTTTTTGTTTTTAAATTTAATAATTGAATCGACTGAAATTGATGTATAAACGAACCGAAATCAAACCGAAATATAAAAATAATCAAATGAATATTTGATTTTACCAACCGAAAAAACCAAAACCGAAAATAATCGATCGAAGTCAAATCGAATATCCGAATGCACAGGTATAGGATGAATAGAAGTATTTTTGAGAAAAATGAAATGTAAAATCGTGCGGAAGCTTTTTAAGTTCGTATTTTTTAAAAGTTTTTCCAGTGGATCAATTTGAAAGTTTGTCTACCAATGGATTAATCTCAAAAGAGTTTTCCAGTATAATCAATGTTTAATTTTCATTTAAATTGGTTTGAAAGAAATTTAGTAGTGCTGATTTTGGATAAAATATCAATCTGTTGAACATGACCACTCAATCTACAGAATCCACTGTTTATGGGATCATGAAACTTCATTTGGGGATCGATCAATCCCACTGCAGAACTACCACTCTAAATTTAGATACATTTTAAATTTTTTATTTTATTTAGAATTAATTAATAACACCCATCTATATATATATATTATTTTTTATCTATTTTTAGATATATTTTTTTGTATTTTGTATTAAAATTTTTGGATTTGTGAAGTTTCGACAAATTTTTGTTTCTATAGTCTTTGAAAAGATTTATAAACTTGTTACTTTTTACTATGCAATTCGTTTTTGAATATTATTGTTTATTATTATTATTATTTATTAATAGTTTCATAATTAGATTGAAGAGAATCATATGATTTTGTTCTTTCTTAATAGTCATAGGATTTTATGAATATTTAATATTTGCTTTACATCTTTTGTTACACTCAACCAATTTAATACTATTGATTTCATTTTACTTAACTTGATTATAAATACTTGTAAAGTAACTTTGTTGTCTATGGATTTGTTGATCCGTATTTACTAATGTGATTGTTTATGCAATTGTAGTAAGTTTTCTTGGATGAAAACTTGTAATATCACGTATATGTAATGTATGCTTGGATTTAAGATGTGTACTCGTGAATGTTACGAAACACTTAGAAACATAGAGATGTTAAAACGAATTTGGTTGTTTGCATGGGGAGATGAATTGACGAATGATATATACAATATGATGAGTTATAATGGCAAGTGGAAAGGATAAAATCTTTACATAGCCGTGTAGGAGTGACACTCGGATAATGAGCTCTTATCGATCGTTAGTGGGAAACAACCGGGAGAACCTTATTTTGTGTTCACGTTTCACTTGCCTAAAGTTGAGTACGATCTTCACCGGAACAATAGATTTGAACAGAAGTTGAATTCACCGGAAGACGAAAAGACGATATTCGCTTAGGTGGAAAAATGAGAATAAAAAAATTTTCTGTTATTTTCATTAATGAATCTGTACACTCTTTATATACACTTGAATTAATAACAAACCGGAACAAACCAGATTCTATTTCACACAAACCAACTTCAATTAATATATTATTCCCCCTCAAGATGGAGTAAAAATGTTTATCACTTTCATCTTGTGTAACAGAGCATGAAATTGTGTTGGATATAGCGGTATCGTGAGGATGTCAGTCAATTGGTAGTCCATTCGAACATGGACAGTATTGATTAAACCCAAATTTATCTTTTCACGAATAATGTGGCAATCTAGCTCAATGTGTTTCATTTTTTCGTGAAAGACCGGATTATTCGCAATATATATCACGGCCGTATTGTCACAATAGAGGGGAATAGCCTCAAAAACATCTACTTAGAGATCAAGAAGCAAATACCTGAACCAAATTAATTCACGAACTGCTGCAGACATGGAATGGTAATCTGTTTCTGCTGACGATCGTGAAACAGTGACATGTTTATTAGATTTCCATGAGACAAGAGAAGATCCAACAAACATACAAAACCTTGAAACAGAACGTCGTGTATGAGCGCATGATGCCCAATCGGCATCAGCAAATCTAGAGAGTTTCAAGTTTGAAGAAGCTGAGTAGAACAACCCATGTCCCACGTACATTTTCTTTGAGGTAATGAATCGCTTTATATGTAGCTTGAAAATGAGGTGTACAAGGAGCAACTGTGAACTGACAGAATCTGTGAACTGCATAAGTAATATCAGGTCGCGTGAATGGATACATCAATTTACCAACAAGTCTTTGATATTGTTCTCCATCAATAAGAAGATCACCATCTTCTTTGGAGAATTTGTGACTAGGATTCATTGGAATAAATAATGGTTTACAACCAAGTAAACCAGTCTCTGCCACTAATTGTAGAGTGTATTTCCTTTGGCAAGTTGAAATGATTAAAATGAAATCATAAAAATGAATATGTAAGTTATTCACTTGATTTCCATCGCACCTATGGTCCAACCAATTGGGAGAGAATCAATAGATTCTTTTTCGAGAGCGATTCATCCTTGTTTAAAACAACTTATGAATATTTGGATTCGTTTTCAATTTAGAGTGAAAAGAGTTGAAAAAAGTTAATTAATAATAGATTACCAAGGGAAATCAGTAAAAGAAATTTCCATCCAAGATTTAATAGTTCCATTTTTGGGTTACTAATCTAGCCCATGGAATCTGAGGTAAATTGTATTGAGAATGACTTTGTAACCAATATCCGGAAATTCTCGCCGATTCATTCTTAATATCATTTCGAACACAACTGGTACATTCCAAAATAATTGTTACTCGAACATCTTTATCATTGGCCATGAAACCTCTTCCCATTGAGCCTCCTTTCTTCTCGGTCCACAGAGACAAAATGTAGGACAATAGATCCTGGAGATTTTTTGTTTATCATGCTATTTTTTAGGGGAAAAAAAAAAGAACTAGCATTTCAATATATTTTTATTGACCAATTAGAATTGCCTCCTAGAATCTATAATTGTCTCAAAAAGTACAATATACATACATTATTGGACCTTTTGAATAACAGTCAAGAAGAAGCTAAATACCCAAGAAACATTAGCTCTCCCTGAAAAGGAGGTGATCCAACCGCACCTTCCAGTACGGCTACCTAGTTATGAATTCACTGTAGTATGTAAATGTAATTCGTTACTCAAACAACTATTTAGGATTTCTATAGCTCTTTGTAAAGCTTGTTGAAAAACCCGTTCGCAGACTTGATTAATTGTTTTTGGTATTCAAAAAGAATGGTTTCGTTTTTGTAATTTTCTAATTGTTTCAATCGAATCACTTTTTTTGATAAATACGAGACATCTAAATCATGCAAGTAAAGAGATCTATTCATAGAAGTAACTTTTTATTTCCTTTACCTTTTCTTTTGTTAGAAAATTTTCTCACAAACAAAGGAATTGTATAGTACGAACTAACATAAAAACGGACTCATTAACAGATCCCTCATTACTGCTCTTTTGAGCAGTAATAGGTAGGGATGACAGGATTTGAACCCGCGACATTTTGTACCCAAAAAAAATTCTAGTAACATTTCTTGCAACTTCAAGGCCAAAAAAATATCGAAGGCTGCCCAAATCACGAAGTTTAAAAGAACTCTGCAGTGCTGTTTTCAATAATTCAGTAGTTTCATCACAACTACTTGCAATAATTATATCATCCACATATACCAAAACAACCATATAGACATTACCAACGTACCGAGTGAATAAAGTATGATTCCCAGAAGATTTGTGAAATCCCAATTGCATCAAAGAATTTGAAAACTTCAGAAACCACTAGCGAGAAGCATGCTTTAAACCATAAAGTGATTTTTTGTAACTTACACACATCATTAGGAGGAAATACTTCCCCCTGTTAATATCCAGGTGGTAAGGACATATAGATTTCTTCATATAAATCTCAATTGAGAAAAGCATTAGAAATGTCAAGTTGTATGAGAGGTCATCCTTTAGCAGCTGCCACAACAATCAATAGTTTAAAAGTAGCTAACTTAGCAACTGGTGAAAAATTCTCAACATAATCGAGCCCTACTTGTTGAGTGTAGCTTTTGGCCATCACTCGGGTTTTATGCCTTTCTAAACTCTCCTCGGCATTAAGTTTAACTTTGTAAATCCACTTAAAACCAACCGGACGTTTACCAATAGGCAAAGAACATACAGTCCATGTAGAATTACTCTCAAGAGCATTAAGTTTAAGTTTGTAAACCCACTTACAACCAACCGGACGTTTACCAACAGGCCATGTAGAATTAGTCTCAAGAGCATTAAGTTTAACTTTGTAAACCCACTTACAACCAACCGGACGTTTACCAACATGCAAAGAACATAGAGTCCATGTAAAATTACTCTCAAGAGCCATTCAATTGAACATCCATCACATCACACTACTCTTTACTTTGTTTAGCACGATTGTAAGAAGTCGGTTCTACTATCTTATTGATATTGTTTATAGACATCTTATATGAATCAGAAAGATCATCATAAGACATAACCTGAGAAATTGGATGAGCAGTGGATGTGGATGCTGAATAACAATGATAGTCTTGTAGGTAAGATGGAATTCGAGTAGTTCTTTGACCTCTGGTTGTTGTCTCTTGAACATGGTTTTCAAGTACATTGGGTACAATAGAAACATCACATGTAGTAGCCATTTCATTATCAGAAGTCTGAAACCAAAAATCTTCCACAGAATCAGATTTCTTGTCATTAGAGAAAGGAAAAAAATCTTCATAAAAAATCACATTCCTTAAAATGAATATGTCATGACTTTCAATGTCAAGCAATTTGTATCCCTTGTAACCGGATGGATATCCAAGGAATACACATGCTCTTACCTTGTCTTGGAATTTATGACGTTGTTTTGGAGAAGTGCTAGCATAACACAAACATCCAAAAGTTTTGAGATGAATATATTCAAGCAGTTTCTTGGTGAGCATATCATATGGTGTCTTGTTTTGTATCACAGGAGAAGGAGTGCAATTGATCAAAAACACACCTGTGAGAATGCAATCACCCCAAGAACAGAGAGGGATTTGAGATTGTATAAGTAAAGCTCGGGCAACCTTTAGTATATGATGGTGCTTCCTTTCCACAACTGAATTTTGCTCAAGTGTCTCAGGGCAAGAATTACACGAAATGATGTCCTTCTATTTATATAAATTTTCAAACCTCAACTCTTGGGCATTATCAGATCGGACAGACCTGACATCTGCACCAAATTGTGTTTTAATCATAGTTAAAAACTCAGGAAAGATTGTAAGAACATCACTCTTCAATCGTAGATGTAGACCCAAATGGCCCGAGTATTGTCCATTATCGTCATAAAATATCGAAACCCCTCTTGTGTTGCTACTGAATATGGACCCCAAATATCGATGTGCAACAAATCAAAAGGTGAAGAACAGAGATCCTAACGATTAGGAAATGATAATTTCTTTTGTTTAGCTCATTGACATCACAAGGTAATAACTTCTTGTTCTTACTTGTTGAAATCCCAAGTTCATCACTAAGTATATCCAAACGAGCAAAAGAAATATGTCCTAATCTTTGATGTCATATAGATGCATCAATTACAGAATTTGTAACAAAAGCAAAAACAGAGTTTTCGATTTCTTTACTATCCAGAATGTATAGATTAGAGATCCTTCTACCTTTTTCAATCGTCAATCCTTTGGTAAGACCCTGTATCACACAATATTCTGGATCAAAAGTAACCAGAAAACTAAGCTGAATTTTCAAAGAACTGATGCTCAACAAGTTCAACCAGAATTCTGAAATGTACAAAACTTTTTGCAATATGATGTGAGTGCAACACGACCAATGCCTCCAATTTTCACTATATTTCCAGTAGGAAGATTCACATGATTATTAATAGATATATCCAAATCAAGAAACATCTTTTTATCATGTGAAACATGATGAGTAGCCTCGGAATCAATGATCCATGTTCTCTTATTTGTCAAACGTTATGAAATCGTTAATATTCCAATAAAACAAAATGTGGAAGAAGAGACAGAAATACCAGATGAACCACTATCCAAAGGCCTACTGGAATAGATAGAATTAGCTGGAGACAATTGGGAACTGAAATATGCAATAAAATTCTGAATTTGATCCTTGCTCATATTTCCAGCAAACTGCTCCAAATTGTTTATAGGAGAATAATTTTGATTGGAAATATGAGCAGCAACAATGGTGGAATTCGGTTTCGACTGTAGAGATTTATCAGAAACTACTTGCCCCTTTCCATCCAATAGGAAAACCATGAAGCTTATACCAGCGATCCAAAATATGACCCGAATAACCACAGTGAGAGCATATAGGTTTTTCAATCTTTTCAACAGAATTCAACACACTATGTTGAATAACACCTTGTTCATTATTTGAAAAACCAGTATGAGAAAATGAATGATTATCAACTAACATTCCAAATTGATGATGACCAGTTCCAACTTGATCACCCAACCTGAAAAGCAATTGGGATAATGCTCGAATTGAATTGTCTTTGACTATCATCTTGGTCAAGAATATTACAGATTTCGGCTAAGTCAGGGAGAGACTTCTTCATTAAAATCTGACCTCGAACAATAGAGTATTTCTCATTCAAACCAGAAAAAAATTTGATGATCCTCGTCCTATCAATTTTAGCTTTAGTTGCACGGTGGCTTGCACAATTGAATGAATTACAACAAAGACAAATTTCAAAAGGTTCTGTACCATCAAGATTATTTCACAAGGTTTTTAGTGTTGTATAATATGTTGATAAATACATTGGCCCTTGACGGAGATCCTAAATTTGTTGAATCAACTGAAATGTTCTCGGAAAATTTGTTTTATGAAATCTATTGTGCAACTCTTGCCAGATTTGGGCAGCATCATCAAATGAAAGGATACTATCGTAGATATGCCTAGTTATTGTATTCAATAGCCATGATTTAACCATGCTATTACACCTAGACCAGATGCGAGAGAGAGAGGATTACCTTCTTCAGGACGAGGGAAAATCCATCAATAAACGCTAATTTGTTCTTTGCGTCAAGGGCAATCTTCATAGCGGAGCACCACTGATTGTAGTTTTATCCATTCAGCTGAACAGAAACAATCGCCATTCCAAGATGATCAACACTATGTAATAACAGTGGAGAGTGAACACTATCGAGATTGAGAATCATCGTATTAGGCACGATCGGAGCTTCGCGAGCTTGAGGAATGGAGCTCAAGCTAGTGGCACGAGTCGATCGAGTAGATGGACGATCTCTACGATTGACTACCATTGTGCGAAGATCTCAAGTATAATAACAAACCAAGTAAAAGAAGGAAAACAAGGAATACACAAGCTAAACCCTGAGCTCTGATACCATAACAGAAAAATAGATTTGATTAGAAGTTGAATTCACCGGAAGACGATCTTCGTCTTTAGGAAGAAGACGATATTCGCTCAGGTGGAAGAAGAGAATAAAAGAATTTTTTATTATTTTCATTAATGAATGTGTACACTCTTTATATACACTTGAGTTAATAACAAACCAGAGCAAATCAAATTCTATTTCACACAAAACAACTTCAATTAATCTATTACCTTCCTTCAATTAATCTATTACATTCCTTCAATTAATCTATTACATTCCTTCAATTAATCTATTACCTTCCTTCAATTAATAGGTTTTTGGAATTCAATGTATAGGGATGACCAATAGGGTGTAGACATGTATCAGTTCGATAGTTCAACGCTCAAACCATTGCAGATACATGAGTTTGAGCTGTCCAAACGCAAAAGAATTAAACCCAAGAAGATACCACTGGTGATAGTCATCGATGACTTTTAGTTGAGGGCAGAACCGACTTTGAGTTTAACAAGACCACAAGCAAAAAAAACTGTTAACAAGATATTAGTAGGATTTGAATCATTGAATTTGATAAACAGTCATATTTTTATTTACCATTATGTTAACAATATTTTCAAAATGAAGGACGATTTTTTTATATTACTATCGAAGGTCGAAATCATGTACTTACTTTGCTTGGCTTGAAATCCAGTCCTAGTTAATAGAAGTCAGAGATACATAAGTGTGAACAAGAGGATGAGTTGGTAGGCGTCTATCACCTTGAGTTTGTACGGCTGGCTCATCACCTCACAAGTCTAAGAGATCCATTGGTGCTAGTTGAGTTGTTCCAGTAAGGGTCAGCTCTTGGAATTTCGTATCAATTTGTTGTGAACTATAAACCGTCTCTCTTGACGTTTTTTTTTAGAGAATGCCTAGAAAGCATGAATGAAGCTTTAAGCCCAACTTGAGGACATATATCCAAAGTTTAGAGTCCATGCCTCATTTGGACTCCGACCCCGATGCCATTACTTGAGACCCACGTGGCTAGAACCACTTCATAATAGCAAGAGTAGGTATAAGCTTTTTATTATTTAATTAATTTTTGGGTGTTTTATAGTTTTATTGGGTGTTATTATGTTTACTTTATTATACCTTTATGATGTTTAGAAACTGAATATCCTGTTCCAAATCTTATCAAAAATATTATGTTTGAACATTCGATATCCATAATTTAAAACATCATCGTCATCACAAGGAGAAAACATAGTATACCTTAATGTGAGAATAAATGAAGACGACGCATCAGTTCTACATGTGGTTTTCTAGAAGGATACTAGACAAGATGATGAGTTGGATAAAGGGAATCATCGACCAACTAGCAAAAGATTGCATGCTAAAGTAATTGTTCACAAACTATTTTAGGTCACTGAACATCCGGCTGGGTAAAAAGGTGTTAGAAGAGTACTTTTCAATGATATGCACAAAACACCAATACTATGTGTGAAAAATAGTAGGCAAAAACTTGTTAAGGGCGACAAGTAACAAATTCACCTAACAACTTAGGTATTATTTGGATTTACCTAGAAACAAGATGGATTTTGTTTTGTGGTATTTGGAAAAGTATGTCTTATTAGAGATGTAGGAGGTACAGATCTAAGTAGAGTGTATGAGGATGTCCTAAAAGAGCCAACTACTACTTTATGAAAACATGTTGTTAGACAATATTTGTCTACTTGTGCGATAATAATTTAATTTGTCAATAGTGACATATAATGGGAAAATTGTGAGAAGCACATTAAACCAAAAGGATGAATGTTTTGCTTAAAGCTTTGAAAGTGAGAACCAATGACATTGAATTTTTCTTGTGTCCTATGATTGGTTATGTAGAGATTTAAATACGAGAACTTAGTTACTTTTGAGAGTTTAACACTTAGGAAGTTTGTAAAGATTGAACACAAGAGATTAACGAGTTCGGATCTCAACTGAGAATCCTACGTCTCGCCGGAGATCTTTCTCCGGGAAAGTTCACTAAGAAAACTTGCTCAGAAACTTGAGCCTTTTTAGTTCTTTTACAATCTCACCTACCTCTCTTTTTGCACACACACACTGCACTTCAACATACTCTGTTTTTATATAACTTAAACAGAGTACGTTCAAAAAACAACACTTAATCGACATTAGTTCTTCATGTATAACACATGTCTAACAAAGATTACTTTCTCCAGAATCAACTCTAGTTGATTCTCATTGTCGTCCATGTCTATTCCGACAACTATTGCAGGTGTAATTTACGAGAGAAGAGTGATGGGAGCTTATGTTTTTGTCTGAATTCTTCTAAGTTGACATATGTCAACTTCTTGAAACCTTCTGTCTAAGAACAAGTCTTTTCCTTCCTTCTTGTTTAATAAACCCTCTAGCTGAGAGAGTGTCTTTGACAGTGTTCTTTTTCACTTGCTTCGACTGCAAAAAATTCAAACTAATACTTCACAAAACTCCACCTTAGTTTGAATTCTTCTTCCTAGTTTGCCTTGAACTTTCCCGTCTCCGGTATTTTTCTCTTGTCTATTCATGAGAGATGCCGAGTAGCTCCAAAGCCTTATGGAGCTTACTCACTGGTACAATCTTTGTAAAAACATCTGCAGGATTCCATAAAGTAGAGACCTTAGATACCTTGATTTCTTCTTCTGCTATCTTGTCTCTGATGAAATGTAATCGCACATCTATGTGCTTAGTTCTTTCATGATACACAGAGTTCTTAGACAGTGAGATTGCACTCTGTGAATCACACAATATCTCAACTGTTTTCTGTCTGAAACCAAGTTCTTGTGCGATTCCCTTCAACCACACTGCTTCTTTAACTGCCTCTGTCAGAGCCATGTACTCTGATTCTGTTGTTGAAAGTGCTACTACTTTCTGAAGTCTTGATTTCCAGCTTATCACACTCCCACCAACTGTGAAAACAAAACCAGTAACTGACCTCCTTTTGTCTAAGTCAGCTGCATAATCAGAATCGCAAAATCCTCTTATTTCATGGCTGTTTTGTTTTCTGTAACAAAGTCTGTAGCCTTGACTCCCTTTGATGTATCGCAGAACCCATTTCACTGCCATCCAGTGTTCTTTTGTAGGCTTACTCATAAACCGACTGATGACACACATGGGGAAAGCTAAATCAGGTCTTGTACCTATCATAGAGTACATGATGCTGCCCACAGCATTAGAATACGGGATCGTTTTCATGTACTCAGTCTGTGATGATAGTTCTTCATTTGTGCCTGCCTTCAATCTGAAATGAACTCCTAAAGGAGTTTGAACTACTTTAGAATCTTCCATTCTATACAGTTTCAGTACCTTTTTCAGATATTCTTGCTGAGACACCTCAAGAATTCCTTTCTCTCTATCTCTTCTGATTTCCATTCCCAATATTTTCTTTGCTTCCCCAAGATCTTTCATGTCAAATTCTGAGCTCAGTAGATTCTTCAGCTCCTGAATCTTCTTCTTGTCTTTTGCAGCTATCAACATATCATCAACATATATCAAGAGATATATGTAAGAGTTATTCCCAACTCTTTGATAATAGATGCAGTTGTCAAACTCACTTCTCTGAAATCCAGAATTTCTCATGAAAGTATCAAACCTCAGATTCCATTGCCGTGGTGCTTGTTTTAAGCCGTATAAGGACTTCTTTAACAGACACACTTCATCTTTAGAACTTGATTGATCTCTATAACCTTCTGGTTGTTCCATCAGGATGTGTTCATCAAGGTTTCCGTGTAGAAAAGCAGTTTTTACATCCAACTGCTCAAGCTCCAAGTCTAGATTTACAACATAAGAAAGTACTAGTCTTATGGAGACATGTTTTACAACAGGTGAGAAGATTTCTTGATAATCTACTCCCTCCTTTTGCAAATATCCTTTTGCAACTAATCTAGCCTTGAATCTAGGCAGTTCAGCACCTGGAATCCCTGCCTTTCTCTTATACACCCACTTATTTCCTATCACCTTGGCATTGACTGGTCTTTTTATCAAGACATACGTTTCATTTCTGTGTAAAGAGAGCATTTCTTCATCCATTGCTTCTTTCCACATTTTCCAGTCTTTATCTCTTCTTGCTTCATTGTAACAGCATGGTTCTGGGTATCCACCATCCTCACTGACCATTAAAGCAAAAACAACTGACTCTTCTTCTTCATATTCGACTATATTCAAATCATCAAATCTCACAGGTTTCTTAGAAATCCTTTTCTCCCTGTCTCTAGCTAGCTGGTAGTTTTCTAAGTCATTGTTTCTAGCAATCTGTTCTGTTTCAGAATCTCCTGTTATTCTGCTCAAGTTCTCATCTTGTTTAATCTCAGCAGCTTGATTTTTTCCACCTGATTCATCTAGATTTATTGTGCTTAAATCATAGACAAAAGGTGAGTTAGAAGATTGTACCTTTCTGTTTTCTTCTGCAGTTGTATTCAGACTCTTGTACATTTGATCTTCATTGAATACAACATCTCTTGAGATTACACATTTTCTTTCCTCGACTAACCAAAACTTGTACCCTTTTACACCTACTGGATACCCAATGAAAACTCCTTTGATAGCCTTAGGATTCAACTTCCCTTGATTACTGTGAATATAACCAACAGATCCAAATACTCTGAGTTCTTCGTACTTTGGCTTCATTTCAGACCAAAGCTCTTCAGGTATTTCATTTTCTAAGGCTGCAGATGGTGACCTGTTAATCTGGTATACAGCTGTGGCAGCTGCTTCTGCCCAGAAGCTCTTGGGCAATCCTGACTCACTTAGAATGCATCTAACTTTGTCTAGAATGGTCCTGTTCATTCTCTCAGCAATTCCATTTTGCTGTGGAGTGTAGGCACAAGTTTTGTGTCTAACTATTCCTTCTTTTCTGCAGAAATCATTGAATTCATTGTTGCAAAATTCAAGGCCATTGTCTGTTCTGAGAGTCTTGATCTTTCTTCCTGACTGATTCTCACTTAGCTTCTTCCATTCCACAAAGTTTTCAAATGCTTCATCTTTTCTTCTCAGAAAATAGATCCACGTCTTCCGGGTGTAATCATCAATGAATGTGATGAAATACTGACATTTTCCTAGTGATATTGGAATGTTTGGTGATCCCCAGAGATCTGAATGTATGTAATCTAACTTCCCCTTTGTCACATGTTTTCCTGTTCCAAAACTCACACGGTGAGTTTTTCCATATATGCAGTCTTCACACAATTCCATATCTGAGACCTTTGAGCTATCTAGATACCCTTTCTTGAGCAGAACATTCATTCCTTTTTGACTCATATGTCCTAATCTCCTGTGCCACAACTTAGTTTCATCTTTAGTCCTCACTGAAACATTTGCTTCTGCAGACAATACACGACTTTTCAGGATGTAAAGTGTGTTTGTTTTTCTACCTTTCAGCAGTGTCCTGCATCCCTTTTGAATCTTCATTTCACCATCTCTTGACTGAAACCAACACCCTTGGTTTTCTAAGGTCCCTAGAGAGATTAAGTTTTTAGTCATCTCAGGGACATATCGTACATTTACCAAAAGAATAGTTGTATTGTCTTCATTTTGGATTCTGATACTTCCAATTCCTTTAACTGAGGAATAAGTATCGTTAGCCATTCTTACCCTTCCAATATCAGTTTCTTTCAAGTCAATAAACCATTCTTTTCTGGGTGTCATGTGAAAAGAGCAGCCAGTGTCTAAGATCCACTTCTCTTTCAAGTCTTCTTCGATTGTTAGCATTACTTCAGAGACCATTAATGCTGCTGCATCTTGGACTTGACCTGTTACATTTGATGATTCACCTCTTTCTAAACCATCTTTTGTCGAATATCCATTTCTTTCTCTCCAAAGTGAACATTGTCTTTTAAAATGTCCATCTTTGCCACAAATCCAACAAGACTTCTTTGATCTGGATTTTGATCTCCACTTTCCTTTATTTTTCTCTGCATTCTTATCCTTCTTGGTTGTTCTTCCTCTTTCAACCACAAAGAGTCCTTCTGAACTGTTCTTCTGCATCTTACTATTTTCATCAAACTCTAACTCTTTTGATCTTACGGCTACAACTATCTCATCCAAGGATAATGTCATCTTACCGTATTTGAGTGTATCCTTGAGTTGATTGTAAGCTTTTGGCAGAGACATAAGCAATATAATTGCTTGATCTTCATCAGAGACTGTTACCTTGACATGTTCTAAGTCGGCTATCAATCTTAAGAAATCATTTATATTCTCTTCCATTGTCATATTCTCATTCATCCTATAGCTATATAGCTTTTGCTTAAGATAAATACGATTTGGAAGAGATTTAGCTAAGAAAAGTTGATCAAGAACCTTGAGCATTGCTGCTGCAGTCTTTTCTTTAATGATTTTCCGGAGAACATTATCTCCTACACTCAGGATGATTGTCGACCTCACTTTCCTTCTCTTTTCTGACATAGACTTCTCTGTGGCTGCTTCTTCTCTCAGCACTTCAGCAGATACTTCCTCTTCTGTTTCTCCAGTTGATCCTTCTCCTTCTGAAGGTCCAACTTCCTTCAGGCCGTCTGCTAAGCCAAGTATCTCAATATGTGCCAAGAGTTTTTCTTTCCAAAGCACATAATCTCCCTTCCCATCGAACTTCTCCACCTCTATTCTTGCCAAGGACATTCTTGAGAAGTAAGTTGGCTCTGATACCAGTTGTAGAGATTTAAATACGAGAACTTAGTTACTTTTTAGAGTTTAACACTTAGGAAGTTTGTAAAGATTGAACACAAGAGATTAACGAGTTCGGATCTCAACCGAGAATCCTACGTCTCGCCGGAGATCTTTCTCCGGGAAAGTTCACTAAGAAAACTTGCTCAGAAACTTGAGCCTTTTTAGTTCTTTTACAATCTCACCTACCTCTCTTTTCGCACACGCCCACCGCCCTTCAACATACTCTGTTTTTATATAACTTAAACAGAGTACGTTCAAAAAACAACACTTAATCGACATTAGTTCTTCATGTATAACACATGTCTAACAAAGATTACTTTCTCCAGAATCAACTCTAGTTGATTCTCATTGTCGTCCATGTCTATTCCGACAACTATTGCAGGTGTAATTTACGAGAGAAGAGTGATGGGAGCTTATGTTTTTGTCTGAATTCTTCTAAGTTGACATATGTCAACTTCTTGAAACCTTCTGTCTAAGAACAAGTCTTTTCCTTCCTTCTTGTTTAATAAACCCTCTAGCTGAGAGAGTGTCTTTGACAGTGTTCTTTTTCACTTGCTTCGACTGCAAAAAATTCAAACTAATACTTCACAGGTTACTTGATGCAACTGTCCCCAAGATCGTAGATGGTGTTTTACTTAACTTTAAATGGTAAATAAATGCGTAAAAGAATCTCCAAAGGGTGATGGTTGCTGGAGTTGTTAGAGGACGAGTCAACTCCATAATGGCCTAAGTGTCAACAGTTTTAGTTGAAAATTACCAAAAACTATTATAACGCTCTTCGTTTGTCTGCCGCAATATTTGCGGCAACAATCTGTGGTCAGACGCTGCAATATTGTTGTTCGTTTGATCGCCGCATGTTATCGTCGTATGTTATATCGCAATTGTTTGATCGCAATCAGTACAATTTCGTACCGATTAATATTTTTGACCGCAGTTTTATGCGGTTGACCACAGCGTTTGACCGCAATAACCTGCGGCGGTCAAACGAACAACGTTTGGCCGCATGACGCAGCCGCAGGTTTCTGTGGTTACGAAACGAACAACCCTTATATTTCATGCATATATACATATATATATATATATATTAATTCTTATATTTTTCACATATCCACGTAGAAATATGGTACAAAAATTGTTACATGAGCCTAAATATATTCAAAACTCAATATACTGAAATACATACAATAATTAAATAATATATCTACATGATATACGTACATAAAATAACTATAATATATATATATAAATATATAAGTCGTGTATTGAACAGAAAATTACTTAGTATCTTATATATTTTAATTGATATTTTTAATGTACTCTTCTATTAATATATAAGATTAGGATTTGACTCGTGTTATGCGCATAATTATATTTTATAATATTTTTATATTTACTTTTATGAATTTAATGAATTAAATTTTAGTTTATCACTTTTTAAAATATTAAATTATTATTAGTGTATGATGTGTTGATTTGTAGAAGATTTGGCAATAAATTCTGATTTCAATTAGCCAAAGCCAAATGAAGCTAATTGGTTAGTTTGGTTTGAATTTGTAAATTAATAGTTTTTTTTTTGCTATTTTTAAAATTAACTGTGATTATGTGAAATTTAGCTATTTTAAATTTTCATTTATTTAAATAAAATATTGTTAATACATCATGTATAATAAATATTTTAAATAACAAAATTTGGTATATAATACTAACTTTGAGAGATATTCTGATGTTATGAATATTACCACTATTTTAGACAAGTTACACTATAGTTTAAATTTATTATATTGCTAGATTTGTTTTTGAATTTTTTTTGTAGAAGATTTGTAATATATGTACTTATATCGATACTTTATTTATTATTTATTAAACGGTTATATATTATCGGTAAAGAATATTTTAAGAAAATAACTTTATTTTAACGTGTTATTAACATAAATGTCATGTTAACGTGTCAAAATTTAAAATAAATATATATATGAGTTTAAGTTACTACAATAATTACAATATATGTCATTACTATTAATTTGGTTAGAAAATTAATATATTTTATTAAACTACCAAAAAATACTATTAAATTCTTAACAAATAATTATTTTATAATTTTAAATATATATATATATATATATTTAAGTAATTAGAATAATTATAGTATATCTCACTATTATTAAATTGGTTAAAAATTAATATATTTTACTATAAGATCAATGACATATGTAATTTATTTAAATTATAGAAATACTTTTTGAATTCAATGAAATAATAATAATATATATAACTAAAATATTATCCATAAAAAATATT
The DNA here is from genome assembly GCA_018901945.1 of Pugionium dolabratum. Lineage (NCBI taxonomy): Eukaryota > Viridiplantae > Streptophyta > Magnoliopsida > Brassicales > Brassicaceae > Pugionium > Pugionium dolabratum. The sequence continues at coordinate 611,770 of JAEVFF010000023.1, read as the reverse complement.
TAAATACATGATAATAAAATAAAATAAATTATGTATTAATAGATAGATAACGTATATTTACATATTATTTATTTATATTCAATTTAAAATAAAATATGCAAATATCTGATTTATAATTATTAAATAATTAATTAATTATAATATATACAAATAAATTTTTCCAGATGCGAGTATAAATTAGTTATAGTTAATTGAAAGGAACAAATATGCCAAAGGTTTTCGCATATTTGCATCCATCTCTAATGTGTGAAATTTGATTTTATTTTTCGTCGTTGAGGTTGTTGGTATATTGGATCGACTTGTTGTTACTGATGTGAAAATTTTTTAATTGTAGTTAATTCTTATTGCTTTCGGGTTAAAAATCATTCAAATGAGTTGATTAAGATCTAATGTATTAGATTTCATAATCTTTTAATTATTTTAACATTTTATATTTACTTTTTATCATTTGAATTATTTATTTATAACTGAAGTAATATTTTACAATAATATTAATATTTTCTTAAATGTACTGTCAAATAATAAACAATAATGTAAGGATATTTTAATGAAAAAAGTAAATCAACTATATATATAGAAGATAATTAAAATATATACAGTTTTAAAACGTTTAGTTAAATTACAATTATTTTTAGATATTCGAAAGTTTTAAATTTGTTTGTTTTTCTAATTTGACTCACTTTTATGTCTTTACAATCAACCAAAATTTATGTTTCTAACATTAATAAGATGTTATTAAAATGTGTTTTAATATAAAACTAGATTTATATTCACGTGGAGAAAAATATTTCTAAATTATATAATATTGTTTATTAGTAAATATAAATTTAAATATTTATATAGTTTTAACTTTTATTTAAAATTCTTTTTAATATTAATTTGAGGTATGGAGAAAAAAATTCGCAAATTATATAATATTGTTTATTAGCAAATATAAATTTAAATATTTATATAATTTTAACTTTTATTTAAAATTATTTTAATATTAATTTGAGTAATACCATAAAATAATACTTTTAAAAGTTTTTATTCTAAATCTAGTTACTTAAAAATTATAATTCCAAAAATAACACAAATAATTATATAAAAATATTTATTTATTGTAAATAAATTATACATAAACTTAAAATATTATATTTAGGTTCATTTTTTTAATTTATGGTTAAATTTTTTTCTATTAAAATGAAGTTTTAATGTATTTTAGTATTAAATTTTTGTTATTGTTAGAAATTTAAATTAATGATGCTATTTTTGAAACAAAAACTTAAAATAGTGCTTTTGTCAATTTTCCTATTAATTTTGTATATATGTAAATTAAGAAAAGAAAAATAATTATATTTTATGAATTTAATAGTATTTTTTGGTTAGTTTAATAAAATATATTAATTTTCTAACCAAATTAATAACAATGATATATATTGTAATTATTCTATTAAATTAAACTTATTTCTATATTTATTTGAAAATCAGATGAAACGTCAGCTGACATTTCTTTTGTGTCTTAATATAAAATGTGTCTTCGCTTTTATTTTTTTTATTTAAACGTATAAAACTGTATTTAAACTTTTACCATCACTAAAATAAATATTTATCTATAAGTTATATAATCATCTCTTAGTTATTATAATTTTAACAGTAGTTTATGGAGAATATAATTGGTAATGATCCTACTTCTTTCAGGCATACAGCTTGTGACAACCATTGTTTATCCATATGATTAGAACCTTATAAGTGAAGCAAAATCTGATAGCGACGAGTTAGAGATTATCTTCAAAAAAAAAAAGTTAGGTGAGATTTAAGATAATTCGTACCCAAAGCTTATCTGAAAGAGGCCAAATAGGCATTTTAAAATTAAGAATAATCAAGTATCTGAAATATAGATTAAAAAAATATTAAGAATAATCAAGTTGCATTATCCATTAATTAATCCCATAAGTGACAATTTTGTTTCTAATCTTTGGCTGCGAGCATCTTATGAAGGATAAACTTCGTTAAAAACAATATGAAACCCTAATTGAATATTGGAATATGAACCCAAAACCTTCACTTATTCAACCATTGTCTAAATTGCTTAGTTGTCTATATTGTATGATCACATATTTGGGAGATATATTATATGAAGATGATAAATCACACTTTGTTACAAGATTATTTATACACATGAAAAAGACCATTTATACACATCAAAAAACCATTTGGATTCCACAATAATAAGAAAGAATAAATATAATTTAGTCAATGGATGATAACAATATAGTAAATAATCTTAAAAGATGATGATAACAATATAATAAATAATTTTAAAAGATGATGATAACAATGTAGTTAATAATTTTAAAAAGTGATGATAACAATGTAGATAATAATTTTAAAAGGTGATAATAACAATATAGTTAATGATCTTAATACGCACCCTCAAGATAGACGAGTCAGAGTGAGACCAAACTTGGAACACAATGGAGCAAAGCAAGAAGGAAGCAATGATTTAGAAATTCCATCAACAAGCTAATTTGTAGATGCGACATAAAACATAAAAATATCACCAGATTGAACAAGACCACAATGTAATGATAATCAATGGCAACATGTTTCATGCGAAAGTGGAAGATATGATTAACACAAAGATAGGTGGCTCCCACATTGTCACAATAAATAACCGGAGCGGTAGAGAGAGAAACACCCAATTTAGTGAGGAGAGAATGAACCCACTGAACCTCAGAGGTTGTCGTTGCAATGAAATTGTACTCAACCTCCGTCGAGGATCGAGCAATGGTAGGTTGTTTTTTTAGCATGACATGAAATGAGATTATGTCCAAGATACACAAGATACGCCCCCATAGAAGAATAATCATCTTTATCACCAATCCAATCAGCATTCACGTAAGCATCAAAGATAAGAGGATTAGATGTCGAGAAGAAAAATCCCGATTCCGAGTACCATAGATAACGCAAAATGCATTTGTTGCAGCCCAATGTTCTGAAGTCGGTTGATACATGTATTGAGACAACTTGTTAACTGCAAAGACAATGTCTGGACAAGTAAACAACATGTATTGAAGACTACCAATAACCATATGATACTCGATTGGATCGGAAAGAACACAACCACACAGCTTTGTTAGAGGTGGCTTATCGGCCATCGGAGTGAGGACTGATTTAACATCTAGCATGTTAACCCGGCAAGTAATTCATTAATATATGTAGTATGTGTAAGTGTGAGGCAAGAAATAGTGCGAGCAACTTCGATCCCAAAAAAAAGCTAAGAGGACCCATATATATCTTTGAGAGAAAAATAATGACCAAGAATATCAACGAATCGTTGGACATGAATTGCCGAATTGCCAATGATCACAATATCATCAACATGTATAGAGTAAAGATGATTGTATTAGAAGAATGAAGAATAAACAAAGATGCATCCCCCAATGAATTGACAAAACCTTATTCGAAAAGAAACAAACGAAGGGTATTGTACCAATCACGTGGTGTTGCTACAAGCCATAAATAGCTTTTTTAAGGCTACACAAATGATTAGGTCGATCACGATCAACAAAATACGGAGGTTGTTCCATGAACACAACTTCATCAAGGGGACTTTGTAGGAAGACATTGTCGATATCAAGTTTTTAAATAGTCCAATTGCGCGAAGTTGCAAGGCTAAGTACCAAAAGAACATATGCGCTCTTAACCATAGGGCTAAAGGTCTCAAAGTAGTATGCATGTTGATTGTACTCTTTAGCAATTAATCTTGTTTTGTATCGGTCAATAAAACCATCTGGAAGACGTTTCATGTGGAACACCCAGAAACAACCAACAAAATTTTACCACAAATTTAAGAGGAATTAATTCTCATGTTTCATTCCGCATCTAGTAGTTCATTTCATCATTCATGGCATGTTTTCAATTGGAATCTGCAGAAACTTGACCATAAATAACATGTTTAATCTCATGTCAGGTTTAATCTCGTGCAAGATTTACAGTGTTTGATACTTTTTTTTATCCAATACAAGAGTTTATTTATCAATCCACCAATTCTAATAAACTATATGTGACTATTTTCTGTAATTTGCTGTGCCATTTTAATGACTTTTCTTGTTTGTGTTTCCGTGACTTTTTACTGCATTTTTAAAAATAGTCATGAAAAATCCATCTAACAAATTGGTAAAGACTATTTAAGACCAAAAAAACAGACTAGAGTTCCAACACATCTAAATGACTATCACTCTTATCTTTTGCATCATAACCCTATTTCTCTTTTATCTCACACAAATCCTATCCATACCACATCCTATCCGATTTCATCTTTCATTAACTATGACCATTTAACTCCTTCATACAAAATTTTTATTCTCACTATTTCCCTTATTACTGAACCCAAAACATTTTGTGAAGCTCTGAAATCTAAAAAATGGCGAGATGCCATGAATTCTGGGATATAATCTTTTGAAAAAACCGGAACTTGGATTTTTTGTGAACTTCTTCAAGGGAAGCATTTTGTTGGTTGCAAATGGGTGTACAAAATTAAGCATAATCCAGATGGTATAGTTGAGAGATTCAAAGCAAGATTAGTGGTAAAGGGATATACTCAATTAGAAAAATTGGATTATCTGGACACATTTTTCTCCAGTGGCTAAAATGGGGACAATGAGAATGTTACTAGCTTTGGCAGCCATAAAGAATTGGCCTATTTTACAAATGGATGTGAGTAGTTTCTTGAATGGAGAGATGCACGATTTATTCAAGCATCTGTTGATTACTCGTTATTCATTCAAAATTCTTTTGATTGCTTTCTGGCTGTTTGGATGACATATTATTGGTGGCCAGTGATTCGGCAAAGATAGATACTTTCAAGACCTTTCTAGAAAGTGCATTCAAAATCAGAATTCTTGGTGAGCCTAAATATTCGATTTTCTAACCAAATTAATATAAGTGTCATATATTGTAATTATTCTACTAATTTAAATCTATTTTAATATTTATTTGAAATTCATTCGGTTGATAACATATCATCATGATAGATTATAAATAATATGTCGAGATAAGATTGTTTTTTAAAAATAATTTTTAATTAATATATCAGAGATATAGACAATTATCCATTAAAAAACTTTTTCTTTTTCAAGCCGAGAAGCCAAAAAAATTAAATCTCTCTCACAATAATCATATCCATCGTATATGGAAGATAAATTAACATTCATTGCATTCTTCCATGATTGATCTATAAAAGAAAAAAAGGGACAAGGAGCAAATTGCCAAAATTATCCACTCGTTGCAATATCTTTTGAAAGTCACGTGATAAGTGATTCGGACTAATCCAAAATATTCAATAGGAAAGTGCTTCTTCAGATTCTCATCCAAATCTTCCTACCAAATCTATTTAATTCGGCCATTGCAAATCAAACTATTTTTTTGTGGATTGTGTGGCAAATAAACCTATAATCTTAATCATAATAATCTTAATCATAATAATCTTAATTTCTTGTGGTTTGAGTTTTATGGTGTATTTATGTACTCTTAGTTATATATATATATATATATATAGTTAAAGTTTTTTTCAATAATTTTTCATTCAAATATTTCAATTATGTATATTTCATATATGTATATATACATATATATTACTAATTTTCAACTCACACATAGAATAAAATAAATATTGAATAAATATAATGTAATTTTAATTATAAAATTTATTATAGTTATTTATGAAATAGTATTTAAATTTTGATTATGTTTAAAAAATATTGATTATTATTTTTAATGTAATAATATTTTTTATTCTCTTTTAGTGATTGATGATTTATATACAAAATACATTTCACTCGTAAAATATTATAAAAAATAATTTTTTCTTACTTAAATAACAAATACACATGTTTCACATATCAAAATTTTAACATATGGTAATTAAACAAATCATTTTTATATGAATGATTAGTTATCCTATTTTCTTTTTAAGTGATCATACAAAAATAACAGGAAAAATATAATGATTAAATATAAATAATATGATATAATTAAATTACAAATATTCTTTCTTCGATTTGATTGAAAATTAATTATTTATAAGTTTTCAAATATGTAGTTTAAAGAAAAGAAGGTTATTTTTAAAATAAATAGTTGTTTTTTGTTAGTTTAATAAAAAATATTAATTTTTAACCAAATTAATAAAAGTGACATATATTATAATTATTGTTATAACTTAAGTCTATTTATATATTTATTTAAAATTCATTTTGATGATTACACATCATCGTGATATTTTTGTAAATAACACGTAAAAATAAAGTTATTTTCTAAAAATAATTCTCAATTAATATATTAAAAATATTCATTCTAAATTAGTTATATGAGTAGATATATGAGTAGATATATGAGTAGATAAAAATAAAAAGCGAAAATTATATAACCAATTAATTGGTTCTTTACATTAAACACAATATATAAAAAAATAAAATAAATAGGTGCAATCAATAAAAAATGTTAAAATAGTACAAATTTGCAGATCTGCTTCATGTTATGTTCTTTGATACATCCTCTGATGTCATCAAATATATGTCCGATATGTTGTATTGGATATTTAAAATTTCAACAATTCTTTTGAGCTGTGCAAATTTTTTGCCATGTCAGCAATTACGCCACATCAAATTTTTGATTCTTGATATGTCGTTTGATCATATCTCAACACCTTGTCTGATCCATCTTCTGTTGTATCCAACCAAAGACTCTACAATCTGAGAGACTTCTCTTTTTCTACCTGATGCATCGATCCTCTGTTGTATCTAAACAAAGACTCTACACTCTGAGAGACTTCTTTGATACCTCTTCTACATGATGCATTCTTTGTTGTATCCAATCAGAGATTCTACACTTAGAGAGATTTCTCTGATACATCCTCTGCTTTAAGTTGATGACTATCTCATTACAATCGTCTATCATACTATTGTTCTATGTTGATGATTATATCAGCTAATTCATCAAGTATTGTCTCAACCTTGTTGTATCAGAACACTCTATCTCATCTGTTCAATGTTTGGATCAGCCTTGTGGTTGATTTGCATTTTGTCTTCATAACATTGTATCAACCACCGGATCAAGCACTATCTAAGTCTTTATTATATCAAAATTTGCATATCATACTTCATCTCATCTGTTAAACATGTGAGTGTCTGTTTTGTTCCAACAGTTCAACACATCAGTCATCGTAACACTAACAATAAAGATTTCATAGTGAAGATCTGGTTATAACATGATAAATCATTCATGAAAAACAAGAGTTGATAACCCATGATTGTGGTAAATAGATCCCACACACATAATTTGATTATTAGTGGAAAATTGTCTGGATTTGAATTCCGTGAATGCCTTAGGAATGAACGCAATCAGAATCTAAAATGGGTAAATGATCTTTACTGAATATCTTTCTTGTACAAATGAAATTGTAGTAAATACGTAAAATCTCTCGGTGTCTCTTAAATGGTAATGTAAAGCTATCATTCAAACATACCTTATCCAGATATTTGATACTAACACTAACTTCAAATTGTCCGTTGTTATTTTTATTACGACACGATTTATCAAATAATATGGGTATTTTATATGCATATTGATCTACAATTGCTTGACAATTTTAAAAGATTATTCTACATGTAACACATGTGAAATGATGTCAAGACTGGCTTTATCATATGGTGAAATGAACTCTACTTTTTTCTACTTTATAAAAATGAACTAATCTTATCTCGATTTTAGTGTTAAAAGATGCTTAATTCTAAATTGCTATGAGAACAAAAGTCTATTCATAAGGTGATGTGGTACCAGAAAGCTGAAGCGGTAAAAAAAAATTAAAGATTTGAAAACATCATAATATTTAAAGAGAACCAGTAAGTTGGAGGTTGATGTGTTAAGTAAATATGATGATGCGGTTGACTGAATATCAAAAAAATATTTGGTAGAAATGTTTAAAAAAAGATAAACTTGTATAATCAGGTTTCTCTTAAGGGATTGCACATAGATTTTAGGATTGAAGATTTAAAAATTTCGTGTAGTATAAATAGTATAAAAAGTTAAGAATTAACTTAATATTTTAGACAACGTTTGTGAGGTTTTGTATCTTTAAAGTTCTAAAACAATAAGCTTAGAAGGTTATTGTTGGAATTCTTTTTTTTATTTCACGGTTGGGTAAATAGATTAAAAAAAATAGACTTATAGTATATTTTAGTCGGATACAAAGAAAAGTTTAAGTGGGTATAAATTTCGAATAACTATAATAGTTATAAAAGATTAATGGGCAAATGTCTAAAATAGCACTTTTCTAAGTTTTTGTTCCAAAAATAGCATTATTAGTTTAAATTTCCAATAATAGTACAAATTTAAGATTAAAATGCATTAAAACTATATTTTAATAGAAAAAAATTAAACCCTAAATTAGAAATAATGAACCCAAATACAATACTTTAAGTTTATGTATAATTTATTTAGAATAAATAAGTATTTTTACATAAATATTTGTGCTATTTTTAGGAATTTAATTTTATGATGCTAGACTTGGAAGAAAAATTTTAAAAAATGTTATTTTAGGATATTACTTAATTTATACAAAATATAATATACAAGCATTAAACTTAGCATTCTTTAATTCTGAAATTTGTTTGCCGAGCTTTTTACATTTACAAATGTTGTTATCTAGAAATTGGGATATGACTTCCCTTTCTATAGTATTAGTCTCGGAGCTTGTTGGTATCCCATATTTGAGTATTCTCAATTCTATCTATGAACTGATGATTTCATTGCTCCAAGATCAAGATTTTTGTTCTCAATGGATCTTTGGAAAAGTTAAAGGTTTGGGTTCCTAAGGTGAATTTCTCCACACTAATCAACAACCATGTAATTGAGACTATACACACTTCTTCATTCTAAGATAAGATGAAGTCTTTGGATCTTTATTCTATGATTGAAAAGAAAGCTAAAGTGATAAACAATACTTTAGGGAGAATGGAAACAAGTTTGTGGACTAAACAAATAGCCTCTCTTTTGTTCTTACCCTCCCCCTCTCTTATTCATTGCATTCTCTTCAATTGTGCCATTATTTTTACTGATTTTTCAATGATTTGATATGACATTTTTTGTCGTCAACTCAGAAATATTATTAAGAAGATTAATCTAATTACAAATACATACAATCCCACAAAAGTGAAAATTTTAGACCCAACAAAAACTAATAACCAGGGCCGGGCCTCGGCCCAAACACAGCAAGCCCGTGCTTGCGACCCTCAATGTTAATATAAAAAAATCAGTCCTTATTTCAAATGTACTCTTAGCACAAATGGTAAATAAAAGTAAACTGCTTCCATCAGTTCTTCAGTTCGAGTCCTTATAATAACAAAAAAATTTAAACATTAGAACAACCCAATTTTTTTGTAGTATAAAACGGCCCATTTTTTTTTTGCTTGCGGTCCTATTAAATTTAGGGCCGGCTCTGCTAATAACACAACCCACAAAAGGGTAAAATAAGATTCGAAAAGAAAGTGCCACTATTCCCATAATTTTAATCACTTTATGACTAGGTCTGTCAAGTGGGTCAGATCCGTCCTACCTAACCTGCCCCGCAATGGGTTTTAGATTTTTTTTATAAATTTTTCTTATCCGTAAAATCTGCTAGTTAATTTTTTAGACCTGCTCCCGCCCCGCATTAATCAACCAGGTCTGGCGGGTTGATCAGGTGACACGCTTCGTTTTTCAAACTTTTTTAAAAATATTTAATAAATTTAATTAAACTAAAATATTTAATAAATTTAGTTATATTTTTAAAAATATTTAATAATTTTAATTACACTAAAATATTTAGTAAATTTATTTCAATTAAATATTTAATAAATTTAATTAAAGTTTCTAAAAATATTTAAATAATTTAATTAAAATATATAATAAATTTAATTAATTTAGGTTTAAATTAGTTTGAGTATAAATTAGTTTGGGCCTCAACTTGATTAATTAATTTGAGTCTAAAATTTTTGGGTACCTGCAAACCTGCAAATTAAAAAGTTGCAACCCGCATCCGCCACGCTCTAGTTAATGCTCGATCCACATCCATCCCGCTCTAATTAATGCTCGATCCGCACCCGTCTCGCTCTAGTTAATGCTCGATCCACATACACTCCGCGTATAAAAACTTTTTTTTTCATTCTGCTCCGCATCAGTTCAAACGAGGCGGGACCCACAGATAAAGACTCACAAGGATAGGCCTATATATGAGATCCCATTACAACGGTTGCTCTAACCATAAAGGGATGCATCAATTGAGAGAAGGCAAGAGAGGTTTCTAAAGAGAGAATTGATTTGATTTGATTGTTATATTTGTGTTTTAATATTTCTATTTTGAGGTGTATGATCGATCTTTTATTGGATTTTTTGTATACCCTTCTAAAAATTTCTCGTTTTCAATTATAAAATGTATTTCCTCTGTTTAATCATATAAGATATCTTAATTTTTTTGTTTTGTTTTATTTCCTTCTATTAGATGTTTTGCAAATTTCTATGTGTATTTAAATATATTTAATTTTTCATTCTTAACATTATGCAATATCTTTAATGATTAGTTAATTGTTTTATATTAAAATATTATATGATATTTATGTAAAAAATAATTTTCTTAATATGTAGGCTTTTAATTGAAAAATTATAAAATAAAACAGCGAGAATATGATTTTTAATGGATTGTTTGTTTACGAGATTAACATAATAGATTTATATCCATGCCACATGTGGAAAAAAATTAGTAAATTATATTATATAGTTTATTATTACATATAAATTAGATATTTATATATAATTTTAAATCTTATTTTAAATATTTGATTATTAATATTATATATTTAAATTAAAAAATAAAAGTAATTATTATTTACGAATTTAATAGTATTTTTAGTTAGTTTAATAAAATATATTGATTTTCTAACCAAATTAATAACAGATATTTTAATTGTTCTAATAATTTAAACCTATTTATATATTTATTTGAATTTTGTTATGGTGATGACACATTATCATAATATTTTTGTTAATAACACGTTAGGTGAGATTATTTTCTTAAAATATTTCTCAAATAATATATTAGAAATATGAAAATTGACAAAGTAATATTTTTAAGTATTTGTTTCAAATGTAGCATCATTATATTAAATTTTCAAAAATAACATAAATTTTATATTAAAATATTTTAAAATTTCTTTTTAATAAGAAAAAATAAACTCTAAATTAAAAAAGAACTAAAATATAATATTTTAAATATATTTGTAATTTATTTATGGTAAATATGTATTTCTAAAAAATAATTTAGGTTATTTTTTGAATTTTAAGTTTAGAGTGATAAATTTAAATCAAGATTTTTAAAATATGTTATTTTAAAGTATTACTTTATAATATATTAGTCCAAAAATATGAGATTTATTTGTTTATGTTACTTTATCTGCATTGTGTATAAATATTCCAAGATTAAAAATTTAAAACATGAACGAAAATTATTTTCCTATTTTGGGAACTTAAGTAATTGAAAATCAGGTTGACAAGAATTTTTTACTTTATTTTAATATTTTCTAAAATCTGTAAATATGCCCTAAGTCTTTTTGTTAACGGCCCTTTAATTCTGACGGTTTTTACTATGTTTTTAGTTGCCAAAACTTAAAATATTATGCACGGGTAAACTGATGTTTCTTTCACCATTGCATGCTCTATTATGGTTTACCTAAAATGAAATATGAAACAGTAATATTTTTTAAAAACTTTGTTTTAAATTTAATACATTAAAGCTAAAATTTTAAAAACATAATTTTTTCTGTAAAATATTTATTTATCCTAAATTACTTACAAAATAAAACTAAAACATTATTTTTCAATTATTTTTTTAATTTAAAATTTATTTTCTTTACTAAAAATATGTTTTATGGTATTTAATATTAAAAATAACGATATTCTTGAAAAATAAAATAATAGTAATAAATTTGAAATAAAAAAAAATTAAATACTGTTATAATTACTTTAGTTTTGTTAAAATTAGTTTGGACATAAAATACATAACGTAACTTCAAATCTAATGAAAATACCAAAACTCAAATATTTTCAAAATATTTTAAGAATCTATGCCAAAAATGATAGTAACTATATAAATGGATGAATATTTTTTCTTTTGTAGCCATTGAACTTGTATATTTTCTCTCCATTTTTAACTCTTAATGGTTAGTACCTTATCAAATATTATACTACCAATGAATCACTTTGTTACTCCTATAAATAGTAATTCAGAATTTTTTTATCCGAATTTTTAATTTTTGAATGGATTATTTCCTATTTCAAGATTTATACTAATAATATAACATTTTTTAAATTTTCACAGATTAATAATTTTCATTATTGCAGATTTCTCCGCCGACCTTGACTAATTCAATGCCTATTTGGTTGGTTATTATTCCACGTGGCATGTTCTCACGATCCACGAATCTCAAGCAATCGCCACGTGTCTTTCCTTTTTCTTATTCTCGTATCTCGCGAGTATATCGTAGTTAAAAATATCTGCGTTAATTCACGAGAACCACATTTGCTTTCTACCGAGATAAGTGCCAACCGCCACGTAAGAATCTGTCCTTTATCCGTGGAATGATAATCTCACCTACCTGTGACGTAATATCTTCACGAACTTTCAAATCAACGGTGGAGATTCGTCCGTGACGCTGTGACCGACGCGTTTTTAAAATATCTCGTACGCTCTTATTATAGTTTAACCGTACGGACAATTGTGGATAGAGTAAGATTTTCTTTACTTAACCATGGTTAAATATTTGACCTAACCATAGTTAAATAAAAGTAGTTTATAATACGGAGACAAACCTCTCTCTGCTTCTGGAGTCTAAAGTCACTTTCGAAAACAATGATCGGAGAAAATAGCCGACCACATCCGACGATCCATATCCCTCCATGGGATCAAATCAATGATCCAATGGCGTCGATCTCTTCACCGCTCTCTTCCGTTAACTTTAACGGTGTTTACGACTATCCACACTCTCCGTCACCATATCTTGACTCCTTTGCTTCTCTCTACCGTTACCTTCCATCCAACGAGTTTGCGAACGATTCTGACTCATCTAGCGGAGATGAGTCACTCGTTGACTCGTTTGCGTGCGATGAGTTTCGAATGTACGAGTTTAAGGTGCGGCGATGCTCGCGTGGTCGATCTCATGACTGGACGGAGTGTCCTTTTGCGCATCCCGGAGAGAAAGCTCGAAGACGCGATCCGAGGAAGTATCATTACTCAGGTACGGCATGTCCTGAGTTTCGTAAAGGAAGTTGTAGAAGAGGTGATTCGTGTGAGTTTGCTCATGGTGTCTTTGAGTGTTGGCTACATCCCGCTCGTTATCGAACTCAGCCTTGTAAGGATGGTACGAGTTGCCAGAGAAAAATATGTTTCTTCGCTCATACACCGGAGCAGTTACGTGTTTTTGTGAATTCGGGAGAGTCAGATCTTGGATTCTCCTCGATTCGTAACCGATTTGAGTCTCATTTGTCAAAATCAGTATCAGCTGCTTCTCCGACTTCGATCCTCGTCTCACCTCCGTTTTCTCCACCGTCGGAATCTCCGCCGCTTTCTCCGAGCACCGGTGAACTCATTGCGTCTATGAGGAAAATGCAAGTGAACGGAGGCTCCTGGAGCTCACCAATGAGATCCACTCTCGGTTTACCTTTTTCGTCCTCTTTGCTTCACAGGTTGAATAATACGCCAACGACTCAGACTCAGGGACGGACATGGCCAGGGCTAAGGGAGTTCGAGATCTGGGACAATGCATGTGAAGAGGTTCCGGAGATGGAACTGGTGGAATCTGGGAAAGAGCTGAGAGCGAGGATGTACGCGAGACTCAGCAGAGAGAACTCACTCGGTTAGAGTTGACTCGATTCCCTCGATCCGATTGATTTTTGTGCATATGGAGATTTTTCAGTGTGTAGAGTTACTGACGCCTACAAGGGATGATCGAAGAAAAAAAGGGAACAAAAATTTGTAAAGCGAAGGATGAGACTTTTTCTTTGTGTGCAATTGTTTTTTTTTTTTACTTTTAACAATGTTCGTATTTTCTGATCTGATTTGCCATCGGCTTTATTTTGTTGTTTACTGATGTTATATCTTTGTAATTAGTTCTCAAATGTATTTTTGCCTTTTTATCTTAAAGAATATTAAAAGTTGCTTTTTCATTATAAGGATAACAAAAATAGGTACATTCTTTTGTAGTGAGTGAAAGATAGTCTAACAATCATCCAAGTGACATTGTGTCTTCTTGCCCGATAACACTGGGGAGAAACACATACGTATATAAGAGCAGAGTTTCATTTCTTCTTTGGATATCCTATATAAGTTATAGTAATATGTTTTTAGGAGATATTTGTTATGTTAAATTAATATGATTTTAAATAAAACTGAGTAATATCAAAATCAAAGAAAATAAATATCAGTTAATCAGAGTACGTTTTTCGAAGGAAGAATGAGCCATTTAAGCTGAGTTCACCGTACTTATATGGATTTACAAACGATAATTCGATGTTTCGTCAATAAAAGAAAGCTCTAATATTCTATTATATTTTTACATTAATATTGTTCAACCATGGATCATAAGTTTTGAAAAGATAAAATTTGTTCATCAAAATGGATCAGACGATCAAGTAGCAGATGCTCTAGCAAGTAGCAGATGCTCTAGCAAAACAATCGTTTATTTCCGATTTTGACTAGAAGTTATTTTATCAGTCCGTCTTCTTTTATTCGAACTCTTGTAATATTCGATCAACATTTGTAATACAATATTTCATAAGGTATAAATAAATAAATAAATATTAATTAAATATTTTTACATTATAACATATAATTTGAGTTTTCAGTCAATTTCATACACGAATTTTGCTTTGTGGTTACAATTCGTTAACGCATTTTGTATGTGTGCTATTTCATTCATGAACATATTGTTTTAAAACATAACATACATTGACATGACGTTGTTAGTTAAACTGTTAAGCACTGTTTAGTCAGATATTAGAGATTTAATTAATTTTAGATATTAACCATCTAATTAGTCAACGATGTCGAATTTTGTGCTTGCAACTTTGTTAAATAACATCGTTTTCTTCATTTTAGACAAATGTAGAAAACGACGTCGTTCGGTAATGAGTTACAAAATTAGGTCGAAAGAGGGGGAAAACTGCGAATTTCGCACACGAAAAACGACATTCGATTATTGAAAATTCGAGAGATTTCAAGCAATTTGAGTCGTGTTGGAGGTCACTGGAGCTGTTAATCGAAGAAATGAGGTAAGTTTGTATGATTTAGGGGCTTAATTTGCAAAAAACCGGTTCTCGGATGTGAATCGCTTGTCGAATGTATGATTTTATGGTTTGTGTGTTCCGATTTAGTTAGGATTTTTGTGCGATATGTTTTATCTGTTCTTCTTCCTCCTCCTCGTAGCTACCATACTTCCTCTAATTCTAATTCTTCTTCGATTGTCCTTGCTCGAATCCTGTAAAGAAATGAAAATTGTATTTTCCAGTTTATCGAAGACAACGGTTCTATTTTCTAGTCAGGGTTTTCATAATATCCTTGCTCGAACCCTACAAAGAATTTGTGTTTCTGACTTTGTGCTTGACGGGGAGGTGTTAGGAAATAATATTACAACCTTTGTTTCTAGAATCGAGTTCACTTGTCAGGAAATACGTCGTTAGGAAAAAGGTTTTGGAATCGAGTTCACTTGTCCAGACTTTGTGTTTGTGTTTTTGAGATAGTTAATGACATTCTGAATTATGTTGGAGGAAAAGTTTTGATTATACAGATACAACTTGTTTACAAGATTAAATGCAGATCTAAGAGTATCTCTGTATGGACAACGACTGTGGTATAATCTTCCTTTCGAGGCATTGACATATTTGAAATACATGGTTGCGGGTGATGGAATATTTCAAAAGATGTATGCAGTAGCTCATTACACGCATGCAATAGTTGTCATTACACAAACACAAAAAACAAAGATAAAATGACACAAAAGCTTCAATTATTTGAACAAAAGCTTCAATTATTAGTACCAATTATTAATACTAACACACATACTTCATATTTCATGATAAAATAACCAAGTAGAATACAAATATGACAACACTACATACAATTATCTTCTGTAATTTTTGAATTTCACCATTATATTCTTCAATATTTGTCTTCTAGCCACGCATAACTGATTTCATGTTGTCAATATCGTTTTTAAACCGATGAATAACAGATTCGCAAGTCCGTGTCTCACACTCGAGATTCTCGATTTTATTTTGACAATTTCGTAAACCAACCACACGGCTTCCCATATCTCCTTTAACATCATCTACAATGATTTCAAACTGCTCAATTTTTTCAACCAACGATTTATCTGCCCATTTAAACAAATGAAATTTTTGGTTTTCAAATCTATTAAGAGAACAATAGAAAATTCTTCCTGGATTTTGCTCAGTCCTTGAAATTCGAATTATAGAAATTTCTCCACAACAACAAACTCTTGGAATGCCTTTTCCTCAAACAGCTCGAGCCATTTCGTTGTGCACACTCATTCTTTCACTAATTTTCAACTCCCAAAAATTAACTCCCGAAACCCTAATTCGACCCTGCACAAATGAGAGCACAAACAATCAATTCGAAATACATACCAAAGCCTTCTTTCACCTCTGTCATCTTCGTTCAGGGAAACTCCAACCTGTGAAAATGAAAAAAAAACCCTAATTTAAGAAGCTGGCCATTTTCGTTTCACAAAGGAGAAGATTCTCTATGTAAACCGACGAAGTTTTACCTCCTAATATGTCATTTGATAAAACGTTATCGTCACTGACGTGTCATCCTAGTTAGCGATGATTAACGGTGAGTTAAACATCGTTTAACACTAATGTATATTTAATACTAATTAATCAAGTCAATACATGTTACGACTTAAAACAAGAAATTCTTGGATGAAATAGCACAGGTAAAAAGTTTGTTATCGAATCGTAACTACGGAAAAAAAGTACGTGTATGAATTGACCGAAACCTCCATATATTTTAGCTAAAAGAATAGTATTAAAAATTATAGAAATTATATATGGTTTTTGCTTATACATATAAAACAATGTATAAAAGGAGATTTCGGCCGATTCATACATGAACTTTGGCATGTGGTTACGATTCGATAACGAACTTTGTTGCGGTGCACTTTCATACATCAACTTTCTATTTAGTCTATAACATACATTAACTTGAGTAATTAGTATAAAACATACATTAGTGTTTAACGACGTTAATCATCGCTGACTAGGATGACACGTCAGAGACGACATCGTTTCATTAAATGATTTTAACGATCGAAATGGCGTCGTTTCATAATTGTGACTTAAAAACCCCCTTCCTTCTTCCTCCTTGTGTAGGTGACATGAAATTAGGGTTTATGGAGGAAAAAATCCAGAAACTTTTGTCTCCTCCTTCCTTTCTTCCCCAGCGCGAACGAGAATGGCAGAAACTGGGTCAGATATGTATTTCAATATGGTTTTGTGTCTTCTTACAAACAACGCCATTACATTCCATATGAAAATAGCAGTCTTGTAGCTTACATTCTTTTATGATCCATGAATTATAGGCTATCGTATTTTGACAGCTACACACAAAAATAAATCATGCAGCAAAACCTGTTTCACAAACTCAACCAAACAAAACTCAAGTTTTCAGAAAACCTTTATTTGCTTCATAACCATTCTACAATACCCATTAACTTGAATCCATAATACCCTTACTGATACGCAAATAAGCATAACACATATAGTTTATTCATTTTTGCTAATATTTAAATAGTGAAATTGATGTAAAATATTAATTCAAGATTTAGAAAAGGGAAAAACGTTTTATTTCCTCCCACTGAAAAGGGAAAAACATGAAAATCCTTTCTTTATTTTATTTTTTTTACCTGAATAATGGAAACAAAGGAGGAAAAGGAAAATTCTTGAGAAGCGAAGGTTTGTTCTTGATGTTACCAATCAAATTTAAGATTTTTGACTCTTTTTAGTAAATTCTCTGTTTCGAAAAAGGCACGTTTCTCTCCCCCTCTCTGAAATTCTTCGAATTTAAACTCGCCTTCTCGTCGAATTTAGGGATTTTAGTCATAATATCTTCCTGATTTGCAAGGGCTCTCGTTATCTTCTTTTGGCTCTGGATTTATTCTTTCAAATTTCAATCTTTCGCGGGTCATAATGAGTAATTGGAAAAGACAAAAAACAAGAGACCTAAGTCATCAATTTTCTCGGTTATGAAGAAGAAATCTCTCGGTTATGAAGAAGAAAACTAAGTCATCGATTTTCGACCCAATAATCTCTCGGTCAAATTCGATTTCAAAACAACAAAACCAAATACCCATTCAGATTTTGGTTACAAACCCCCCAAATTTGCCATCGATTTCTCAAAAAATCGATGTCGAACAAAACCCGAAAATTTGAATCGGATTCGAACAAAAAATTCAGAAAGTTACCTCATTATTTTGGTGATGATTTCATGCAAATAGCCTCGAAATTCTTCCCTTGAAATCGTATTCAATCACCGTTGAAATCGCCATCGAAATCGCCTGTGAAATCGCTTAAATCGCCGATTCTCGAAAATTAGGATTCAAGAAAGGGGAAAGTGAAATGCGACGTCGTTTGGAGTTCAAAAAATAACCATTAAACGACGTCGTTTAGGGTCCAGTCATTACCGATTTAATTAAAATTAGTCACCTAATATCTGACTCAGCATCATTAACGGATTGACTAACTCTGTCATGGTTAATGTATGTTATAACTTACGGAGCATAGTTATTGTATGTAATGACACTGGTATAAAGTTAACTAATGAATTGTAACTAAGGACTAAAGTTCGCGTATGAAATGACCGATTCCCCAATAGTCGATTGAAAACATTAAAACAAATTAAAATGTTAAACTGCAAATTATTAATACTATAGATACATGAAACGAGATAATATAAAAAGATGGATCAAATATTGGTAAATCATCAAATATTCCAAAATTGAATGAACACGTGTCAAAAGCCAAACATATGAAAAAGTGAAAACTCTTAATATTTAATTGCACAAAACCCTGGAAAATCGACGGTTTCATACCCAAAATTTACTCGGATGTTCGATTTAGATCCAATTGTTGGAGCAGTGCAAACTCATACATGAAATTAAGTAAAATTCAAATTACATATCCAAAGAACTACTATTGTGCAAATTTATACATGAATGGTAACGGGGTTAGGTTTCCATTAACAGATGCTGATGTGGCTGCCATGTAATGCCGACGTGGCGAAGGAAGTGGGATATTGCAGGTCAATCTCAAAACAACGTCGTTTTGAGAAGTATTAAAACAACGTTGTTTTAAAAAATATTAAAACGACGTCGTTTTGAAAAATATCAAAACGACGTCGTTTTGATATTAAATCGGTTTTTTTTAAAAAAGAAAACAACGTTGTTTTGATACTTCTCAAAATAACGTCATTTTGAAGATTCGTTTAAAACTTCCATTTTCTATCGACTTTCACTTTTTTTCCTTTCACCGAAAAAAAAGAGAGAGCAATAAGACGAAAAATGAAACCTTTGAGAACACCGAGAAAGAACGTAGAACAAAAGGCAAAAATATTCTGAGAAAGTTTAAATAATTTATTGTGTTCTTATATTGAAAGTAGATGGAAAATTGAAGAGTTAAACGATTCCTCAAAACGACGTCTTTTCTATATATTTTTTAAACCGATTTACTATCAAAACGACATCGTTTTAATACTTTTCAAAACGACGCCGTTTTAATACTTCTCAAAACGACGTTTTTTTTAGATTGACATGCGATGTCCCACTTCCCCCGCCACGTCGGCATTACGTGACAGCCACATTCGCATCCGTTAACGAAAACCTAACTCCGTTATGGCTCATGTATAAATTTGCACAATATTAGTTCTTTGGGTATGGAATTTGGATTTTACTTAATTTCAGGTATGATTTTGCACTGGTTCAACAATTGGATATAAAATGAACATCCGAATAAACTTCGGGTATGAAACGGCCGATTTTCCTTGTTTTAATACTTCTCAAAACGATGTCATTTTGAAATTGACATGCGATGTCCCACTTCCCTCGCCACATTGGCATTACGTAGCAGCCACATCAGCATCCATTAACGGAAACCTAATCCCATTACGGCTCATGTATAAATTTACACAATAATAGTTTTTTGATATGTAATTTAAATTTTATTTAATTTCATGTATGAGTTTGTACTGCTCCAACAATTGGATATAAATCGAATAACCGAGTAAACTTCGGATATGAACTTCCGATTTTCCCACAAAACCCTATACAAAAAATTAACTAAATGAAATTATGAATACACAAAAAGAAATAATATAAAAATAGATTAGATATTAGTAAATCATCGAAGTTTCAAGATTAGATGAAAAAATGTGTCAAGAGATCGAAAATCTGAAAAGAGAGTTATGATTTCTATTTTTTTTTTAAACAAAAGTGAATTATGTCTATACAATTTCATTCTAAATAGATGTGTGAATTTCTTTGAAGTTTTTTAGAAGCTTATAAAACTTTTATGAAATATGAAATCATTATAATGTTAGTGCTTCGAAACAATGAATTTTCAAATTTCCACCCAAAAAGCAAGTAAAATTAATGACACAACTAAACAGTAGAAAATAATATGTTTATAACATTTGTTTGCTCGTAAAAGTGACAACCATAAATTTTGTTTGAAGTGAAACTACATTATCACCAAATACTTTTAAAAAACCACCCACAACCATAATCATGAATTCAAAAAAAATCCACTAAAACTTCCAATTCCAAATCCACTAAAAACTTCTAATTCCAAATCCACTAAAAACTACCAATTCCAAATCCACTAAAAACTTCCAATTCCAAATCCACTAGAAACTTCCAATTCCAAAATCTATTGGACCTCACTTCTCATATTGGAATTTATTGGACAAACTTGACACTAAACGATGATGGAAAATAGAGTTTGAATGGTTTTATTAATCAGATCGATTACAAAAGAAACAGATAATTTTATAGGATGAAAACAACTCCAAATTAATTAATTGTGTGTCCTCTTTATGGCAATATCTTCTTCTTTTATATCTTCGAATTTTCAACATTGTAATTATTGCTAATCATTAATGCTAATAAATGTTTTTTCTAAAAAAACTTACTATTCAATAGTTGATGAAATCGGATATTTTACTAAAATTCCATACGGTTCATCGAGAACGGTGCAACCAACATTTGATGATAACCAACATTTGATGATAACCAACATTTGATGATGAACTTTTGGAATAATGAATCAATTTATTCTGGGCCAAACTCTGATTGTAGTAAAGGGCGAAACCCACCTCCAATTCAAACTTTCAATTCCAAGCCTCCAATCCACTAAAAACTTCAAATTCCAAAATCCACTAAAAACTTCAAATTCCAAAATCCACTAAAAACTTCAAATTCCAAAATCCACTAAAAACTTCCAATTCCAAAATCCACTAAAAACTTCCAATTCCAAAATCCACTAAAAACTTCCAATTCCAAAATCCACTAAAAACTTCTAATTCCAAAATCCACTAAAAACTTCCAATTCCAAAATCCACTAAAAACTTCCAATTCCAAAATCCACTAAAACACGTTTAGTAACTTATTCCAAACGGCCCCTAAAGTTAAAATTCTTCAATCACCCCCTGCCCCATAGTTCCATTTACAATTGGGCTTTCGTCAATTTCTAACAAATGAGTTTTTAAATTACCTCAAATCAGCAGATTCCAAAGTTGAACCCGGCTTTATCATGGTTTTACTTAGATCAAAATATAAAATGGTTTTTTTTTCCGACAATTATTTTACTTTATTAGTCATAAAATTGTTGGTCAAGACATACAAAATATTGCAAAAAGGGGACAAACATGATAAATATTCCAAGGAAAATAAGAAGAGATAGATTTTTTCGCTAATTGATCTGCCGCTTGGTTAGCTTCACGGTTGGTGTACGAAAATTTGATCTCCTGAAAATATGGTAGCCAACGTCGAATGGTGTCGATATACAGCTGTAATTTTAAATTAGGGATGCCTCCATTGATCAGAGCATTAAGAGTAATGTTATCTCCTTCAAATTCTATTTTCGTATAGCCCAACGAAAAAGCAGATTGGATAGACCATATAAGTGCTGTAAATTCTGCTTCAATCACCGTGTATCGTCCTTGAAATTTTCTCATACCCCCAACTTGAAAGATACCACGATCATTTCGAATAATCCAACCTAATCCTGAATCTTGATTGCCTTCATGATGTGCCGCATCATAATTACATTTAACTCATCCACTTTGTGGACGATTCCATATAGTGTGTGTACCAATTTGGTATTGTGAACATCTCCGATTGTAGAATTGAGAGTATTAATCCATTCTTGAACATCTTTTTGACTTCTATATATTATATCCTTAAATGGTATATTTTGGTAATTATAAAAGAGTGAATTCCGACTCTTCCATAGTCTCCAAATTATCCAAAAAGGTATATATATATATATATGTGCATGATCGGAATTCTTGTTTTTATATAATGAAATTAATATCTTTAATTTTTTCTGAAAACTTGATTGATGCCCACACAAAGATGATAGTCCTATCTGTCTCCAAATCATTTCGGCATAAGGACATTGGAAGAAAGCATGATTGTCCCGACTCTTCTTGTTGGTCACAACTAGGACACAAATTATCCAATATATATTTTTCAACACTAGATAAAAAAAATGATTTAATCATATAATAACGTCTGAATTTGGGCAATGAAAGGGTTTACGAGTATAATCCGATCCAGTTCAAAGAGGGTTTGAATATTTTGTCGAACTTGCATAAACATTTGCTGGGCTGAAAACAACATATCCATGTCCAAAACAAGAGACTCCGAAGATTAAATAATAAAATATTATAATGAAAACTAACATGATTATATAAAAAAGTACCGGAGTAACGTTGATCAGCCAGAAGGGAAACAAACGATATGTAAGCATCTAGAGGTCTCCTCCTGCCTTCTTGTTCTTCTATCAGAGAATAGGCAATCTTTAAGCCAGAAGATATAGTAAGAAAATCAGTACCAAAGTTTCTAAAGCAGGAATAGCCTAGAGAAGAGATTTTTCTATGTCACATACACTACGTACTTGAGTTTCCACAACATTGTGCAACCTTATCCAAAACTCGGAGTATAAGGCCTGTAGTACGATAATATTTAAGTCGAAAACTATAAATATCTCATGAGCGAAGTGCCACAACAACAAGCCAACAAAAAAAGTTCAGTACCTCACTGTGACGTTTGTAATCGTCAATAATTTTTGTGATGTAATTAGACTCGAATGCAGGCTTAAAGGCTTTCATAAGCATATCTCCACCTTCGATGAAATCAACCAAGTATATTGCATCAGAGAATGCAATCTGCCAAGATAGGATCTCTTAAACAATAAACCGTATATGTAGGTTCTCTGTCACATGCTCCAAGTTCTAAGATACGAAGAGGAAGGAAATAATCTAAAATTTCAATTTATAAAGCAAATCACAGAAAAAAAAAAGAAGCAAAGGTTACCTGTATGATACAAAGTTTGCCATGTCGGCAGAGGTCAACACCCTCACAGTCAAAACCGATGACCAATTTCTTTTCACGAGAAGGGTTTAGGAAATCAGCAGAAAGTTGCAAAGGATTCGTTACTATGTGAATAGGAACCGGTGGCGCATTAGCTTCTTGTATCAGTGACCTGCCTCCTGTAGAGTAAAACTAAAACATGTCAGAGAAGAAAACAAGAAATTATGAAAAAAATCCTTTACTTGCATAATCGAAATACAAACAAATTTGCTGAAAATTGTTTAGTTACTTAATCAGAACTAAGCTCCTCAATGTATTCATCTTTTTAGCTTTATCATGCACAGTCCATATGACTTTTAGATGAAAACAACAAAAAAAAGCTCTATGAAATACTATGATGCATTGCTAAACCAATAACGACGCTCCTTTGAACTTTTGCACCTATACGACACAAGAAAAGAGCAAAAATAGAAGGCTAAAACCCACAGTTTATCAGAAATGAAGTTACGTTAAATACTAAACTGGTTTGTTTATCAATCAATTGATTCAACAACGAAAGCCATAAAGTATTTGGTGAATCTGAAGGATAAAGAGAATGAATACGGTAAAATAGAAACAGCGATCATCAATGAAATTTGCATAGCAAGAAAACGCAGAGAATGAACATAAATTAGCAGCGAAGCAAGTAAGAATCCGAAGATTAACGGATACAAAAAAAAAGAGAATTGAAGAGGAATCAGGCACCTGGTTCAGGAGGTATCGGGACGTGAGTTCGCTGAGTTGGAGAAGACGACGCTATATTCGATCACAACATCGAAGCGACTCGCAACCTTTACTGAGGGGAGTGTACCGTTCCCTAACGGAATAGCGTTTAGTAAAATTTACGGTATTTGGGCTGGGCTTAGTAATCCAGGCCTTTTTGATTAAAAAGGTTAGTGGTAGTCTAATTTTAACAAGGTTTTTAAGCACAGTTAATTAATTAATAATTAAGAATGATATGATTTGAAATGATAAATTAATGTGTTACTCAAAAGAAAACTTTAAATTTTTTTAAAAAATCAGTTCTATTGGTTATAGTATTTGTAAATGGTGCTTAAAATATTTTTTAGAAACAAATTTCAAATATACTATTATTGGAAATTTAAACATTAATTATTGTTGATTTCAATAGATTTTGGAAGAATTTTTAGTTAAAATAAAAATCACATGATTTTGGGTGGGATTGTAGATAATTTTAACACCAAAATCATAAAAAAAAATCCAAAATTTAACTCAAATCATCAAATTCATTCAAAATCTTATTAAAAACTCAAATCATTTCAAGTAATTGGTTGAATACAATTCTCTAAATCATGTATATGATTAGGGAGTTCTCTTTCCATCATAGTGTCCATCTAAGAAAAAGTAGTTTTATAATAAAAAAAATATTTAAGATGTTCATTTAATTCATTCAATTATTTTAATTTTTATAGATAAATAAAAAAATCATAAATAGTTACAAAATAGAAAAAAAATAAAGAGTAAACAAATTAACTTTATAAATATTGGGTTGCATGCATAAATTCCCACTTTAATTTGTTAAAAAACAAAAACAAATAAAATTTATCATTTCGGAATCATCCATATCTTTTTTTTACTGTGATTTTTCACTATTTATATGAATAGAGAATCGGTTACTCTAAGTCGCGTTTTATCCTCCAAAATTGCCGGTTACAAAATTAGAAGGTGCGAGACTCACAAAAATGGTGTGATGGTTCGATTACTAAGAGGATTGTGCGTAGTTACTGTTCACTTGAATAGTGAATAGTAGTGAGAACGGAGCTTATTAACGGAAAACAGCGGTTTCAGAGAAAGAGGTGTGATAGTTGGTGAATCGAAGAAGAGAAATGAAAGGATTTCGAAAAAAAAAACTGGGAGAAAATGGGAGCCGGATAAAAAACAGAGAGATGCACTCCATCTCTTTGGAAACCTACGCAATTACCTCTCTAATAATTAAAGGAAAACATTTCCCGTAACACAATCTGCATGATATATTTTTCTACTAACGCTACTCGTGTAAAATAATAGGGACAAAACCGAGTTAATGAAAATTGAACAGTGTCAAATACAGTGAATAACTATTTGCCTAATTTCTACATTGTTTTGGTATAGGGTGCAAATACTCAAAATAGTTTTTATAAAGTTAGTTTAACGGAAAATATGAAATATAATAACTATTAGCCAAAAATTTTTTTTGTCACTTTGATATAACATAACAATTGTTTCCCGGTTAGAACATACCTAACGTATCCTCAAACCAGTATGATATTGAGATGCTAATGTATGAGAATATAGAGTTCCTTCTCTGTACCTGCTTTGCTAGTGCATCAGCGTGAGAATTGTTCTCCCTTGCTTAATTGTTCTCTCTTGCTTCGTGGGTAAGGGAGAATTCCGTAAAATGCTTCGGCAGTGCTTCGAACTCTTCTATCTCTGTTGTGAATACTGACCACTTCTCTGGCTATGAGACTAAACTAATTAGAACACTTGAATTTGTGAAGAACCTGGTACAGTAACGTTGCATATTGTGCAAGCTCATCATTGCCCAACATAGGCTATAAAATTTCATATGTAGTGGAGATAATCCTCAGTGAATGCTCCGCATGCCCCATCATATCACTTGTTCCATCGTCTAGCCTGAAGATCCAACTCATACATGATGTAATCTCTCCCTCTTTCCTTGAGCCATCCACAAAGCAAGCAAATGAAGATTGGTCCAGGTTATTAGTGTCTAGAATTACACTTTCCGATACCTTTGATTTTTTCCTGGTCATGTGATTCTGCGGATGAGAACCACAATTTGCTCTCGCGGCACACTTTGTCCACAATATCCATGGTGGTGCGGTGTATGTTGTTATATATCTTATCGTTTTGGACCTTCCATATGAACCATATGATCCATAGAAAGCTTTGGAGATCAGATTCCGACGATGTTACCTCCGGCGAGCACCATAAAAGGTAATTAAGGTTTCCAAAGAGGCTATCTAGGGGAAAGATAGTAGGTGTTGATGGAATAATTGATAAAGTCCACGTTTGACGTGTCGGTGGGTAGGAAAAGAGTATGGTTAATACATTATGTTTCATGGCCACAAATCTCACATATCGTTTCATCTCGTATATGACGATAATGAGGCACCCATGAGTAGGTAATGTTCCTGAAAGGAATTGCCAAAGGAAATATTGGCTTTTCCTTGGACTTTTGTGCTTCCAGACAGCCTCCTTAAGGGAGGAGATCGAGGGTCTCTGAAGTAAGAACTATTTCTTTTTGTTGACTCCCATTTCTAGAGGGTTTCATAGCCAAATTTAACAGTGTATTCTCCCATTTTCATTAAGTGCCAACATAACTTATTTCGATTCATCCGGGTAGATACGGTCATGGGGGGTAATTAGTCTTATATCCTCTTGGGTGAAGTACCTTCTTAGTTCTTGGATCTTCCAGTGTCCATTGTCTGCATAAACCATGTATGATACCCTTAGTTCAGGGCGTCGGGATTGGTTGAGGTTATGAGGTGCTCTTGAAAAAATATCAGGAATCCATGGGTCATACCATATGTTTGTCTCGTCATTATTACCTATTACTTTTCTTTCTCATTTTTCTATTAGATCTTTGGCAGACCAAATGGTTCTACAGCCATAGGAGGTATGGTATGTTTTTTTGCTTGGAAAACATGGGATTCCTTGAAGTACCGTCCCTTTAGGACTCGGGCCACTAGCGTTTGAGGGTATTTTTCCAATCGCCATAGATGCTTGGCTAAGAGGGCTTTATTTAAATCTTCAATATTTTTAAATTCAATTCCGCACTCTGATTTGGGAAGGCATAGAGTTTCCTATGTGATCCAATGCATATCCGACAAAGAGCCCCTTTTAGTCCACCACAAATTGCTAATTACACTTGTAATCTGTTTGCACAAGGATTTCGAAAACAGAAAGCTTGACATCACATATGTTGGGATGGCTATTGCCATTAATTTTATCATGACTTCTTTGCCTCCACGCTAGAGTAATTTTGTCAACCATCCATTTATTAGCCAAATTTTTAAGATACTGAGTTGCCTTAAACTATTTTGATTAATTGAAGTTGTGCTCTAAATGTCATATGCTTATAACATGATAGTAAAAGACAATTGACAAAAATATCACTTTTTTAATTTTTTTTGTTATAAATATAATATCATTAGTTTAAATTTTTAAAAATAGTACAAATTTAATATTAAAATATCTTTAAACTTCTTTTTAATAAAGAAAAATCAAACCCTAAATTGGAAAAAGAAACACAAATATAATATTTTAATTATATTTATAATTCTTTATGATAAATATATATTTTCAGAAAATAATTTGTGGTATTTTTGAAATTACTAAATTTGGAATAAAAATTTAAAATATGCTATTTGAGAATATTACCAATAGTGCATAATATTTCGAACCCCACAAGTTCCCACTTTTTCCATTTTTCTTTTTTTTTTCTTTTTGATTAACATTAAATATTTATACAATTTTATTTCCTGTTTTTCATAATCTTAACTTTCTATAAGATATTACTAGATTTATACCCACGCCGTGTATGGAGAAAAATACTCGTAAATTAGAGAATATTATTTATAAGTAAATATAAATTAGATACTTATATAATTTTAATTCTTATTTAAAATTATTTTTAATATTAATTTTTATATATATAAATTCATGATAAAAATATTTTTTACGAATTTAATAGTATTTTTGGTTAGTTTAATAACATATATTGTGATTATTTTAGTAACTTAAAACTATTTATATATTTATTTGAAACTCATTATGATGATAACACGCCAGTATGATATTTTTGTTAATAACACGTTAGGATGATGTTATTTTTTTAAAATATTCCTCAAATAATATAATGATATGTGATAAATTATGTGAAAAGTAACTTATTTTAAAAAACCTAGTATCATTTATTTGTTGTTGCCACTGAGACGTTCTTTTCATCTTCCTCTTCTTCCATTCTTCTTGATTGTTTATCAACATGTTTTATTTTGAGATACTTAATTATCGATATTTGTTATTTTGTTTTTTTATTCATGTAAGTTTTTTTTCCTATTTTCTCTAACTTTTCTTTTTTTTTCTCTTAAAAAATATATGTGTTTTTCACTAATTTCTAATAGTTTTCTCATATTTTCTCCTAGATTTGATAATTTTTATAAGCTAAAGTTGATTTCAAATTGATAATACTAAATTATACTAATTATTTTTCAATGTTTATTTTTATGTATTGCTTTGTTTTTCTTCATTAATTAAAACAATTTTATTCAATTCTTTAATGTATTTGTAAAAAATGTTACCGGGAAATAGAATCAGGAATCAACCAACATTACAAGAAAACATGCATTTTTCCACCACAATCTATGGTCGCAAATTTTTGTGGTCGCAAATTTATGACCAATTTGCGACCACGGTAATAGTTATATATTTTACGACCAATTAACGATCACAACATTGTGACAGAATTTGCGACTAATTTACCATTTCTTTGTAGTTGCAAAGTTTGCGACCACTTTGCCACCACGAATGTGGTCACAAAAATAGTGGTTGCAAATCAGTCACAAAAGTTTGTGATCAATGTACCACCACGTTTTCCATTTGGTCGTAAATCGGTCATAAAATTTGTGACCAGTATGCAACTACTGTTACCCCGTAGTGGCAAATCGATCATAAAATTTTGTGACCGATTTGCGATTGCACCTATTTTGAAAACCAGTTGTGGTTGCAAATTGGTGATAAAAATTTGTAACCAATTTGCGACTACATGTAAGTGTGGTCGCAAATTGGTCACAAGGATTTGTGATTAATTTGCGACCACAATATTTTTGAATTAACTGTGGTCGCAAATTGTTCACAAATACGTCTGTCAAATGGGTGGGCTGTCCATGGATTACGTCCAGACCACATTTCTATGATCATGGACTCATCCAAATACAAAGCGGGTTAAATGGGCTAACGTCCAAATACACTTGCGGTCAAAAATAAACCAGACTACGTGGTCAATGGATGGTCCAAGTTTAAAATAAAATAAAAAAATTTAACTAAAAAATTATAATATTATTTTTGCCAAAATTAGGAAATCGTATTTTTAATTGGAAAAACATGTTCGCCATAAAACCATTTTTCACAAAAAATCTGGAAACATTTTTTTCCGCAAAAAATTGAAATTCATAAACACGGAAACATGTTTTCAACCAAAGAAATAGAAATACTATTTTCGTATTTTCCACCAAAAACGTGGAAATGTGTTTCCCCAACAAAAACACGCAAAACTCATTTTTCTGTAAAAACGCGCAAATGCGTGTTTTCACCAAAAATACAGAAACTCATTTTTTCCGCCAAAATGTAGAAATACATTTTCTTACTAAAATGCGAAAATATGTGTTTTCCGATAAAAAAAGAATTGAGTTCCTCGCCAAAAACGTATTTTTCATCAGAAACACAAGGACATACTTACCGCCACGAAAAAAAACACATTTTTTTTGCTAAAAAGTAGAACCACATTTCTCACCAAAACCACATTTTCTATAAAAACGCAGAAACACGTTTAGCTAAATTTTTTTTTTGTACTACATATCGATTTTTTAATTTAAAATTTATTGGTAACAAAGGCAACTTATAATTCTTTTTTATCAAAACATTGAACAGCCATGGAAAAACCTATTTGGACATGGTCATTTTGGCTGCGGTCATATTTTAGTCCATCGTCCATGTGGACCGACCAAATTCTAACTCATAAGTTTTTTCCATATGGAGATGTCCATGTGAGCATGATCATACCCAATTGACAGCTATAGTTATAAATATTTGTAACCAATTTACGATCACAATATACTTTTTTTAAATAAATAATTTATTAAAAAAAATTTAAATTTAAATTAAAAAAATTAAAATTTAAAATAATTGATTTTAATAAAATATTAAATATTTATATTAATTATTTTTTATTATTAAAATTATTTTATAATTTAAATATATAATAATACATGAATTGTTTGTAATTTTTGATAAATATTAATTATTAAATTATATATATTTTTAATAATTGTTATTTAGTAATAATTATAAGTTTAAATTAAATTACTAATTATGATTTAAATTAAAATATAAATAAATAATTAAAATAAAATTAATAAAATTGATTAATTATAAAATTCTAATTACATAAAAAAGAAAAAATTAAACATTATCTGGAGGCAGAAATTGGAAATCGGAAGGCGAAAATGTTGGTTACACGTTGGATGGTCGAGGTGGTGCATTATTATCCTGCATAAACGTCGTAAAACCGGGATCCGTCCGTTGGAAGTAGATGACAAGCATCTTCAAGCTATTTATACAACTTTGGTTTTGTTGATCTCCTAATTCACGTTGTCTTCGTTATTCATCCAATTGGGAAACTCGTTCCTCCATAGAGCATTGGCTTCTTGCATTCGCACATTTACTTCTTCCATCCGCACATTTCATGTGACTTGTTCTTCAATCTATTGCTGCACGGCGAGTAGTTGATCTTAAAGCACAACAAAGTTGCAGGTTGTGGATGAGAGGCCATTGTACCTGCCCGACCCGTGAATCCGGTTAAGACTGCCGAGTACGTAAAGACGTCATCTATCATCCGCACTAGAAGACTAAAAATTAATAAAAAAACAAATTAGTAAAAATAAAATTGGTGTAAATAAAAGAAAAGTTAAAAAAATAATTTATAGAATGAATATATCATTCTTTTCCTCCTAGGTTAGCTCTAGTCGGCGGAAAGTACTGTTCGACGTTTTACACGTATCGACCTCAATGATCGACATCTTTTCTTGGATGTTCCGTTTGTATGTTTCACCGATTTATTTTGCACATGTCCATCCAATTCAGCTTCGTATGACAGATGTATAGGTAGGTGCTCCATGACGTCGAAAAATGTAGGTGGAAATATTTTCTCCAAATTGCACAAAATTATAACTATATTTTCCTTTAGAACTCGGATACGACTTTGTTGCAATGATCTGGATCATAGATCTCGGAAAATCCTCTATTCCTTATATTACTCAAATTTGAATCTAGTAATTAGTACATGCAATTATTATTATTATACGTACATAAAAAAAATATGTTTAATAGTATATACCTGATAATGCTAGATGAACGTTTCGTGGTAAAAAATTTACAAATATAAAAGGGAGAAGCCTTTTCATAAAAACATGGCAGTGATGACTTTTCATATCCGAGAACTTTAGTCCATCCATATCCACAAAATTTGCTAAATCTACCACGTACCCGTTCAAAAATTTAACCTCATTTTTTTGATACATTTCAATAAGCATTCTTTGACTTTTTGTGTCAATCTAAATATAGGGAATGAAGCATTATCCCGACCATCCACGTGCATCTTTTTTCGAGAGCAAAACATTGCAATGTCCAACCTTGACTTAAATATATCTTTTGATTTATCCTTGACATTCATAACAGTATTTATAATGTTATCGAAGAAATTCTCTCTATATGCATCACATCAAAATTATGTCGTAGGTTCAGATCCTTCCAGTACATAACTATGCTAGCTTCCATAACCTTCTGTTTAGTTTCATGACCATTTCCACTACAGTCAGATGTTATTAAATGATTGACAGATTTTATTGGCTCGTATAAAACTTGTTCGTCTGTCAATGATTGTGGAAGATAGTCATTCAACTTACCTCCACTACTTTGTGACTACTTTGCGACCACAGTAGTGTGATTGCTTATTTGTAGGTATACCTACCTCGCACATGTTTTTCATGTTGTCGTTTTGCCACCACTTTATGACTTAAGTGTCACTCCCAGCATGGTCGCAAATTGGTAGCAAATTTTGCGACCAATATGCGACCAATACATGGGTCTACCACATGTAGTTGCTAATTAGTCGCATATTTGAGATTGCTTATCGACTACACATCCTAGTCGCAAGTTAATCGCATATTGGTCACAATGTGTTTGCGTATTACAACCAATATGTGACTACAAGGTTTAGTCCCAAAAGTGCGACCAANAAACTCATAAGATTCAAAGGCCAGAGTTTTTAGAACAAAAGTGTTTAATGTGCAAAATTAGATTCATAGAAAATAAAGAAACCATTGTTACTTTTAAACAGTGTGGGGCTCCTCTGGTCCTCTGTATAGTTTAAAAATGATTATATTATATTATGGTTCATTTTCAAATATTTATAATTGTGACAATTAGCATTATCAAGATCGTCCTAGAGAGTTTTCAGGACTGTGTGATATTCTGCAAGATTCATCGATCTTTGCTGGAAACACCATATTTGTTGCGTCCATTGATACGATCTTGGAAAGTTAGTAATGTGAAATCTTGTCGACAAAATTTTCCAAATCTTTGAAATAATATTGAATCGAAGAATATTTTTGTAAATTTGTTTTGTCACATAATTAAGTGCGACAGTTTTGGTCGAAGAGAGAAAATAACCGGTTCAGACCTCACCTAGAGATCGAGAATCGGATTCAACAGGCCTAGAAGGAGACGCATGAGAAGTTTTCTTCCGAAGGAACTGAAGAATACAGATGGCAGGGAGAAGTTGCAGAGAAAAAGGAAGAAGATGAAATAAAATCTTTCTGATAAAAAGTAGAGTGGCTACTGTTCGTACATATATGCGAACGTAAATCGGTTTGGACATATCCAACCGGTTACTTAGTACGAAAATTAAATAAAAGATAACCTGAACAAAATAAAAGATAACCGGATAACCGGTAATATTGTAGCAATACTCCCTGGTTCACAACATTCTTGGCCTCAAGAATGGAACTCTGGAAATTTACTAATGAAGTCCTGATAAAATTCCCACTTTGCTTTCTTTGGTCTTTCACCTTTCCACTGAACGAGCACTTTGGTAACAGCTGAATTCCGGCGATTCACCATTTTTGTCTCGAAAATTGCTTCTAGTTCCTTTTTGGTAGTGATATCGCACCAATATTGAGGAAGAAGGGGAGCATCGTTTGGTGGATTTGGGCAAAGCTTTAATTGGCTGACATGAAACACATCATGAATGGCTGTTTCTGGGGAAGCTTGAGCTTATACGCAGTAGCTCCCATACGATCAATCACCCTGAAAGGTCGATAAAACCACGGAGATAATTTGAGATAGAAGAAGTTGCCTAATTTGAACTCCCTTGTCGATCGGTAGCGGTCCTTGTTCTGTGACATCCTGTTCTGGGCGCGATTAAGATAAAATTTGAGCATGTGAATGAGCTCCTCCCGTTTCCTCATGCTCCTGTCAATAACAGAGCAAGAACTTTCTCCCGGTAAGTAGGGCAAGTGAAGAGGGGGAGGTTGACCATAGAGTACCTCGAAGGTAGTACAATGAGTAGATGTGTAATACATGGTATTATACCACCATTCAGCCAGGGGCAACCACTTAGACCATGAGGTAGGAGCCTCGGAAGTCATGCACCTCAGATATGTTTCAAGCGTTTTGTTTGTGGCTTCTATTTGGCCATTCTTCTGTGGGTGGTAGGCTGTGGAGAATTTGAAGCTCAGTACCATGGATGCAGAACAGTTCGCGCCATACTTAACTTAGAAATATCGGATCCCGATCGCTAACAACATCATGCGGCATCCCGTGAAGTTTGTAGTCATAATCAAGGAAAGGTTGGGCAATATCCATTGCCGTGTAAGGATGAGATAAACCGATGAAATGGGCAATTTTACTCAAACGATCCACAACAACGAATATACAGTGTTTACCGTGGGATGGTGGAAGACCATCGATGAAATCAAGGCTGATTGATTGCCATACACCTGTGGGAATTGGGAGAGGCTGAATCAGACCGAGAGACGCTGCCTGATCATACTTGTTTCGCTGACAAGTGGAACAGTGCCGCACATAGTTCTGAATTTCAAGACTCATCCGAGGCCAGAAAAACAGAGATTTGAACGCTGGAGTGTTGCATCACGGCCGGAGTGCCCTCCTACGGCTGAATCATGCAACCAACAAAGTTTCAAAAGCTTCAAATTTTGCATCATCACTCACAACCAATTTACCTTTCCTCCTGATCTCACTGTTGGTGTAAGAAAAAGACGGGTGCAATAATGGATTGACTTTGATATCTGCGACTAATCGTGCCAGGGATGCATCGGTTTTTCATAACAGCCGGATGGAATCCAACAACCCATCATGAGCTTGTGTGAGAGAAATGTGTAGAAGATGAGAGCTGGTTACCTGGGAGAGTGCATCAGCAGCGTGATTTTCTTTATCCTGTTTGTATTGGATTTTGTATGTATGCCCCCATTAACTTGGATAGCTACATGTGTTGGAATGATGTGGTAATCTAGTGCTCCATAAGAATTTTGATGCTCTTTTGATCGGTTTTGATGATGAAGAGCTTATGGGCGAGATAGGAGCTCCAGACCTGCATTGCATGAACCACGGCTAAAAGCTCCTTTTCGTAGAAAAAGAATGCTTGGTGTTGAGGGCCCAATGCTCGGCTAAGGTAATCGGATGGTGATCCTGCATCAGAACAACACCAATTCCAGTGTTAGAAGCATCGGTCTCGACTATAAAAGTCTTAGATAAGTCCGGTAATGCCAAAATTAGGGTTGTTGTGAGACCATCCTTGAGATTAGCAAAAGAGCCAACTGCCTCATCGGACCATTGGAATATGTCCTTCTTAAGGAGGTTTTTGAGAGGTTTTGGCAATGATGCTATAACCCCATACAAATCTGCGATAGTAATTAGCAAGACCCAAGAAGCTCCGAAGCTGTTTTTGATTCCGAGGAACTTGCCACTCTCGGACAGCAGCGATTTGTCTACCGCTGAAACTTGCGGTTGCGGTTGATCGCAGGTTTTTAGTCGTATTGATGTTTTAATCAGCGGTTAAAAAAATTGCCACACAGAATGCAGCTTTTGGTCATTGCGATTAACAATAGCTAACAAACAACAATCTACTGCATTCTGCGGCTGGCAAACGACCATGACTAAAGTAAAAAAGTATAATTTTTTTATTAAAGCTAGGTAAAATATCTATTACTGAAAAACTGAACCAAAAACAAATCAAATTAGGAAATACTGAACCGACTCAAAATAGAATCGTATTAGGAGATACTAAACAAAACCAGAATCGACAAAATAACAGAACGGATCTTGAACTCCTATATTTGATCAACTAAAATTAATTCAGAACCAAACCAAAAATCGAATAGATATCCAAAATATATGATATACAATTTTAGATATATATATATATATCTAAAATTGTAATTATATTTAGACTTTATATAACTAAAATATCTAAAATTATAATTATAATTCAAATATATTAGTTATTTCATACAAAAATAATTAATAGCTATATTTGTCAAAAATTAAACAATTTTTTTAATTTTCAGATATTTTGAAAACTTTCCATAGTTTTGGATACAAATACCCGAACCGAAGTATATATAAAAAAATTTCAAGTAAGGACCAAATCTCCTACCAACTATTCGAACCGGCCCAAATCTGAAAAGAATATAATCATATCCCATTCGAAAACTTAAAACACCATGGGATCTCTACGCTTGATATACAAATATCTAAATTTTAAAATACCATATATATATATGTAAGGATATTAATGAAGTAAAGAGTGATCTCTATTTCTAAGAGATTGCCACGTGAACGGGCTTCACCCAAATTGCAAAGTCTAAGCAAGTTAAATTATATGTACTAAAGAAACATAGGCACGTAACCTCTCTTAATCAAGAAAACTCTTCAATTAAGTTATTTTATGATGGATGCTATTAAGGTGATCCGTGTATATAGGAGATGATCCACCATTAAATCCATACTTCTTGGTTATTAAATATGAGCTGTTTCCAGATATAACTTTGATGTGAGCTGAAAGATAACACCCTAATTATTTAGACATGGGAATAAGTTTTGTTTTATGTGTCATCATTTGTGCATGAACCAAGTTCTTTCGTTTTCTCCTTATTCTGTAACCAAAATCAAACTCACCTAATGATTTCGATTTGCTTATTTGAAGCATTCATAGTTCTCATATTCGCTTACTTTCTCATCAAGAAACTCTATGATTACTTCTCCATCAAGAAAACCTTTCAAAACAACCCTTGGAACTGGCCGGTTCTTGGTATGTTACCAGGTTTGCTCGTGAGAGTGAACCGGATCTACCACAGCGACTTCGAGCTTCTAGAGAACTCCAATATGACTTTCCCATTCAAGGGACCATGGCTCGCTGGAATGGATGTATTACTCACGGTTGATCCCGATAATATTCATCATATAACAAGCTCAAACTTCTCCAACTACATCAAAGGTCCAAAGTTCCAAGAGATTTTTGAGATTTACGGAGACGGGATACTCAACGCAGACTCAGAGCGATGGAGTGACTTGAAGAAGTATTACAAAGCCATTCTTCATGATCAAAGGTTCCAAAAGTTTTCAATGAATACAACTAGAAACAAACTCCAAGATGGACTTCTTCCTCTTTTTAATCATTTTTCAGAACAAGGTACGATCGTGGACTTGCAAGATGTGTTCCAAAGATTCATGTTTGATACAACCTTAGTGACAATTACCGGTTCCGATCCTGAATCTCTCTCTATTCAATTTCCTAAGGACGTGTTCATCAAAGCTCTCAAAGATGTCGAAGTAACGATATTATATAGGCATTTGATGCCAAGATTCATGTGGAAGCTGATGTATCGAATGGGATTGGGACAAGAGAAGAAGATCATAGAAGCTGATACAACCTTTGATCGCTTGTGTGGAGAATACATATCGGCTAAGAGAAACCAAATTCTTAAAAAGTTTAATCAGCATTCCAATAATGGAGAAGCTGCAGATGTTTTAACTTTCTTCATGAAGCTTGATGCAACCAAGTTTGATGATGATAAGCTTCTTAGAGATATCATTTTGGGTTTCATTCTAGCGGGGAGAGATACTATTGCATCTACACTAACTTGTTTTTTCTGGCTTCTGTCTAAAAACCCTAACGTGTTGTCCAAGATTCACCAAGAGATTAACACTAATATACCAAGAATCGGAAGTGGCATGGGGAGACCTTCTTATGATCAGGTCGAGCTGAATAAATTAGTGTATTTACATGGTTCATTGTTCGAATCAATGCGACTTTATTCACCAATTCCATTCCAACGCAAGTCAGCAATCCAACCTGATGTACTTCCAAGTGGGCATAAAGTCGACGCAAATTCAACGATTATGATCATACTTTACGCTATGGGGAGGATGAAAACGGTATGGGGAGAAGACGCATTGGAGTTCAAACCAGAGAGATGGGTTTCTGCAACCGGAGGATTAAGACATGAGCCTTCTTACAAGTTCTTTCCATTTAATGCCGGCCCAAGAATTTGTCTTGGTAAACATATAGCTATGATTCAGATGAAAATTATGGTTGTGGAGATATTACAAAACTATGAGATTGAGGTTCTAAAGGAGCAGAAGATTGAGCCAGACTTTGGCATTATCCTTCACATGAAGCATGGGCTTAAGGTCAGAGTTAATAAGAGATGCTCATCAACTTGAAATAGTATTTTATGTAACTGATAATATCTTCCTTTTTTTTATGTTTGCTAAATATTTGTGTTTTGATTATAAGTTATAAATTTGAAGCATGTCAATTTCAGAAACCAAATGTGAAGTCTCCCTTGAAGCTGTTCTTAAACAACATTCAACATTCTTGTTCCTCTCTCAAACTTTAATGTCTTTTACTCTTTTTAGATTTTATTTTTATAAGATTGTATATATTAGTCCTGAGCATTGAGGTATTTTATTCTTGTCGGTTCTAAAATCTTATAAATATCCAAATTTGTTTGGATGTAGTTCAGTTCAGTATTTATTTACTACTCGAAATATTCAAATTATATCAGTAATACTAAAAATATATCCAACATCTCATAAAAATTAAAAAAGACATAAACATGTAATACCAAATTATTTCTAAAATTTCAAAATCAATACTGTAATTAAGCAATCGTTTTTTCCGAATATTAGTTTCCAATTTCCAATCAACAACATGCAGATCTATATGACATAATCGAACATATATTTCACAAGCTATGCATTTATCAAATTTGAAATGGATTCAACTGCGGAAACGTTCCAATATTATTAATTTTTCATAAAGATATTGAATAGTTACATATAAACCATTTGTGTGTGATAAGGTAAACCTGTAAAAAAAGCTACAAAAAATATATATAATATCAAAAATATACTTTAATATCCATAAAATAACTAATATATCTAATGTGTTTGGATATAAAATTATATTTCGGTCATTCGAATACCTTACCGATTTTCGGATAGTACGATGAAACGAACTGATATCCACGATTCTTCTATGCAAAGATTCATCAAATATTTATGTCGAGATATAGATCATATGCAATAAATTGCTTTTTAACAAGCAGAGAGAAGAAAAAGGTGGAAAACAGTGTGTCTAAAGA
Organism: Pugionium dolabratum; assembly: GCA_018901945.1. Taxonomy (NCBI): domain Eukaryota; kingdom Viridiplantae; phylum Streptophyta; class Magnoliopsida; order Brassicales; family Brassicaceae; genus Pugionium; species Pugionium dolabratum. Next base: position 572,592 of record JAEVFF010000023.1, on the reverse strand, counting down.
TCAAAGCTCTGCAGATTAAGCTGAGATTTTGCATTACATGTATTTCATTAATCACTAATTCTCTCATTGATATTTGAACTAATAGAATATTTTGTATTTGAACGAATAATCGTTTTGGATGTAAAATAACTCATATATTTATTTGTCACATTCCTTACGGTACACTAACTCATTTGTAGCCTAATATTGGTTTTACAATACTTTTTCATTCACCCATTGATTTCAATTGAGAATTTTATAAAATATCTAAAAATTATCAGGTTTAAACGGATCTATTACAAAAACTCTAGTTCGTAAGTCCTCCAACTAGATAAAAATAAATAAATGGATTTTGAATGGACTGATCCGTTAAAACCCATGAGTTTAACGGATGTATCCGCCGTTATACGGATTAGTCATATTATCTTTTCTTAATATGTTTTTAAAATTTTAACATACTTATGTATATGTGTTTTCATTAATTCTAAACAAATGTACGAAAAATGGTTGACATTATTATGTCTATTGTATTTATTCAAATTGTCTAGTTATGCAATTTTTATTTTATTAGTGAAATCTATTTTTTCATTGTAAGAAAAATGATATAATTTTTTTTTATTTAAATATGATCTTTTTTTCTTATATACATGGTTAATGTAACAAGTTTATTTCAAATTATTTAAACGAGTCCAACAAATTTATACAGTCTATAATTTAAATGAGTTTAAAATTAAACAAGTATAAACTAGCTTAATCTAAATAGGTATGATCTAACGGATAGAGATTAAGGAAGATGACTAACTTTTTTGAAAATCCATTTATGAAAAATAGAATATCGAAACCAAACCAAACCAAAAAAAAAAATATATGAAATCAAAATTCCTTTTTATAAAGATGTATTTCACTATAAACCTCCGTTTTTAACAAAATTCAAACAAACTAACAATTCTGGATCAACCGAAATCCGGATCAAAGAGGTCAAATTTTGTAATGATGAACATTCGATTATTTAGTTCGATTCGGTTCAAAATTTATGGATTTTGGATTTTTAATTCTAGAAAATATGTTCCATTCGGATTTAAATCATATCCTGTTTTTTGTTTGATTTGATTTAAGGACAACTGAAAAAAAACACTCTTTTAAATTTGAGTAATATCCTAAAATAGCATCATTTTAAGTTTATCTTCCAAATTTAGCACAATAAAACTAAAATTCCCAAAATAGCATAAATTATTATGTAAAAATAATTATTTACCTTAAATAAAAAATATATAAAATTAAAACATAATGTTTGAGTTCACTTTTTCCAATTTAGGGTTTAAATTTTTTTTCATTAGGAATAAGTTTTCAATTATTTTAGTAATAAATTTGTGTTATTTTTGGAAATTTAAATGATTAGTGCTATATTTGGAACAAAAACTTGAAATAGTGCTATTTTAGTCAATTGCCCTTTAAATTTTTATTTCGAATATAACACCATTATATTAAATTTTAAATAGTACAAATTTACTATTAAAATATTTTAAAACTTTTTTAATAGAAAAAATTAAAGGGTAAATATCTAAAATAATACCTTTCTAAGTTTTTATTCTAAAAATAGCATCATTTGTTTAAATTTCCAATAATATCACAAATTTAAGATTAAAATGCATTAAAACTATATTTTAATAGAAAAATTTAAATCCTAAAATAGAAAAATAAACTTAAATATAATATTTTAAGTTTATGTATAATTTATTTAAAATAAATAAGTATTTTTATATAAGTTTTTGTGCTATTTTTTGGAGTTTAATTTTGGGATGCTAGATTTGGAAGAAAAACTTTAAAAGGTGATATTTTAAGGTATTACTCAAAATTAAATCCTAAATTGAAAAAAACCCAAATATAATATTTTAATTATATTAATAATTTATTTATGGTAAATATGTATTTTCACAAATTAATTTTTGTTGTTTTGCAATTTTAAGTTTAGATTACTAAATTTAGAACAAAAACTTAAAAAAATATTATTTTATGGTATTACTCTTGATTTAATACAGATTTTTTGGATCTCAAATTATATTTTTATTGAACTTTTATTTTAATGTATTACTCTTGATTTAATACAGATTTTTTGGATTTCAGATTATATTTTTATTGGACTTTTATTTTTTTTAAAGTTAACAAAAATATTTAACTAATTTTAGTTAAAATTATAAATTTTAATATAATTAATATTTTTTCATATCATTTCCATTAGTTCAATTTTTTAAAAAGTTTAAATTTGATTCAGTTAAAAATCAGTTAATTTGGATTAAAAAACTTTTATTCAATTCAAGTTATATTATAATTCGGTTCAAGTTCAACAATTTCGGTTCGAATAAGCAGTTTCAGTTTGAATCAGCAATTTTGGTTCGAATCAGCAATTTCGATTCGAGTTTGGCAATTTCAATTACAACTCAGCAATTTCGGTTCAAGTTTAGCAATTTTGGTTCGAATTCAGCAGTTTTTGTTTGAATTCCGCAATTTTGGTTTGAATTCAGCAATTTTGGTTTGAATTCAGCAATTTTGGTTCGAATTCTGCAATCTCGATTTGAGTTCAACAATTTCGGTTCAAACTCAGTAATTTTGGTTTGAATTCAGTAATATCAGTTTTCGTTCGAAGATTTTGATTTAGTTCCGGAATTTTGCACACCCTTGAATTTTGGATGCGAGACTTATGAAGTCCTTGAAAACAAATTGTAAATTAGTTCGCTCTACAATCAAGACAAGTCCGATTTTTCAGCTGTAAACGAAATTAAAAAAAAAAAAACAAAAAAGACATTGGAACCAATGGAATCCGATGACAAAAACATAGAACTGACTTGTGCCTTCACTTGATACAACAAACCTCTTCTAATCTTTCCTCTTCTCAAATTTCTCCTTTCTGCAAACATACCAACAAAGGCTTAAAAGAGAAGTTTCCCAAAGTACAAGCAAACAAACAATTTTCACATCATATCGAAGAATCAAATTTCTTCCTCAACCATCCTTCCATCAAAAGTCAGTTTCTCTTACACGAATGTAGACTCGTCGCAACCAAACAACTATGGTTTCTTTACATTTACCAATTTCTCTCATTGACTTTGATCTGCTTCAGACTCTGATCTTTAAACTTATAATCACTACACATAATAGCTTCCAAAACTATTTTCTTTTCAAAATCGAAATCAGAACACCATGATAGAAACAAATGCATGAACCACAAACGTAGCAACTACAGGAATAACAATGCATATGTAGTGATTGCAATATACAAAAGCCTAAAAAACTTGGAAGAAGACAATAAGCATGCTAAAGAACTGATGCTATGATCTACTCTAGTTTATCGTACAATGACATGTAACCATTGTGATGAAGTCAAGTCAAGACCATCAATGGGAAAATCATCAACAACATCATTCATGTTAGGCGCTAGAAGCGAAGCAATTGTTAAAAAAGAAGAGTTTACCTAAGTAGCACCGACGATGATGTTGTTGATCGGAATAAAGATGAGCTTCACAAAAAATCCGACGAATCCCATAACAACAAACCCAATCGCGGTACGAACAGCCACTTTCGTGAATTCTACAATCAAAAACAAACAACGCAAAATCAAACAATTGCAGCCAATAAACAAACATATTCCAGCAAATCAAACGCGAATCGAAAGATATCTCTGAAGCCGTGGAAGAAGAAAGAAACAGAGTTGTAATACCTTTACGATCTGGCTTGTGACAACGCTTAACGAGACGAATGCTATCTTTAGCGAAGTCTCTGAGAGGATCGACAACGGAATCAATGGCGTCCATGGCGAATCGTTACTTTCGATGATCTCTCTCTGTCTCTCTCTCCACTGCCTTAATCGTTGCTTTCGATATTCTGAATCTCACAGTTTGTTCTTATTTTGGTTTCTTCTTTCTTAGAGAGAGAAAAGTCAGAAGTGAAAGAAAAACGTCACGAAGACTTTGAAGACCAATGACAAACCGAGAATCGAAAACAGATGGACAAAGCTGCCACGTCAGATATATAGTATTGGGCTTATAATCATTTTAAGGCCCAGATCCATTACAACAAAAGCTTGCATCTCCTTGAATGAGAGGAATTCCCAAATTGGTAAGGGGTTTAGATACAATGTGATCAACACCAAACTCACATATACAAATGACTCAAATGTACACAAATTTTTGACGATCTTAAAGAGATTTGACTCAAATTATATTTCTAATATATTATTTGAAAAATATTTTAATAAAAAATATTATGTTAACATGTGATTTATAAATATGTCACGCTGACATGTGACATAACGTGTCATATCATCATAATATTTTAATACAAATATTACATAACACATAATTTATTAAAAAAATTTACGAAAATGATATTAGATAAATATTTAGCAGTATATTATATGTAAATCTCTAATATTTTAAGATGAAAGACAACACAATATAAAATAAATATTAAGAATTTTAAAAATTATTCAAACAAAATAAAAAAAATAAAAAAATTAAAATAGCTGAATATTTATCACATGCACAATTATTTATATATTTAATAATATAATCTTTTCAAGATATAGATAATTTAATTTCATTTGTATAATCTGATTTCAATGTATTATTCATTTGTATAATCAATATTATAAAATTTAAACTAAATATTTTAAAATAATAGATCAATTATATATGTATCTAATTTATATTTACTAAATAAATAATTAACTATAATATGTGAATATTTTTCTCCAAGACGTGGATCTAAATATAGTATTAATGTAAATGAAAGAGTAATACTCTTAAATAACACATTTTAAACTTTTTCTTTCAAATCTAACACTCTAAAATTAAAATTCTAAAAATAGTACAAATAATTATGTAAAAATACTTATTTATTCTAAATAAATTATACATAAACTTAAAACATTATATTTGGGTTCATTTTTTCCAATTTAGGGTTTTTTCTATTAAAATATAATTTTAATATATTTTAATTTTAAATTTATGATATTATTGAAAATTTAAACTAATGATGATACTTTTGGAATAAACACTTAAAAATACTATTTTACACAATTTCCCTTAATTAAAAGGTTGGAACTTTCTTACTGTAAAATTTAAATTTAATTTACTGACTGAGAAAATTACATGTGATCATGAAAAAATATATAAATAGAAAGGTAAGTATTTTTTGTTTTTTGCCGACAGAAATTTTATTACGAAGAAATATCATTTTTTTCATGGTTCCGTAAAAAATAAGGATAAATATTGAAAAATTTCCAATCAATATGTGATAATATCAATGATGAAGCGAGAGTGTCTGCAGCTTGATTTCCTAATGTTTATGAGCATTTACAGAAAAACTAATTTATTATAGTTTAATTTAAAAATTTTTAAACAAAAAGCAAAGTTAGATAAATTGTTAATTTTAAACATGAAGCAACCTTTTGTTAAATTGTTAACCATTTATAGAATATGTGGCTACACTATCAAATAATAAAAGTTAAAGAATCAAGTGGCTTTATCAAGTTTTGCTCGCCATGATTTTTTCAATAAAAACTTGTTTTGGCCACTATTTACTATTCAAAGCATTATAAAAATAATGTTAATTAGATATTACCCCTATTTATCTAAACAGTAACGATTGTATAAAAAATATTTGTTTCAAATTGTGTCAAATGAATTTATATTTTTTAACGATGAGAGGGAAATATAGCTCATTCAAGATAAATGCTGTTCATTTCACCTTTTTTTTACCCCACAGCTTTTTTCTCTCAATCCTTTTCCAAAATCTTTTTATTTTTCTTTTTTTCCCCGGCGATTCCTGAACTATCCCACCTCCCGTTCTGAAACGCCATTTTTTCCTGGTAATAACTTTCGTTTTAGTTACTGTTCATTGTTCACGTCAACAGTGATATCCGTAGTCAACTACGGTGATTTCTTATTTCCCCTTAATAATTGAACCGTCGCACCTATTTCGTGAATTTCACACCTATAGACTTTGTAACCACCAATTTTGGAGGATAAAAACCAAATTATAGTAACCGTGTCACTATTCACATGAATAGTGAAAATTCTTAGTGAAGAACTGTATGGACGATTCTGAAATGGTAAGCGTTTTGTATTTTTTTTTGTTTTTTAGCAATTGAATTTGGGATTTTTTTGTTGTCACCAGGAATGTGGCTGATGGTATGCATCTGAAATTGTGATTTAACATTCAAATGTTGTGAAAACTGATGAATTTGAACTTCAGATAGTGGTGTTAGAGCATTTGAGACTAGTTGAAAGTGATCTTGAACAACAGGAGAATTCGTAATAACATTTCCCACAATATTACTCATTGGTTCAGTATTAAGCCGCCCCCTCTAAGCCTAAAGTTTTATTGGTTTCCAAAAGCTTGTTGGGTTGGCTCATGAGAACGAGGTTGAAATTATTGAGCAGCTTGGTGAAATTGTCTCGGACCAAATGGTTTATACTTAGGTGGAAATCCATACAATTTGTAATATCGGTTGATTGTGTGACCTTGGATTTCACAGTAAGTGCACAAACGGAGGTACAACACTGATATGAAGGAGTATCTTGTGCACCGTTAAAATCCTCCCAAATCGTGACAAGTTTTGTGTAAAAGGTATTGACATCTAATGGTCATTGACAAAGACCATGCAATTTTTGTTCTATCTGATATAATTTTGGAACATTATTTCGCTTGAATCTCGTCAATAACTTTTGCCAAATACCATGTGCGGTCTTTACAGATAATACCCTTTGGCCAATAGTTTTTGAAACAGAGTTCAACAACCAAGATTTAACATCATTACATCTAGACCAAGTCGCTGCATCACTATGACATCATATGGTTTTGGCAGACTACTATCAACAAAACCAAGTTTATTTCGCCCATTTAACACCATAAGCATCAATTGATGCTAAGAACCAAAATCCGTCTCTAATAAGTTTATTATAGATAAGAAGTGAACTTGTATGATCATTGCATCAGAGGTAGTATGTATTCTCATACGAATCATGATTGTAAAAATCCGCCAACGCCATTGATCACCACAAAGAAGAAAACCGTGAGACGAATAAAAGAAATCTAAATGCTACATGAAAAAAGAAAAATTGAAAGGAAATCACACAAGAAACAAAGCTAAGATTAATGAAATTTTAGCTTTGGATCAAGAAACCAGTTGGATCAAGATTTCGGAAGAGAGAGAATGGTTTGATACCATATGAGATTTAGTAAAGGAAATGAGAGAAAATAAAATATGATACCAATTCAAGGCTAAAATAAATGTTTACAAAAGTATTTAGGGTCAGCTACACAAATTTATACGATTAAATCTATTTTCATCCGTATTTTTTGGATCTTTCTTTAACTACATAAACTGTATTTTTTTCATAAATTACACAAACTTCATAAATTATTCTAATGTAGAAATTCTATTAATGTTTACACGTTAAATAGCTACTAAATCTCGTTATAATTCAAAAATCTAATTTTAACTTGGGTTTATTTTGAAACTAAAACCAGATTTTTGAAGTAAAACAAAGTTTAATAACAATTTAACGTGTAAACATTAACAAAATTTCTATAATTGGAATAATTTATGTAGTTTACAGAATAAAAATATAGTTTATGTAACTTATGAAAGACCCAAAAAGTACGGGTGGAAATATGTTTATTCGCATAAATTTGTGTAGTTGACGGAAGTAAACCCAAGTATTTATAATTTCATTATGTACATATAATTTGTGATAACGTTTCCGCATAAAACTATAACATATCTGATTGTTTCCAATTTTGTTTCTAATACAAAAACTGTTCTTAAACTTATTCCAGTTAAAAAAAAAATACTGATGAGATTAGTAATAAATTGATTTATGCATTGAACAGACCATAAGCGGCAAGAAAACCTCGACGTTGCTATTAGGCTTTGGTTTTCGAAATTCCTAACGAAATTTTGAAATAGTTTGAATATAAAATTTAATGAAACAACATGATGCTAGAAACTAAGCCATTACGTGTTGATTGTATGTAGTTTTTGATTTTTTTCAGAACTACTTTATTTACAAATCAAACGATTGGATTTTGGGTAGGTTTAGTTAGCTACATATTTTTCATAAGTCGATGTACGTTTTAATTATGATTGTGTTTTTATTTAGTAACTTAGAACCCATGTTATCTATGCTCTTATTTTATTTTATAAACAATAATTTTTCTTTCAATTTTTGAACATTTTATAATTCTTATATTTTTTTCTCTAATATTTTCTTCGTATCCAATATTTTTAAAATATAAAAAAATATTTATAATTCCATTTTAATTAAATTGCAATATTGTTAATATTTTTAAATTTCTCAGTTTATCATTTTAATAACACGATCCAGCAATATTTTGATATTATTTTATGTTAACTACAACTGCACTCACATTCCAGCATTTTATATTTTTCTTATTTGATATTAAATGATTGTTGCCTCACACCGACATCAATCTTAGTATTTTAGGACAAGAGTTTAAGAGACAAACTCCAACTCTTGTTCATATATATATATATATATGTGTCTCTTTAAGCTCCAAATCTCACAACAATTTGAATAAAAATTTCGAAATCTTATTCCACTTAGAAAATCTTGAAAACACAATCATGTTCTATAAAAGCATCCAACAACTTTCAAATTCTAAAAGCACAAAAGCAAAGATAAATTCTTCTCTTCTCTTGCAAATCTGCTCACATACCTCTTTCTTACTTACCACTATTGTCTTGAGAAGCAGACTGATACTTATCAAAAGTCAGTTTGATCACATTCTGAGCCTTTTGAAACATTGCATCTCGAATCATCTTTGGCGAAAGCGAAGATCCAATTCTGGCATTTTTGCGGATTCTTTTGAACTCGTCATCATAAAACATAACTTTCGATTGCTGAACCTTTCCTTTGTTTACAGAATCTCTTGATGGATATTGCACCAAAGCATTTCCTGTAACTTCAGCTATTTGTTCATTTCCTTCACTAAACACATGTGATGAATCAAAAGCTCTTTGAGCTGTTAAGAAATCCTCTCGTCTTTTGTCATAAAGTTGCTTCTTCTTTTTAATGCACAAAATTTTCCAAGCCTCAGACAAGATCCTATTTGCTTCTTCAGTGTCACCCACAGAGTTGTCATCATCAAGAAAAATTGCAAGAGATAACTTACTGAAAGCTTTTCTGATTGTTTCAGCATTCGCAGTTGGATCAACGGCTACAACAGCATACCAATCAGCTTCATCATTGATTTTCTTTCCAAAAGCAATCAACACATGAAGAACTGCGTTGAGACGAATAAGACCACGAAGTGTAGGGTTAAGATTTTGTGCCTTGACAGCAAACTCTTTGGCTCCAACAAGATCGCCTGCTTTATACTTCTCCACAGCTATCGCTTTTGCTCTGATGGCTTCTTCATCTTGAATTTGTTCCTTTCTTGATTCGTCTATTTGCATCATCTTAGTTCAAATCCTGCAAAAAAAAAGAGAGAAGAAACTTATCCGTAAAATAAGTTTAATAAATAAGAACGATTTTTATCCGTAAAAAAAGGGAGCAACCGTAATAGCCCCCAGAAAATAGTTAGAAACTAGAAACCCCCTGAACCGGAACTTCAAAACAATTTTCCCCCTAAAATGAAAGTTACAAACTAATAAACACATAAGCACGGTTTTAATTGGTTTCCGTATTATTTATTAACACACATTATGACTATATACTAAAATAATAATATCCGTAAAATAAGTTTAATAAATAAGAACGAAATTTGCGCGCAAAAATGTGTTAGAATATATAATAATCCAAAAAAATATATGAAAACACATTCGGATTTAAAAGAAACTATGACTAAGTCTTAACATAATAATATTTCTAAAATAAGTTTAATAAATAAAAACAGAGTTTCGCACACAAAAACTAGAAAATATATGAACACATATTCGGCTTTCAAAGAAATCTATGATTAGATCCTAAGATAATATCGTCTCTAAAATAAGTTTAATAAATAAGAATAGAGTTTGAACGCGAAAAATCTATTAAAAATTCAACAATCTAAAAAATATAAGAAAATGCATTTGGGTTTTAAAAAAATCTGTGACTAGATTTTAAGATAATAATACCTCTAAAGTAAATTTAATAAATAAGAATAGAGTTTGCGAACGAAAATCTGTTAGAGAATTCAAAAACTAGAAAATATATGAACGCATATTCAGATTTTAAAAAAAATCTATGCTTAGATATTAAAATAATACCATCTCTAAATAAGTTTAATAAATAAAAACAGAGTTTGCGTGCAAAAATCCATTAGAAAATTCACGAATCTCAAAAATAGATGAAATCACATTTGGGTTTCAAAAAATATGTGACTAGATTTTAAGATAATAATGTCTTTAAAATAAGTTTAATAAATAAGAACAGAGTTTGCGCACGAAAATTTGTTAGAAAATTTACGAATCTATAAAAAATATACAAATACACATTTGGATTTCAAACAAATCTGTGACTAGATCTTAAGATAATAATACCTCTAAAATAAGTTAAGTATATAAGAACAGAGTTTGCGCGCGAAAATTTGTTAGAAAATTTACGAATCTATAAAAAATATACGAATACACATTCGGATTTCAAACAAATCTGAGACTAGATCTTAAGATAATAATACCTCTAAAATAAGTTTAGTATATAAGAACAGAGTTTGCGCGCGAAAATTTGTTAGAAAATTTACGAATCTATAAAAAATATACGAATACACATTCGGATTTCAAACAAATCTGAGACTAGATCTTAAGATAATAATACCTCTAAAATAAGTTTAGTATATAAGAACAGAGTTTGCGCGCGAAAATTTGTTAGAAAATTTACGAATCTATAAAAAATATACGAATACACATTCGGATTTCAAACAAATCTGAGACTAGATCTTAAGATAATAATACCTCTAAAATAAGTTTAGTATATAAGAACAGAGTTTGCGCGCGAAAATTTGTTAGAAAATTTACGAATCTATAAAAAATATACAAATACACATTCGGATTTCAAACAAATCTGTGACTAGATCTTAAGATAATAATACCTCTAAAATAAGTTAAGTATATAAGAACAGAGTTTGCGCGCGAAAATTTGTTAGAAAATTTACGAATCTATAAAAAATATACGAATACACATTCGGATTTCAAACAAATCTGAGACTAGATCTTAAGATAATAATACCTCTAAAATAAGTTTAGTATATAAGAACAGAGTTTGCGCGCGAAAATTTGTTAGAAAATTTACGAATCTATAAAAAATATACAAATACACATTCGGATTTCAAACAAATCTTTGACTAGATCTTAAGATAATAATACCTCTAAAATAAGTTAAGTATATAAGAACACAGTTTGCGCGCCAAAATCTGTTAAAAAATTCACCAATCTAGAAAATATATGAATAAACATTCGGATTTCAAAAAACAAAATCTATAACTAGATCCAAAGAAAAATAATGCCTCTAAAATAAAATCTAACAAACAAGTAGTTTATTTTGACATTATACATCCCAAAACAAAGAAAATTGAGTCAATATTGAATTTAACCAAACATGAAGGAGTCATTGAATTCACAGACAAAACAAAATCTGATATGATTCTAACAAAACCCAAACTAACTAAAAAGCACTCAAACTTATTAATTAAAAGACAAAACACAGAACATGAAAGAGCAAATAAGAACAATAGTAAATAAAGAAGATAAGAGAATTAGAACGAACAGATTCAGACTTTCTCCCTTTTTCTTTCTTCGTCTACCACCAAAATTACTTTAATAATTTACAAATATATAAAAAAAATTTCTTATCTTTTTGATTAGACGATAAAATTTTGTAGAAACTTAGCCATAGAATGATGAACATCTGTCATTTTTTAAGGATTAGTATAGTTTAATTTATATGGTAACATTCAAATGCTTTATATATATATATGTAATATGTCATTTATTTTTCTTCCTGTAATAATCGCAAATGTATTCATTATTCAGTCAAAACTCTTATTTGCTTTCCAATTCTTTATTTTATTTTATTTTCTCTTCTTTGTATCATGAGAACAATATTTTGAACACACTTTTTTATTTGTAATATAGTTTGGGATTTTGTCTCTTTTAAGGTTACATTTGAACTCTTAAAAACACTTTGTAGATGCTTAGTAGAATTTAAACCTAATTGTAGAAATTGATTACAAACACCAAATGATATAACAACTAAAAAGGAAATACCTTTTCATATGTTGAAAAGGCCCACACTAGACTCGGTGAAGCCTCAAGTAAAACTTCCTCGTCCTGTAAACAACACTAAGACTCAGCACCATAGCCACTAGACAGACCATGGACATGAGACCGCACGTGACTGAATAACAGACCGAGCCTGTGCAGACAAGTGACTCAGTCTCTGTGGTTGGTCCGGCTTGCTTTCTGGCGTAGTAGTCATAGATGTTACTTGCTATCACACCTGAAAACACGAATGATCCAATAGGCAAAGCTGTGATCTGGAAATTGTATAGAGAACCAAAGCTCTTCAAGCCAAAAATGTCTGAGACTGAAGCAGGAGCGATCGCCCAATGAGCGCCATAACCCATTCCTATTACGATGGTCACTACATAGATCTTCCCGGGCCAGTCTATGACATAGTAGATGAGCCCTAAAGACATTATCGCCTGAACTGCAGACATTGCCAATGTTCTTGGAAAAGAGTGTTTTCTTGTAGAAAGGAAGAACGTGATGAAAATGTCAGTTGGACAAACAGTTGATTCTAAACATTTATGTATTTGATGTGTAAGTGAAATGGTTGCAAGGCTTTGTACCTTATGATTAGCTCTGAGAAGTAGCCACCAGCAACACGGCCGAGAAAATTAGAGATGCTGATAAGTGAGACAAATACTTTGGTGTTGTTGTACCCAAGGGAATAACAAATCTGACCAAGATTGTCAATAACCGTGATTCCCGAACCTACACCTAGAACCAGAGATATAAAGATAAGCCAGAAGTCAGTTTGTACCAAAGCCTGTAACAAAGTGAAATCTTCTCCTATACAGGGTGCTCTGATCTTTCCCGGCTGTATGTCACTCTGCTCAATCAAATTTTTAGCCTCATTCTGATCCACAGTAGAGGTTCCATCTTCAGGATTCATTAAGGTGGCATTGTTATCCGAGATGAAAACAGATGAAAAAGGGACAACAACCGGAATAAGCATAAAAATGACAAGGATTGCTCCAGAGGTTGTGATAACTGTTTGAGTTATATCAACAAGACTCTGAAATACCAACAATCCTAATAAGTAAACTGCAAGGACAAGACAGAAACCATAAATAGCCAAGAATCTTAAATCATCAGATCGCAAGTTCGTTCTGCAACTTCTTCCCACGGGTCTAACGATGAAGAGTAGAGCAAGAACCACAAGTGGCGGTCCAATAGCAACCATGAGAATAACCGAAGAATCATAAGAGGGATTGAACATCAAATAAACCTGAGTCAAGATTGCCCCGCTCAAGCCAGAAAACCCTTTCAAGATTCCCACAACAGGACCACGGCTTTCTGGGAAGTTATGGATGCATGACACAAGAGATGCTGTATTGTAGTAGGTTTCACCATTTGTCCCCACGAATATAGCAACAAACAACTGCATCAACAAAACTGTTACTTCCAGAGAAATGAATTATCATAGAAGAATCTTAGTTAGATTCTGATTTAGCCATTCATACAGCATATAAATCCAGTACCATACCCATCAATATCATCTTCATCATTTTCAATTTACAAAAAACAGAAAAAGAGAGAGAGGAAGGACATTGCTAAACCACGAAATAGCATTTGTATGAAAATATTATTTCAAAAATTCATCTCACCATCCAGAGAGGCAAACTAGGGAATTGACCCGTGACAACGAGCCAGACAACACCGTAGCCGGCAAAATTTTGAGCAGCACCGACGAGCAGAACGACCCACGAGGGTGAGACCTCTGATAAGGCACCGGAGACGAATCCGATAGCGTCACCGAGGTTTTTAGCAACACCGAGAAGAGCGATCTGTTTCTGGTTGTAACCGAGGGCGGTTTTGATAGCCGGCGACATAGATCCGCCGAAGAGATAACCGACGCCGGCGACGGACTGAATCCACATGGCACACACGAAGACTAGCCATCGGTCGTTGAACAGAGCATCCAGTTTGTGACGCCACGAAAGCATAGTCAGTGGATGGCTCAAGCTTCTTTTAAGGAAATCACCTTTTTAGAATTAAAACTTTATATTAATTTTAAAATTTGTCATTTTAACAATGAGATCATTTCCGGCTTTCCTATTTTTTTTTCTAATTTCTCGTGGAGTTATTTTTCAATTTTAATGATTTTCTTTCACCTAACATATAACATACAGTTTTCAATCCTAGTTTTTTAAAGATATATTAAAAATAATATTTTTAAAAAAATTATTTCAAACCTAATACCATACAATTAAAATTTTAAAAATATTATAAATAATTATATAAAAATATATATTTATTCTAAATAAATTATACACACATTTAAAATATTATATTTAGATATCTAATTTAGAATTTAATATTTTTCTATTACAATAAAATTTTAATATATTTTAATATTAAATTTGTGCTATTATTGCAAATTTAAACTAATAATATTATTTTTAAAACAAAATTTTTAAAATATGTTATTTTATAAAATTATAAAATTTTCCTACTCTAAAACTACTTGATTAATCTACAATACCTGAATACGAAATAAATTTTTAAATTCACTATAAATTTTTATAATTTTTGTTATCTATTTGAACATATGTTAGGTAGATAAAATAATTATTTTTTTACATAATTTATGAAATTAAATATTTGTTATATAGGTAAATAAAGGAAATATTTATATAAACAACATGATAAATATTTCCTTTATTTATAAAATTATATAAATAATATGATAAGTTATTATTAAAAATATTTCTTAATTAATATATTAGAAATTTTAAAACATTTCGATAAGATTATATGTCAATTTTTCAAATAATATAAATAAATAATATTATTTTCAAAATGCTTCTCAATTGATTTATTAAAAATTTTAAAACAGTTCAAAATGACATTAACAATACAAAACAGTTTTTATAATTATTGTCAATCGTAACAATCACAATTATTTACAAATATAACATTTGTGGGTAATAATGCTAGATAAGATTATTTCGAAGTTTTGGTGGGGTTCTACAGTTCATAAAAACAAAACTGCATGGATGGCGTGGAAAAAGATGACAAGACCGAAACAATAAGGTGGTTTAAGGTTTCGTGATTTCCAATACTTTAATCAGTCATTATTGGCTAACCTGTATTGGAAAATAGTGACAAGACTTAACTGCTTACTGGCACAAATTCTTAAAAGTCGATACTACCACAATGGCGATCTTCTTTATGCAAACAGGGGATCTCGGCCTTCTTATGGTTGGCAATCAATTTTACATGGGGTCTACATCGTCGGATAGGAGACGGTTTTCATACTAAGATTGGGAGTTCTACTTGGTTACCATGTATTCCACCACGTGCTCCTAAGTTGCTACCTTATACTAACCCTTCACTTAATGTTGAGGTTCTTATTAACAAGGATACATGGCAATGGGATAAGGACATGATTAATGACCTAATTGAGAAAGAAGATCATCATATCATCTACAAAATATTTCTACCTCCGACAAAGGTTCAAGATGATTGGATTTGACGATATACAAACAACGGGATCTACACAGTAAAAATCTGGATACCGTTAAGCAGTTGATACAATTACTACACAACCGGAACAATACCATCCTCCACTAATGGACCATCAGGACCTGGCAAAACAAATATGGACAATTCATATCCCGCCAAAAATCAAACACTTTTTGTGGCGCCTACTATCTAAAGGGTTACCACTCAACTCACATCTTTATCACCGAAAGATGTTACCAGACAACTATTGCAACAGATGTTGTGCAGCTGAAAAAAATGAAGTTCATACCTTCTTCCTCTGTCCTAATGCACAAATATTATGGAGACAACTGGATATCTTAACCAATACAATTTGCGACTCAAATGCAAATTTGTATGACAACATAAGATATTTACGTGCAAGCTATCATCAACTGGATGCGGATTCGGCCAACAAATACATACTTTTCTTCTTACTTTGGAGAATATAGAAGTCCAGAAATGAATTAATTTTTACGAAAAAAATTAATTCACATTGCACGTTACTGATCAGATGTCAAGAGGATGCTACAGAATGATTATTAAATCTGAAAGAGACACAAGCTATAAACAACTCAACCATCCCTACGAATATCAAGAATAACCGATGGAGTTCCTCCTGTAAATTGGGTTAAGTGTAATTATGACGCAACACATCGCTCTAGCAACAACGCTTCAGGACTAGGTTGGATTATAAGAAATAATGAAGGTATTTTTCTACATGCGGGAAGAGACAAATTTCAAGGCAGGCAAACTGTAATTGAAGCGGAAGTAACTACACTGTTGTGGGCTATATAATCAGCCTTTTCTCTCGGGTTCAGATATGTTATTTTCGAAAGTGATAATTTATATTTAAACAATCTTCTAAATCACTCAGAAGCCAATTTACATCTATAACACTATCTTGATACAATCAAAAATTGGGCGATATGTTTTTCTGGTATTCAATTCTCATTTCAATCAAGATTGGGCAATAAAGCGGCGGATTCCTTGGCTTCTACTTCTACTGAAGCATCGGTTGATTGGAATTTATATGTAAATTGTCCTATTTTCTTACATCAAATTATAAACAATGATATTATCCATTAATGAAATATTCAGTTGAGGAAAAAAAAAAACGGAAACACCTTTAAAAACGGGAAGCTTTTGGGCTCATTTTTTGAACCATTTAAAAACATTACTTTGAGAGCGAATGAAGTTTTGTCTGAGATTAAATACAAATCCTCAACACATATCTAAAGTAACAAAACAAATCTTAAATAAAAAAAAAGTCTGGGAATCATATAAAATCTTTGACATATTTCAAAATTACATAAGTTTTTATAGATTTGAAAACCAAGTCTAAGAGTGGTTCTAAGATTCTCAAAGGCTTTTTATAATACTGGGGAATCAGATGAGTACACACAAAGAGTTATCTAATCTTTGCTGCTACACCAAAACAACCTACACATGAAGTAACTGAATGTTATTTGTACCCACATTTCAGCATTTAACAAGAACAATGATCAAGAAAAATTAAGAAGAGAAGAGAAACACAGAGAGATCTTTGTGATTCTATCTACCTACTACTCCCAGTGAAACGGGAACGTCTGTGGAAGAGTCACAGCCTCATTACCAGATATAACCGATCCATCAGAGACTGCACTCGCATTCTCAAACAATCCTGACCCATAAAAAGCAGTTTCTACTGCTTCTTGAGACAAAGAAAGTGGTGGCTGAAGCAAATGAGGGACTGCAGAGGAAGAGGATGACAGAAGAGAGAGAGCACAATCAGAGTCATGGATGCAACTCGTCATTCTCTCACACAACGATGCTGTTCTCGTGGTTTCTTCTTCTTGCAAGAAAGGGAATTGTTTTCCTGTGTTTCTACTATTGTTTGGAGAAGAAGAGATTGGGAACATTATCCCTGTCTTTGTAGGAGAAGAACCAACATAACTCTGGTTCTGCCCGTAACTTGAACCATGGGCCACAGCAACACTTACAAGACTGTTTCCCCAGCTCGGGCTTGCAACAGATGTAGTTGGAAACACATGTGAACCGCCAGAAAATTCCAGCAATTTGCTACCTGAAAAGAAAGGTTGCTTCTTTGCTAATTAGGGACAAGTCTATTGGATCCAAGAAACCAAGTTTTTCATAAAAACAAAGCAAAACCTTGGTAACCGGTAAAGAAGTGTGCAGGACGGGAAATATGGTCAGGCTGAGGCTTCCGTCTTCTTCGATTGTGTCCATCGAGTCGTTTCCTACAACTTCTTTTTCCTTCATCAAACTCTTCCAAAGAATGAAACCTGATATATGCACAATATTCAACATCCAGATTACTATCAATGTATAATTAACGTTTTAAATCAGTTACCTGCTGCATTGTTGACAAAACCTCTGTTTATGACCATTGATTGTAACAACAGGAGTCTTTGAATGGACCTCACAGACTTTGTGTCTCTTATGATACTCTCTACAGTCACTAAAATCAGAATCACAACCATCAACCAAGCAAATCGGCATCTGGTTGTTCCCAACACAATTTCCCCTTGTCCTCTTCGATGAATTCGAGCCTCTTGAAGCTTCTGGTTTTGTCACAACATGGCCTTTCCATTTACTAAGACCTACCACTTGCTCTGTATTAGCAAAAGCAGAGGAAGAAGTAGAGGAGGAAGTTCCAATGTTTCTTCCAAGTTTCAGATCAAATGAGAAATCCCCTCTTGGTTGTAACCTTGGTGATGACCCACCAAACGAGATCGAGCCATCGATTGGAGATAAATCCGGCACAGATTCTTGATCGAATTCGGATAAATACCCAGAGCTGAGTTTGAAGTTCCAATCCATTCAAAGATTGTGCCTTCTTTCTTTTGTTTGGCTTTAATCTTCACTCACTATAAAAAGAAACACACAAGCCACAATCTCAAAGATTTCTCCTTAAAGGGAAAAACAGCAAAAACAAATGTCAAAACACGAATCCCATGAAAACTTCAATCTAAAGTCACATGAAGAAGAAGAAGAAGAAACAGATTTCAGAAACCTTACAGGACTTTACTTATTTAGAGGAAACTACAGTTGATAAAGAACCCTAAAACAAACACAAAGGTATGTAACTTAAAGAAAACACTGAAGTTTTCAATTTTTTTAATAAAAAAAACCCAAAAAAGGGCATACATATTGTACTGGAAAACGAAATGGGAACTGCAGAAACATAGAACTAGAACAGATCCCACGAAATGGGAAGAAAGCTAAACAAGAATAAAACAAAAAATAAAGCAAATTTATAAACTTCCAATTTCAATTTTCACTTCACCAAAAAAAAGCCCTCTTTTTTCTGTCTACTCAAATCCAAGCAAGAAATTTTTTTATCTATTCTTAAGACATTTAAAAATGCAATAAAGAGAAAGATTAAAGAAAGACGAAACATGTTTATTCATAAATTATAGAATAAGAAAAAGTTTGGGTCTTTGAAGGTTGAGTAAATCTTACCAAATCCATGCACCTACCAGTAGTAGTGAGTGGAAGAAACTCCAAAGAAAAAGATGAAATGTAAGAAAAGAATCGAAAAAGTGAGAAAGAGAGAAGAGATGGGTTATAGCAAGAGAAGAGAAAGTAGAGACAGACAACAAGTGTGGCTGCTACAATAATGCAATTAGAGAGAGATGGAAATTGATAAAAGCTATTACTAAGTTGAGAAATGATTTGGTTACTTAATTGTTTCTTTGCTTTCCTAATTTAGGGTTTATTGATATCATATTTTTTTTACAGTGATGAAAGAGAGTGGAAAGGGACAGCTGTTCTTGTTTGTTCTTTAGCTAACTTTTGTGTCTTTCTTCTCTTTTTTTTACTTTCCACTATTGGTTTTATTTTGTATTTTAATATTTCTGCCATGCCATTCAACAAAGTCTGAACACTGAACATCTCATTATGAATGAATAAAACAGAGGAAGAATAGACAGAGTTGAGAAATTTCAAATCTTCGAATATCTTTCTTAGAAAGCGATCTACATGGCTACATCTAGCGACCTATAGAAGTAGTGCTGTCAAGAGGGTCCGACCCGTCCCGCATAATCCACCCCAAGGTGGATTGAAGATTTTTTTTATAAATTCTTTTTATCTGTTAATTTCACGAGTTATTTTTTAAAAATCCGCATTAATCTAACGGGTTTGCGGGTGATCCGCGACCCACTTTGCTTTCTAATTTTTTTAAAAATATTTAATTAAAAAGAATTCAAATAATAATAAATCTAATATTAATACATCAAATATATCAAAATTTAATTTTTAAAACATCAAATTACACAAATTTTGAACATCAAGTTTGGTATTAAATTAGTTTAAAATTAAATTGGTTTAAGATTAAATTGGTTTACATTAAATTAATTTACATTAAATTAGTTTAAATTTTGGTTAATTGATTTTGACCCAAAATTTATGAGTAGCCACTAACCCACAAAATAATAAAACGAAACTCGTACCCACCCCAATACACCAAAATTTTGACCTGCACCAGCCCAATATATAAAAAAAAAAATTTTGATCCGCACCCACCCTACAGTGGGTCAAACGAAGCAAGACATGCAGATAATGGACCATAAAGACATGCCTATACAGAAGTTGTGGGTGGATAAGAAAATTTACTCTACTTTCACCTTAAAAAAACCTACACATAAAAAATCATATTTTAAAAAGTTCAGAAAATATCCTACATTGTTAGGGTATGCTAACTATTTTTTTTATTTTTTCGTTTATGCTTAGTTACTTTTTATGTTAATTTTAATTTAATTTGTATGTAACATATTTAATCTTGTTATGTTTATGATAAATTTTAACAACAAATACGAAAAAAATAAAGTTTTACGTTTTTAATATGTAAATATGGTTTTATATTTGTGGAAAGAAACTAAAATTTTATGTTTTGTAGAAAAACACGGGATCGCGTTTGTGACACAAAAATGTTAAAATATGATTTTACGTATTTAGTAGGAAAAATAGTTGATATATCTTCCAAGAAAACAACGAGTAATGATTTTGATGGAAAATTTGAAAAAATACAATTTTATGGTTTCAATGTAAAAACATTATTTTATGTTTACATCGATTTTATGTTTAATATAAAATTTTATTTCGATGATTTTTAAACTTATTAAATAAATACGATAAATATTTGTTAAAAAATAATATTGAGAGCTTGTTTATTTATTGATAAAAACTTTGTAGAAATCCTAAATTTGGTTGTGTAATTCTATTTGAATATGTGTGTAGAGGGTATCCACTGTGGACTTGATTTAAAAAATTTTACGGTATCCAGTGGGTTATTGGTGATCTTTAACATTTCTAACTACATCATTAAACTGACACCTTATCCAAAATTAGTATGTCACTCCCTACCAATAAAATAAATGAAATTTGAGAAAATAAGAGTGAATTTATCCTTTTTTATAATAATGATTTTATCTTTGTTGACAAAAACACGATTTTATCTGTTTATTTAGTTGTTATATGAAACATAAATGTTCTCCAAATTAATTTATGGCTAATTAATTTAGGAAAAGTAATTGGTTATAGAGTATGCCCATCACATCACATGACCACATATTTGTAGTTTCCAAATGTATCTAAAAATACACGAAATATATGGATAACATGGTGATATATACAAATTATTATGTAATATTTGGTTAGCATCATAATATGATTTTTAATTCATTGAAAGATTAATCGACGGTATTAATCCAACGGATTAAAAAAACTGAATCCTTATTACATAGAGAGAGTCGTCAATTTTGGATCGAGTTGAGTTTGTTAATCCATTGAATTAACACCTCTCCATTAAAGTTTTGACCAATCGAAAATCAAATTATGATATTAAACATATGATTCATAATAGTTTGTACATGTTACCATGTTATTCATATATTTCGTGTAATTTTATATATATTTCAAAATTACAGACGTATGATCATTTGATAAGATATATTTCGTGTAGCTGACAATCATTTTTCCATTAATTTATTATATATATGTATTTAAAAAATTATTTTTCACTGAATATTGTTTTCTCCTAAAATATATTATTTATTTATGACCATAATTCATTTATTAAATATAGGTTTATTTTCTCTATATATATGTGTGATTTATTATCCTATTTCTTATATTATATTAACTTGTTATAGTATAGAATATTAGGCCCTTGATAGCTACAAGTCACAATAATTTCCATTAACTTAATATAATTTTTTATTATCATCTACTTAATTGAATGTTAAATTAATCCATGTGTAGTTAGTCAAGTGTTTATATATTTTAGAGTACTCTCCTAAACTATTATTTTTTAAATTTTTATTTCAAATATTATAAAATAATATTAAAATTTTAAAAATAACATAAATTATTATATAAAAATATTTATTTATTCTGAATCATTTAAAAAAAATTAAAACAGTATATTTGTTTTATTTTTTCAATTTAAAATTTAGATTTCTCTATTAGAAAAAAAATTTGATATTAAATCTGTGATCGAAAATATAAATTAATGATAATATATTTCAAATAAAATTTTAAAAATGTTATCTTAGAGAACTATCCTATATTTTATATAATATAATTTGTATATCTTAGTAGAAATCTCAATTAGTTGAAATATTAAATAAAGTATGTGATTATCTAATGTTTTACATTGCTTTTCTCTCTCTTTTTCAATTATCCAATTACTTTTAATTGATGGTGGTTCATACCAATCTATCCAAAAAGTTAATAGTTTTCACATCAATATAATTTTGATGATAATGATATAAGAAAGTAAGAGGTATTTGATGCTTCTTCGTTGCTTTGGGCAAACATAGCATGTGAATGTTGTGTTTCGCATTACACAACATTTTCTTCTTTCTTTTTGTGACCAACAAAGACTTTTACACCCTACAATTCTTCTTTCTTTTTACAATTCATTAACAACAATTTTTTATTGTACTTTAAAGATCTCATTTATTAAAGACCACAAATCCATTAAAAAGTCTTATACTTTCCACCAATTTTAAATACTAAAATTCTTTTATAAAGATTAATTATGTAAAATAGTATTATCTAAGAATTTTTAAAATAAAAAATTAATAAAAAGATACGAACTAGAATATTTGATTCTAACACGTCAACAATTTCTGAGAAAGACACATGTCCTTTACAAAATATATATATATATATATATATATATTCATATATAATAACGGCAAATTCATTATGATATTTTATTTTTTAAATAATAAGTAATAATTAAACAAAAAAAATGATAATCATGGAAAACAAAAAAGACATATTGTCATTAATTAAAATTAAGTGTACTATAAAATAACTACAATATACCATTAAATATATAATTTAATAATGAATCATTATATGTAAAAATACGATTTATTAAATTTTAAATCAATCATTATAGATAAACCATTGTTAATCAGGCCGGTGTGTGTCTATTAACAAATTTAGTAGTTTCATCTAAAAATATTTTTAAGCGCTATCGATATTATATAATGTAATATTGTTAAAAATATAGTCTAAAAACCGAATAAAATTAACTCGAAATAGAAACTAAACCGAACCAATATAATTTTATTTATCAATCGGTATATTTTTATTTTATTTTTTTGCCAATAATTTATATATTATAGAATAATATCGTTATTTACAGAATGTTGAATAAAGGAAGGACAAATATTAAATAAATTTCATTGTTGAGTAAAGGTAATAGATGCTTTAGCCAACAAATCTGCCACTTGATTACAAAAACGAGGTTTATGTTGGAACATTATCCGATCAAAACGAGCCATCCATTATTGAACAATAGTAATATATTTTTGAAGATGAAAATTTACACTTTTATTGTTGATGATATTGTTAAGATTAAGGTTGTCGCCTTCAAATATGACTGAGCGAAATCCCAATGACGATGCTGCTTGTAATGCCCAGATTAACGCTGTAAACTCAGATTCGATAATAGTATGTCGGCCATGAAATTTTCCCATACCAGCAAAAACAAAAGCTCTATTCGCATCCCGTATGATCCATCCTAGACCGGATGGCACTAATCCATTCTTATGTGCTGCATCATAATTGCATTTAAACCATGTTCCTGGAGGAGGTGTCCATCGGGAGTATATCAGTTGATTAACAGTTAGTTAATTCTTGTGTAGCATCTACTTGACATTCCATCCATTCTCGAGCATCATTATGGCATTTATCTAGAATCAAATCAACAGACGAATCTTTATTGTTGAAAGAGAAGATCATTGCGCACCTTCCATAATCTCCACAATGTAAAGAAAGGTAAATATTTCTACAAGGAGTCATAATCCAATTGACCATAACTAGCCAATAAAAAACGAACATTGTCATGGATATTCGATCTCAGGTTGCAGATAGATGTCGTAGAAATGCCAATTCTTCTCCATACCATCTGAGCATATATACATGTAAAGAAAGTGTGAACCTCATTTTCATCCATCTCTCCACATCACGGACAAATAGTATCCATGATTATATGTCTTCAGAACAACTGTGATCTTAGCGCCAATGCCTTTGATAATAATTTCCAAATGAAATGTATAATTTTTGATGGAAGCTTTAGTCGCCAAATATTTTTCGATAGATCCGGATAATTAGCCAGATGTGGCTTATCTGATGATCCATCCTGACCGTCTGTCTGTACTGCTAATCTATACCTCGATTTAACATTAAATATACCATTGGGAGTATATTTCCAAAACCATCCATCAGATAAGGAAGATGGAGGTATGAACAACTTATAAATCAGATGATGATCGTCCTTTTCAATCAAATCTGATATGATCTCTGTATTCCAACGATGAGTTGCCCTGTTAATCAGATTACTAACCTTTAGTGTAGGATTCGTGTATGGAAGTAGACGTGGGGCTCTTGCCGGATCAACTGGGAGCCCGTTTGAATCTCCGATGGAAATTGATGTGCCATTCCCAATATTTCTGAACAGACCCTTTTGAAGTAATTGTCTTCCATATAACATCGATTGCCACCCAAGAGATGGACGCGTACCCAATTTAGCCGCCATTAGATATGTACCCTCGAAATATCTGCTACTTAATATTCGAGAGAGGAGGCATTTCGGTCGATTCAATAATTTCCAACATAAATTAGCCAGTAGAGCCTCATTAAACTTCTGAATATCACGGAAACCCAAACCTCCCATGAATTTTGGATTTGCAAGTTTTCTCGAGACCCAAGAAGTTTTTCGTTGAGTAGACGTAAAGCTCCACCATAATTGATTCAATAACTGATTAAGTTGTTGAGAAATTGTGACTGGTAGTTTAAATACATTCATCGAGTAAACTGGTAATGCAAACAACACCGCTTTAATCAAAATTTCCTTACCACCAGTCGAGAGAAATTTTGTTTGCCATCCACAAATCTTTGAACGAACCTTATCGACCACAAATTGCAATCATTGTCTTGTATTTCGGCTGAACTGTTCTGGTAATCCCAAATATTTCCCAGCTCCACCAACATTATTGATATCCAGCGTAGAGTGAACATAATCTCTGGTATGTTAAAAAACCTTCTGACCAAATATAACCGAGGATTTTTCCACATTAATAATTGGTCCAGACAATCGACTATATTCTTGGAGTATCGATTTGAGGTGGAAAACGTTACTTCGATCCGTTTTGGTGAAAAATAAAGAATCATCCGCAAAAAATAGATGTGATATCGTGGGTCCTCCATGATTCAGCCGAAGTGGTTGTAGTAAACCACGTAATTCTGCATTATGTAGCATTGCGCTTAAAACATCAGCGCAAATAATGAATAAGTAAGGTGAAAGTGGATCCCCTTGTCTTAAACCACGGTTTGGCGAAAAATTACCGTAGGTGCTTCCATTAATTAAAACCGAGTAAGATACCGTAGTAACGCATGTCATTATCCATTGAATCCATTGTACGGAGAAACCTTTTTGAATAAGAACATTCCTTAGGAATCCCCATTCCACGTGATCATAGGTTTTACTGATATCTGTTTTAAATACCATATATGAGGATGCACATATATTCCGTGTGCATAGAGAATGTAAAACTTCATATGCAATAAGGATATTGTCGGTAATTAGCCTGCCAGGAATAAAAGCTGCCTAATTTTCTGAGACAATCTGGTTCAGTATTTTTTTGAGACAAAAAACCAAGATCTTCGAAATCACTTTGTAAAATACATTGCAGAGTGATATTGGTCTGAAGTCTGCCATAGTTGAAATGCATTTTATTTTGGGGATCAGACATATATTGGTATGATTGAATTCAGGATTCAAATATCCTGTTAGGAAAAAATTTTCCACCTCCTGATAGACAGCATCCCCAACTGTATCCCAGTGTTGATGATAAAAGGCTGCCGATAACCCATCCGGGCCTGGTGCCTTATTTGCCCCTATTGATACAACAGTTGTATACACTTCTTCTTTGGTAACCGGCCGAGTCAAATCATGGTTCATATCTTCGGTTACAACAGAAGAAATAGTGCTAAGTACCTGGCCCATGTTCCCTGGATTTGAGGATTGAAAAAGATCCATAAAGTATTTTTGAGCTTCATGAGCTATTGGTGCATTTCCAATTACATCAGCACCCGATTTATCTTTAAGGGAAATAATATGGTTGGTAGCTCGACGATTCTTGGTGACTGCATGAAAGAATCTGGTATTCCTGTCTCCTTCTAGTAACCACTGATTACGACTTTTAATCTTCCTATATATTTCTTCATCAGCATATGCAGCGTTTAATTCTTTCCTTAATGAATTAATTTTATTATAATCCAAGGGAAGTTCCATATGGGCCGAATCAATCTCTGACGACTTAGTTGTAATTCTTTGCTTCGAATTAACATAGGATTCGCGTTTCCATTGAGCCATTTTTTGATGATAGATCTTCAATTTCCATAGTAAAGACTGATTATGAAGAGTAGATGTCTGATCCCAGGAGGATTTAACTGTTTGAACAAAATCATCTCTTTAAATCTATCTTGAATCGTATTTGAACCTCCTTATACCAAATTCTGTTTGTCGACGAATCTTAATTATTCCCGGACGATGATCCGATTCTATCATGTCTAAGTAATGAACCAAGGAACCTGGGAACATGGCTTTCCATTCGTCATTTCCCATTGCCCTATCTAACCAACAGTGAATCGTATGGTTATGTCGTTTCCCAACCTATGTCATGTTATTGCCATGAAAGTTAAGATCAGACATATTACATGATGTAATCATGTTTTTGAAATTGGTTAGGCTAGCTGTGGTTCTGAAAGGTCCTCCTTTTTTATCATTACCATCTAAAATTTCATTGAAGTCGCCACACATCAACCAAGGTCTATTCCTTATGAGGTTAATTCTTTCTAATCTTTCCCAAAGATCATGTCTGAATTTACGAATAGGATGTCCATAAATACAAGACAGAAAGAAATCAAACCCAATATCATTAATCTTACAGTCGATAAGACGTTCATCAGCACTTAGAATAACCAAGTCTACAGATTGTTTCCATAATAGAGCTAAGCCGCCTCCTTTTCCATTAGGAGGAGTATAGAAAACACATGCATAATCTAGAATAACAGCTACATCGTGAATTACATCATTAGAGTTTTTAGTTTCTACAAGGAAGAGTATGTCCGGAGAATAAAATGTTTTTATTCCCTTTAGGTGTCGAACCGTCTGAGACCCTTCCAGACCCCGACAGTTCCAAAAGCCTATATTCATTTGCTTCCCGGTAGAATATGGCCCACCGAACCCTCACCTTTTGTAGAACCAAAAACAAATAATTTTTCAGCATCCATGTATCACTTCATAATCAACAAACTAATATTGACTGTATTTCTGAAATTTATTTTCCATAGCAACCATACTGAAAAATATCTTCCCCAATGTAGACTAAATAACCGGAAAATCGGCCGTTTCGTACCCAAAGTTTATTCGGATGTTCGATTTATACCTAATTGTTGGAGCAGTGCAAAATCATACATGAAATTAAGTAATATTCAAATTACATACCCAAAGAACTACTATTGTGCAAATTTATACATGAGCCGTAACGGAGTTAGGTTTCCGTTAACGGATGCTGATGTGGCTGCCACGTAATACCGACGTGGCGGAGGAAGTGGGATATCGCAGGGTCAATCTCAAAACGACGTCGTTTTGAGAAGTATTAAAACGAGTAAAATTAGGAGTTTCATACCCGAAGTTTACTCAGGTGTTCATTTTAAACCTAATTGTTAGAGCAGTACAAAATCATACCTAAAATTAAGTAAAATTCAAATTACATACCCAAAGAACTAATACTCTGCAAATTTATACATGAGCCATAACGGAGTTAGCTTTTCGTTAGCAGATGCTGATGTGGCTGCCACGTAATGCCGACGTGGCGGGGAAAGTGGGACATCGTAGGTCAATCTCAAAACGACGTCGTTTTGATATTAAATCGATTTTTTTTAAAAAATAGAAAAGACGTCGTTTTGATACTTCTCAAACGACGTCGTTTTGAATAGCATTTAGTAAACCATGTGTTTGTGATGAAATATAAGTATCCGGATACCATACTCATTAATTTTGCATTAAAACCAATCATCATAAACCAAAGAATGAATCTGATTTTGTGATAACCGGACCCATGAACCAGCAAAATTAATTTAACCCGAAAATCAATCCTAAACCAACATTTTGTGCCAAACCAGTCTAAATTCCAAATCATTTCATACCAAACCAAACACCTATAAACTGGTACGATTTCACGGCAGTTACCTGGTTTAAGGGGAGGGTTTGATTTACGCCGTTTTGCATCGGGAGTATTGTCATCACCGGAGTAGACATCGGAATTGTGCGGCAAGACATTTTCGGCATCACCATGCGAGGATGGACCAGGGGAGGGGGATCAGTATCATTATCCGAGTCATCGGAGGCATCCGGCGGAGGAGGAATATCGCCGGAAGTACAATCGTTTTTCTCATGGGTCATGAGGCCGCAAATCGAACAAAATCCACGGAGCTTCTCATAACGGAATCTGAGTACAACCTCCTCTGCACCGAATTTAAATACTCTCTGA
Organism: Pugionium dolabratum; assembly: GCA_018901945.1. Taxonomy (NCBI): domain Eukaryota; kingdom Viridiplantae; phylum Streptophyta; class Magnoliopsida; order Brassicales; family Brassicaceae; genus Pugionium; species Pugionium dolabratum. The sequence continues at coordinate 543,765 of JAEVFF010000023.1, read as the reverse complement.
AAGTGGAGAGGCAACTCAATATTGAAGAGGACATGAACCCGGACAAATTCGACCCGGTGCACCCCTTTGGCGTTAAAATCCGATTCAAGAATTGTGCCGAGATTCCCACCGATGCAAATCACCATTTGATATGTCAAATATTGCAACGGGATCCCTCTTATTTGCACCCAGAAAGGGATAAACTTCAAATCCGAATCCGAGATACCCGGTGTCCATTTGTGGAGCCATATCATCCAATCGTTGAAACTCCAAGGGCTACGCCGGAGAACGTTTAACAGGCTTTCCTCCATCTGAAACAAAAACTGAACTTTGTTCCCGTCGAGAATGCGAGAAGTAATAACTTCTCCGACGCTCCAAAGACGAGGTAGTGTAGTTAAAATGGCTCGGAGGTTTTGCTTCCGGGGATTAACCGGAGAGGCAATAAGAGAAAAACGTGTTTCATGCATTGCGTGAATGCAGATTTCTGGAGGGATTGAGATTGCCGGTTCGGAAATTCTGAGTGAAATTTCTTGCAATTGTTTGGAAATATGGTCCGACATTTTGTAATCGAAATTTTTAGTAACAGTGAGAATTGTGGAAGGCGAAATTCGTGAATCGACGGACAGCACTCTTCACGAGGAAGAGAAAACGAGATCGACGGTAGAGTATGAAAAAAAACCGACGTCAAGAGTGACGCCGGAAAAAACATAGACAGTTTCTTAGGAGAGAGAACAGAGAAAATGAAACGGTGCGTTTCATTGTTTTTAATTTCAATCGGTACATTTTTAATTAAACTGATTAAACTATAATCCGAATAATCTTTTTGAATAATCTGAAAAAAGGAAAATCGAGGTCTAGAGGAAACGATCCCTTGGTCACGGCTAGACTCCTCTTATCCTGACAAGAGCTTTCGATTTTGTCTAAATTTGATATTAATGATTTGATCGAATTTGGGAGAAAAAAACAATTATATTTTCAATCTTATAGGGAAAGAAAAACCATATTTCAAAAGAATTTATATAAAAATTCTGTGTATTTCTAAGCTCTTCAACGAATTATAAACCAGTTTTTTTGTGTTGATCAACCATATTATTTTCTATAACACAACAACCTTCACATTACATATGTAATCATGGGATATACTCTACGACAAAAAAATCTTAAAATATTCATTATAAAAAATAGAATTGCAATATCCAACAACAAAAAAATATTATAGTTTCTCATAAATAATTATAAAAAAAAACCTAATACAAAACTAACGATACGACATATGATAATAAAAAAATTAAAAATAAGAAATAGGTTCAACCTGTATTTTATCGGATCGATAGTAAAATCATGCATAAACCGTAATGAGTATTGCTATAATAAAAATGACACCTAAGCTTATACATACTGTAGTTGTGATTAGATAATCCTCCATATTATCTATTCGTCTCAAACCAAAGTATGTTATTAGATGTGAATTATACTTATATATATATGAATCATCCACACAAAAAGGAATAGATTAATTTTGTAAATTTTACATTTTGTAAATACGAAAGATTAGAAAGTTTACATTTAAGTGATAAGGAAAATAGCTATAAAAATGGATACTTTACATTTTTATTGATCATTATACCATTAAATCACATATATATGTACACATGTATGCGTACACACGTAGATGTTGCCATTCTTCAACTCTTACCATTTCTAAAACAAAGTAAATTTCTAAAAAATAAAGTAAAGTTTTAGTTTATTAACTGCGAGGAGTTTTTTTTTTCTGCGATCGCTATCACAAACCAAGCGATTGTTAAAAAGGTTTAAAAATTTAAGTTAACCGAGTCTATTAAAATTATTGTATAGAAAGTTTATAAAATTAATTTAGGGTTAGATTTAAAAATATTATAATTAGAAAAGAATTACCTCTGTTATATTTTAGTTTTTCTTATTTAATTTTTAATTAAGTATTTTTCTTTCAAAACTATAACAATTTTTTTTAACAAAAATGCAAAATAATATTTCTCATCAAAACCAAAAATAATATTTTTCATCAATAGTGAAAATAGTGTTTTTCCGCCAAAACTGAAAATAGTATTTTTTGACAAAACTACGAAATAGTATTTTCTTGTTAAATTTGAAAATAATATTTTCTGGCAGAAAATATAAAATAACTTTTTTACGCAAAATAGAATTTCTCACCAAAACTACAAAATATTTTTTTTTTCAAAAATACAAAATAGTATTTTTCTATCAAAAACGCAAAATAATCTATTATTTTTAAAATTGTAAAATAACGTTTTTCCATTTAAACTATAAAACATCATTTTTCGCTAAACTTACATAATGACATTTTTTCAAAACCGTAAAGTATCATTTTCTAACAAAAATCGTAAAAGAACATATTCTTACAAAAATCAAAAATAATTTTTTTTAACTTAAAAACTAATAATTTAATTTATACAAGATTTATATATAATTCTAAAGTAAAAATAATGATGTTCCCTCATAAACATATTTACAAATAGAAAAATTGATAGGTTTAAAATGAATTACAAAAAGTTTAACCTTATATTTTAAATTTTGATAGATTAAAATAAGATTAGAATTAATTTTCAGTTGGATTAATTTAGGATCAGGTTGGACTGGTTTAAAAATCCATATTGGCATCCCTACACAAACCTCTCACTAACTCCGACGTTTCATTCGTTTTCTTTCATGGTCGTTTTGGCGTTTCGTGGAGGGCGTTTTCTCACTAACCCTAAACCTAAACAGAGCAAGTATTGTAAGAATTATTTTGGGGTCACACATATATAATCGATGTGTTAGAGTCATTATTTAAAGTAGTCAAAGTTATGTGGTCACTTATTTGTAAAGATAAAAGACTATGAGGCATAAGTGTTATGGAAAATTTGTGTGTGGATACATTATGTAATTTCTAATTTGATGAAGCCGAATTAGAAATTATTTTCTATATAAATAGAAGGGTTATGGTCTCCATGGCAACCCTAACAAGAAATTCAAGCACCTTTGTATCCCATCAATAAAGACTTTCAGCTATTCTGGGTTTGTCGTGGAAAATCCATTCCCAACTTCAGTGTCATAAACCATGGATCCAAAAGGTACGCTTCCGCTATTGTGTTTCTTATTATTCAGAAATTAGCATGAATTTTATGATTATAGAAATCATAAAATATTCTACAATTGGTATCAGAGCCATCATGTCTAGTTTCTGTATAATAGTCAGATTATTTTTGGTTAAAATTCAGATTTAATAATATGTTTAGAATTTTTTATATTGTTGAATCTGATTTTTTTTGTTACAATTTAGAGATTAAATCTGTATTATGTGATCTGTGGTTAAAGTGTTGAAAGATCTGAAATTATGCTTATCATTTTAGATCTGTTTATAGTGAAAATCATGTTTAGATCTGGAATAAATAAGAAAAAAAAAATTCTGGAAATTTAGATGGAATCATAAAAACATAGTTTTCCTGAATTTTTTTTTTGTAAAGTAATTTTTCAGATTAAATTCGATTTTATTTTTAGTACTCGATTTTATGCTCGTAAAAATTTACTCGAAATTTTGGAATTTTTTCGAAAATTTTTTGAGCAATCTAAAAATGTCGAATATATATATATATATAAAAAAAATTTGGTGGCTATTCATCTTCCTTTTGTCGGTTTCGTTATTAAGTATAAACGTAACCGTTAAGATTGAAGAAGAATAAATAGAAAAAAAAAATTTATTATTTCATTTAATAATATTTTAGGCTTATTAGCCTTTAAAAGGGAATTTTTTAATCAATAAAATAAATTTTATTGTGCAAGTTTAATTCTTGAAGTGGATTAACTGATACAAGATGTTGCCAAAGTGACCTCTTTGTTGATATTTTTCCATGAATAGTTTTGAATATATGTGTATGTATTTTCATGCGAATATTAAATCGACCCAAAGGTAGATTTGTATTTGGCCGAACTACATACGTACCTGTGATGATAAGCATGTGACAATTATTAAGAATTAACATGTGAATGATAAATCGGTCCAAAGAAAGGTTTATCATTTTATCATGTATTATTGTCAGTGTTTGATCTTTACAACAAGAGTATCACTAGCAGTTAATAATATTGTCCAAAGACTTGTTATTAATGTTGCACTTGCTATCTTGAGATGGGTTGTACAATTTTTTATAATTTATTTGTTGATTATATTTGGTTAAATTGTGAGTTACTAATTAACAATTGTTCTCTTTTCAGCAAATTTCACTACATTATCTGCTAAATTAGGTTCAATTCCAAAACTTACTGGTTCCAACTATAAGGAATGGAAAAGTAAGGTTAAGATTGTCCTTGGGTGTATGGATCTTGACCTTGCATTAAGGATGGAACAACCTACTTCTCCTACAGATGCCAGCACTGCTGAGTATAAGATGGTTTATGAGAAGTGAGAACGTTCTAACCGCATTGGTTTAATGATCAATATGGACACCATTCCAAAAACCTTTAGAGGTGATGATGAGATCCAAGATCTCAAACAGTTCCTTGCTGAAATGGACTTGCGTTTTGCAAAAAGTGATAAGGCAGAAATAAGTATGCTTTTGTATCGTTTTAGTACCATGAGGTATCACGACAAAGAAAACATAAGGGAGTACATTTTGGAAATGTCTAACATTGTTTCAAAACTTAAAACACTCAAGACTGAGCTTTCAGAAGAAGTGCTCATATTTTTTGTCTTGAACTCCCTTCCTCCTAGTTTCAATCAATTGAAATCCAGTTACAACACACAGAAGGAGAAATGGTCTCTTAATAAGCTTATTTCATATTGTGTGCAAGAGGAGGATAGGATGAAACAAGAAAAGTCTGAAAGTGCTCATATGGTTAACACCTCTAAGGGACAGGGCAAAAAAAGAAAAATTGAGGATGTTAAGAATGATGTTGCGAAAGGTCCAACACAAAAGAAGCAGACTAAGGTTGAAGATACATGCTTCTTTTGTAAGAAAGCTAGACATAAGAAGAAGGACTGCCAAAAGTACCACGCTTGGTGTGAAAAGAAAGGTATGTTCCTTGCTATGGTCTGTTCTGAAGTGAACATAGTTGAAGTACCCAAAAACACTTGGTGGTTAGATTCAGGTGCAACTACTAACATCAGTGTTTCATTGCAGGATTGCCTGAGCTACCGAAAACCAACTGATGCTAAAAGACGCATTTATGTGGCTAATAGAATTCCGGTTTATGTGGAGGCAATTGCGCATTTTGGATTGTTTTTTAGTACTGATTGTTTTTTGGATTTGAAAGACACTTTTGTTGTACCGTCATTTAGACGGAATTTGGTTTCTGTTCCTTATTTAGACAAATCTGGTTATTCTTGTCTAACTGAGTATGAAAAAGTTACTTTGTCCCTAAATTCAGTTTTAATTGGCACTGGTACACTCATGGATAATCACAATCTTTATATGCTTGACATTATAGCTTCTCGTGATGAAAGCTTAAATGTTGAATCAAGAGGTACAAAACGTAAATTAGAAAATGCAAGTTCAGGAACTCTGTGGCACAAACGCTTAGGTCACATTTCTAGGAATAGAATTAAGCGACTTGTGTCTGATGGTATATTGGGTTCTGTTGATTTCACAAATTGTGAAGTCTGTGTGGATTGCATTAAAGGAAAACAGACTAAACATAAGAGATTAGGTGTATATAGAGCTACAGAAGTTCTTGAGTTGATACATACAGATATTTGTGGACCTTTCCCTACGGCATCATGGAACGGTCAATAATACTTTATATCATTTATAGACGATTACTCTCGATATGCATACTTGTTTCTTATTCATGAAAAGTCGGAGTCTTTAGACGTGTTCAAGAAATTTAAAGCTGAAGTTGAGAATCAACTCGACCGAAGGATAAAGTCTGTCAGATCTGATCGTGGTGGTGAGTATTACGGTCGGTATGACGGTTCAGGTGAACAACGTCCAGGGCCATTTGCCAAATACCTAGAGGAGTGTGGAATCGTCCCACAATACACTATGTCTGGGTCTCCTAGCATGAATGGTGTGTCAGAAAGACGTAACCGCACTCTTAAAGATATGGTGAGGAGTATGATCTGTCACTTCACCTTACCTGAATCACTCTGGGGAGAGGCATTAAAGACTACAACATACATTCTTAATCGGGTACCAACTAAGGCAACTGCAAAAACACTTTATGAGCTTTGGACAGGAAGAAAACCTAGTCTAAAGCATTTTCACATATGGGGATGTCCAGCTGAAGCTAGGCCTTACAAGCCGTTTGAGAAAAAGCTGGACTCTAGAACTGTGAGCAATTACTTTATTGGTTATTCTGAGCGATCTCGGAGCTATAAGTTTTATGATCCTACACAAAAGAATATTTTTGAGACGGGAATAGCTACGTTCTTTGAGGATGTTGAATTTGGGGGAAAAAATGAAGTTAGAGACATCATCTTTGAGGAAGAATCGGATTCAGTTTCTAAACCGATTCATATAGTTGCTTTTGATAAAGCAAATTTAGATCCTCAAATTGATACTGAAGTTCTTCCTACAAATTAAGATGACGATGTTATCGAACATGAAAGTCAAATTCAAAATCCTCAAGAACCTGTGCAACAAGAACAAGTGCCTTTGCGGCGATCCACTAGAGAAAGGAGAAGTGCTATTCCAGATGATTACATAGTATTTCTTATGGAACAAGAGGAAAATCATACCCAGTTGGAAGATGATCCTATCAACTTCTGTGAGGCCATGGGTAGTTTCAATTCAGATAAGTGGGTCAAAGCTAGTAAAGAAGAGTATCAGTCAATGCTAGACAATAAGGTTTGGAACATTGTCCAATTGCAGAAGGAAAGAAAGCCATTGGTTGCAAATGGATATTTAAGACCAAAATGGATTCAAGTGGTAATGTGGAAAGGTATAAAGCTCGTCTAGTAGCTAAAGGCTATACTCAGAAAGAAAGGATTGACTATAAAGAAACTTTTTNCAAGAACAAGTGCCTTTGCGGCGATCCACTAGAGAAAGGAAAAGTGCTATTCTAGATGATTACATAGTATTTCTTATGGAACAAGAGGAAAATCATACCCAGTTGGAAGATGATCCTATCAACTTCCGTGAGGCCATGGGTAGTTCCAATTCAGATAAGTGGGTCAAAGCTAGTAAAGAAGAGTATCAGTCAATGCTAGACAATAAGGTTTGGAACATTGTCCAATTGCCAGAAGGAAAGAAAGCCATTGGTTGCAAATGGATATTTAAGACCAAAATGGATTCAAGTGGTAATGTGGAAAGGTATAAAGCTCGTCTAGTAGCTAAAGGCTATACTCAGAAAGAAAGGATTGACTATAAAGAAACCTTTTCTCCAGTTTCATCAAAGGATTCGTTTAGAACAATCATGGCCCTTGTTGCACACTATGACTTAGAGCTTCATCAGATGGATGTCAAGACAGCGTTTCTCAATGGTGACATTGATGAGACAATTTATATGGAGCAACCAGAAAATTTTGTAATAGGTGATTCAAAGAAAATGGTATGCAAATTAAATAAATTCATCTATGGGCTAAAACAAGCTTCTCGTCAATGGTACCACAAATTTCATAAGATAATCATCTCATTTGGTTTTGAGGTGAATTTAGTCGAAGATTGTGTGTATCAGAAGTTCAGTGGGAGTAAGTGTATTTTCCTGGTTTTGTATGTCGATGACATACTACTAGCCACTAATGATATGGGCATGCTACATGAGACCAAGATATTTCTGAAGGGTAAATTTAAAATGAAAGATCTTGGTGAAGCATCTTTTGTATTAGGAATTCAGATTCACCGAGATCGAACTTGGAGAATTCTTGGATTATCTCAAAAGAGTTATATCAATAAAGTACTCAAGAGATTTGGCATGCAGGATTGCAAACCAGGTGATACCCCAGTCGCTAGAGGAGACAAATTTTGTCTTAATCAATGCCCTAAAGGAAATTTAGAAATTCAGGAGATGCAAAAGATTCCTTATGCGTCGGCTGTAGGGAGTCTAATGTATGCTCAAGTTTGTACGGGTCCAGATTTAGCTTACATTGTTGGAATTTTGGGCAGATACTTAAGTAATCCAGGCTTGGACCATTGGAAAGCAGCCAAAAGGGTCATGAGGTATCTGAAGAGAACAAAAGACTATATGCTCACATATCAGAGATCAGATAACTTGGAGATCATTGGGTATTCTGATTCTGATTTTGCTGGATGTCAAGATAGTAGAAAGTCTACATCAGGTTTTGTTTTTCTGTTGGCTGGTTGAGCTATTTCTTGGCGTAGTGCAAAACAAACACTCGTAGCTTCCTCCACAATGGCAGCAGAATTCGTAGCAGTTTTTGAGGCATCCAATCATGGACTTTGGTTGAGGAATTTTGTCACTGGACTACGAATTCTTGAAGGAATTGAAAGACCACTAAAGATATATTGTGACAATAAATCAGCTGTTTTATACTCCAACAAAAATAGCAGCACAACAAAGTCCAAATTTATTGACATTAAGTTCCTCGTCGTTCAAGAGAGGGTACAAAGTGGAGAGATTTCCATAGAACACTTAGGGACAAACTCTATGATAGCAGATCCTCTTACAAAGGGCATTCCACCTAAGGTCTTTCTTGAGCATACTACTCGAATGGGTGTTTCAATGTTTGAGGATCATTTGGTTTAGTGGGAGTTTTTCATTTGGTTTTGGGTTTTATGTTTTAGTTGTGTTTATGCACATTTATTTTCTGATCAAATAAAGTTTTGTTTTTTAGTTTACTCTTTGTACAATAAAATTAAAGGATCTCAATAAGGTAGGACCAGTTGAAAATCGACATGTATTGATCATTTTTCATGTGATTTTCATGCCACAATTTTCATAATTGATCCATGTCATTTGTCTATATTAATTTCAGTGATTATGGAAGGTTTAGTTATTTACTATTATAACGAAAACCGCTATGATCCTATGTTACTATAGTCAATGGACGGGATTGTTTATGCCTTGCTATATAATGACAATTTTGAGCTCATAAAGTCTATCACATTTTCAGAATACATATGTGACCCAGTGGGAGATTGTAAGAATTATTTTGGGGTCACACATGTATAATCGATGTGTTAGGGTCATTATTTAAAATAGTCAAAATTATGTGGTCACTTATTTGTAAAGATAAAAGACTATGAGGCATAAGTGTTATGAAAAATTTGTGTGTGGATACATTATGTAATTTCTAATTTGATGAATGGCCGAATTAGAAATTATTTTCTATATAAATAGAAGGGTTATGGTCCCCATGGCAACCCTAATTAGAAATCCAGCCACCTTTGTATCCCATCAACAAAGATCTTCAGCTGTTCTGGGTTTGTCGTGGAAGAACCATTCCCAACTTCAGTATCATAAGCCATGGATCCAAAAGGTACGCTTCCGCTATTGTGTTTCTTGTTATTCAGGAATTAGCATGAGTTTTATGGTTATAGAAATCATAAAATATTCTACATTTTGCCAAATAGCATATATGTGAAGAAACAGTTTTCAAAAATGAATCAAAAATGTTGAGATATCCTAAAACTTAAAACATAATCTGAAATGTTTTCTCTAATATTTTGTATTTATTTTAAATTGAAAAATTAAATAAAATGACGAAAATATCTAAAAATTTGAAATAATTAGATATCCAAAGCCAAACCCATTTAAATTGGGTTAACTTGGAAAATTAAAAAAAAAATTTTAACTAAAATTAGGTTAAAAAAAATTAAATTGCTTTCTCGTCCCTTCTTCCAAAATCGACTCACTATTCCACGATTTCTCCTCTCCTATTTTTTTCAACTTTATCATTCTCCTTAAAGAAGTTAATCTTCTTTCTCCTTCTTTCTCCTTAATGATGATGTCATTATCCGAAGTTAGACGAAAATTTTAATGACAACGTCATTTATTATCGTCAACGTCATAAAGAGTATCTTGGACACATTTAATATTATCGTCATCGTCGTCTATTTCATAAATTCTAGAAATTAGTGATTCTTCATCATGGGATGGGACCAAGATACTCTCAATTTCTTAAAAATATAAATGCGTAATTTATTTTAACATATTAAAACTATAAAATAGTAACACTATGTATAACTAACCTTAGTGTTACCAAATGATTTGTTTATCTCATCAAGAGTGCACCTCTCATATCACTACGCTTGAATTTGGTCTTACATATCCTTGGACATGTACTATCTACACCTTAAACATTTTTTCGGAATTTCTTTTTAAGTTTGGGAATTGTCTCAAATGCTAGAAGCTACACACAAAAATATTATTAATTTTTATTATAAAACTAGTAAAATATAGAAATACTTAAAATCAAATTTATTTCCAAGGGCGTACAAAATATAGGTATTATCCACTATAAATCCTTAACCATCCCTCGAAAGTGATCCATCGTATGCGAGATCTCTCGTATAATATGATCAAATGACAACCTCTCCCATGGAAATGTCTTACACATCTCAAGATCATCCACGACTCTTTGAAAGAATGGTTCTACGGAAGGTGCATCTTCTCTCGTTTTCGTCTGTCCTATAATAATGCTTGAAAGGAAATATAGGACTGCAATCTTCAACCTATCTTGTGATGGTCTCATACCCTTCAACTTTTCCTTCACGTCCGCGTATCTCACCTTTGCTTCTCTTCCAAAATGTTTCTCGATAAAATCCATACTACCCAGACATTGGTAGTTGATAGGATAATTCCGATAGTCTAACCCGGATATGAGGGCGTGTTCCGTTAGATCATACCAGAATCGAATGCATTGCCATTGTCCATATTTCTTGTTCATATCAAAAATTGCCCCGAATCGAATGCATTGCCATTATCCATATTTTTTGTTCATATTTGTTAAGTCGTTCGCAAAAATCAATATGAACACATATACATCAATAAAAAAAAACATATATAATAGGAATACTCATGTTGATTTTTATTTTATTCATTCGTTTTTATGTGATTTATGTATTTTTCAGTTTGATTATAATATCAATTTCATATTGTTATATGGGGTTTACTTTCGTCAATTACACGAATTCAAGCGAATAAACTTATTTTGACCCGTACTTTTTGGGTCTTTCATAAGTTACATAAACTATATTTTTCTTCCATAATCTATATAAACTTCATAAATTATTACAATTACAGAAATTCCGTTAATGTTTACACGTTAATTTTTTTTTAAACTTTATTTTATTTCGAAAATCTAGTTTTAATTTCAAAATAAACCCAAATTAAAATTAGATTTTTGAATGAGAACCAGATTTAGTAGCTATTTAACGTGTAAACATTAATAGAATTTCTAAAATTAGAATAATTTATGAAGTTTGTGTAATTTATGAAAGAAAAATACCATTTATGTAGTTAAAACAAGACCCAAAAAGTACGGATAAAATTTGATTTAGTCGCATAATTTTGTGTAGTTGATAAACCCTATTAAAAATAATAATTGATGTTATTTTTATAATTTTAAATTTAAATTTTAAATTTTTAAATTTAAAACAAAAATTAAAAAATGGTATTTTACCGTATTACTATTTCATAGATTTATTAGATTAAATTAACTTTGTTGATTTAGATTTATCTCGGAAAAAAGGAACCTTGTGGTTTGCACGCTATATGTTCGATAGAATGCTCCAAAGAATAAAAGAGAAAACAAAGAAGAACATCTACGGCATCATTCAGCCTCAAACATAACCATAAGTAACTTAAATCCATCGCATAAAACAAAAAGCACATATCCAAATAACATTAACCTCAAAACCTACCAAAATAACAAAATTCACGACTCATCACTGATTTCACGATCTTCCTCACCATCTCCACAAAACCCACCTCCCAATACACAGATCCTTTTCCAGACATTCTGTTCCACTGGAACAACCGACAACCTCGGCTGTCTAAACAACACAAAATCATTAATCCCTTTGTCTCCCTTCATCTCCTTTAAATCAACAAATCTTCTCATCTCTCCAATCGCTCTAACATCGACGGCTCCTTCTGCATTACCAGCATCGGAGTACCATTCACGTGTCACCTCCACCACACCCACGACACATCTCGATTTTGTACCGGAATGGTAGAAGAAACAGAGATCGCCTAAAGTCATAGACTTTAGATGTTTCTGAGCTTGTTTGTTCTTGACGCCGTCCCATTTGCTTATGCCGCCGTTTGCTTCTTGGTCTGACCATGACCACTCACTTGGCTCTGTTTTCAGTAGCCAGTATTGCTTCGTTTTCCCCATCTTTAGATATTTCCAACTTTTCTTTGGTTAGCATTAAACATACGTTTTCTCTTTATAAACCCTACACAATTTTATTTTCATTCATGTTTTCTTTTTGTGATAATTTTGGAGAAAACATTATAGACATAAAAAATAGACACATTTACATATATATAGCTTTTTAATATTGCGTTGATTACTTTATTTAAGAGCACAAAATGCGTTGTGTAATGAGAATATTGGAAAGTGCCGATTGGAGATGGATTTCCAACTAAATCCAACCCGCATCCAGAATCGATGGGCCTGACAAGCCCATTAGGTGAGCTCGACCAAAACCTGGGAAGGAGTAGATAATAAAGTGAAACGACGAGCTGAACAGGTCAACATGTTGGAGTGATACACTAAAATCGAGTGAAGCCGAAACACGAAGATCGAGTGAAACCAAAACACGAAGATCGAGTGAAACCAAAACACGAAGATCGAGTGAAACCAAAACACGAAGATCGAGTGAAGCCAAAATACGAAGATCGAGTGAAGCCAAAACACGAAGATCAAGTAAAGCCAAAACACGAAGATCGAGTGAAGCCAAAACACGAAGATCTTAGAATTTGGTTTAAGTTGTTGTAATTTTACTTATAAGATGAGAAACGCTTAAAAGAAAGACATCTAATCGAAATTACTCCCTCTATAACCTAATCGAACTTGAAAAATTAATATACTGAAAATGTAAAAACTAATAGAAATAGAAAACTGCGTCAATGAGTGATACAACGGCTAATACAATACGTGTTTTTACTAGAAAATCTTTTATGTGCACTCTCAATTATCTACTAAAACGACTTTGAACAAGCTCAAGATACCCTTGACTTGTTTCACTATCCTTACACGTTCACAAAATTACACAATTTTGGAACAACTCACCAATATCCTTTTACTCCTTTAGTTTTGTCTTCTATCTTACAAACCCAAAACTCTTGAATAAAAGCTCTCTTTTGTAAGTGTTGGTTTGCCACAATGTTCTGATTCCTTATTTATCCTTGTTGTTTCATGCAAAACCCTAGATATAACTTTTTTTTTTCTCATAATTCTCATATCTTATTTTATTGTAAAGTTTCTTTATTCTTTGCACAAGAATAAGAACCTCCATTAAGACTCGAATTTGCTCTCTTTTTGCAAACTTCTCCTCTTAATCTATGTCTATTAGGTCATTCTAGATAGGATTCACGAAATTCAGCTTCTTCCTAGTTAACTCAATGATGTTTGTAACCTACTACATCTTCAATCTCCCCATTTTTGACTTGTGTGCCTCACAAGCACCTGAACAGAATACTCATACCAAGAAGACACAATGAACAAAGCACATACCAAACAATAGCCACAAACACAAATCGAGTTAATCATGAAAATTCAAGTTTTTTTAGAGATATTCGAAATACTTGTTCAGAAGACGACATGAGTTGTTTACAAGCAAAAATCTCCCCCATGAGAAAAAAAATCTCCCCCATGATTCTAGCCATCTTAGTTATCAGAGTGGACACTTACAAAAAATTTTTAGTCATCTTAACCACTACAAGAGTGAAAGTTTAAAAAACTTGTTTTAACACAAACTAGTACACTTTCATAATGACTCAAAATCAGTTTTAACACAAACTAGTACACTTTTAGAATGACTCAGAATCAGTTTTAAAACAAACTAGTACACTTTCAGAATGACTCAGAATCAATACCAAGATCCTCCTCTCCCCCTTCTTGTAAGCACATAAGTTAAAAACAAGATATTAGTTAAAACACAAGAGAAACTGAGCAAGGAACACAAAACCTTTGAACGCATGTTGAAGCTGACGAACAATATCACCAAGAGCTGAAAATGCAACAACAGTGTCAGCAATCGCATCACGAACTGCACGAGGAGAAGTAGGTCCCGTGGGAACACGAACAAATTAAAGCCCAACTCAATGAGTCGAGACACACCACTATAAAGCTGAGGAACAGTTGTACTCAAACTCAGGTGGAAGATCAGTTGTACTCAACCCAGCCCAATACTGCTTGCCTCCTTCAGCCATAAGGTTAGCCATTGCATCAATACTGACGAAGAAAAATGTGCCCACGAATAGAGACAAATATACCTGAATCAGAATGAGCAGGAGAGCCAGAGGGAAGATTTGCATAGAATTCCAAAATAACCTCCTTAACAAGCTCATTGTATCAACCATTGAAAAAGATCCTCCTCACAAACTCACTGTATCAACCACTTAACAACAGATTAGTAGTACAACATCAAGCACAACACAAGAGAACAACAACCACATACAATATCCAACGCTATGGGGAACCAACCATCGCGGTCGTCACATACATCACCAAACAACTAGTGACTCAATCAAATAGAAAAAATAAAGTAAAATATGCCACACAAGTATACAACGAGATTGCTCAACATGACTCTAACCGATTTTGTACCAGATCAAGATAACATACTATGCTTGACCTGATTCGTAGTGTCTGGTGCTCACTGCTGCTGTGAATAGCTTTCACAGTATCATGTCTTTATCATACACTGAGTCAGTTTTCAACCTTTGTTAAAGAAGTGACAGAAGAATGAGATACAAGTTTGAGCTTTGTGTTCTCGTGTTTGACTTTCCTTCTCTTGTTTTCTTTTCTTTTTGTTTTCCTTTTTTTTTTCTTTTCTGTTTTTTATAACATCACGTGAGACAACTCTACCACTTGATTTCTCAAGAGCAGCTTTACGATACGTCACTGCATGAAACATGTATTGAGAATCAGAGATGACAACATGATAGGTAGCTCTTTTTCACGAAGCGAGCGATCCAAACTAAATCAAAACTTTATATGCTTCTTGATCAGCACACAGTCCAATCATACATGCTTTAGAGCAAAGTCATATCTCGCAAACACCAATCGAATTTCTTAATGTGATAAAACGAGTAAACTAATGGTTTTGTAAATAAGTCAGCCAGTTTCAAATCAGTGACAATGTGTTCAACCACTATCTGTTTCTCCTCTACTAAATCACGGATAAAGTGGTGCTGAATATCGATGTGTTTTGTGCGCGAGTGCTGTACCGGATTCCTTGATATACTGATAGCATTTTTGTTGTCGCAGTGAACTAGAAGGGGACCTGAATCAATTTGATAATCTGTAGACATTTGCTTCATCCATAGAAGTTGTGAGCAACAACTACCCAAGGCGATATATTCTACCTTTGCTGTAGAGAGTGACACGGAATTATACTTTTTGCTCATTCATGCGATTAGATTGTTTCCAAGAAAGAAACAACATTCACTCGTTCTTTTCCTATCATCCACACTTCCTGCGCAGTCAGCATCACAATATTCAACCAAATTTTTGTTCGACCCTTTAGAATATCAAATACCAAAGTTGGTCGTTCCTTTGACGCACTTAATGATCCTCTTTACTGTTTCTAGATGAGACTGTTTTGGTGAGGCTTGATATCTTGCACAGATGCCGACACTTAAACATAAATCTCGCCTGCTAGCAGTAAGGTACAAAAGACTACCAATCATGCCTCCGTACACTTTTGCATCAATCTCCTTTCGTTCAATATCTCTTGATAGTTTAAGCGTTGTGCTCTAGGAGTATTTGCTTCTTTGCAATGATCAAGCTTGAATCTTTGTATAAGGTTCTTGGCATACATGCTTTGAGAGATGAATATACCTTCTTTTGTCTGAGTGATCTACAATCCCAAAAATTATTTTAGTTCACCAACCATGCTCATTTCAAATTCTTGAGTCATATCCTGCACAAATTGATCCACCAATTGTTGAGATGTACTACCAAAAATGATATCATCAATATAGATTCATGTCATCATGATGTGGGTGTTCTGTTTCAGAATGAGGATTTTGTCAACACTTCTTCTGGCGTAGCCCTTTGAGACTAAGAAGTGTGTCAGTCGCTCGTACCAAGCAGGCCGAACCTTCTTCAGACCTTACAGAGCCTTGTTCAATTTTTACACGTGATTGAGCTTCACTGGGTCTTCGAACCCCTTAGGTTGCTCAACATACACTTCTTCTTGCAATATCCCATTTGAGAAGTCACTTTTAACATCCATTTGATACACTGTGAAGTTCATGATACATGTCATACCTAGGAATAGTCTGATAGACTCAAGACGAGCCACTGGAGCAAATATTTCTTCAAAATCAACTCAGTCAATCTGAGAATACCCTTGAGCTACAAGTTTAGCTTTGTTCCGTACCATAGTTCCATTCTCATCAATCTTGTTTTTGAAGATCCACTTTGTTCCAACCACATTTACTCCATTAGGTCGTGGAACCAACTCTCATACATTATTTCGCATAAATTGTTCTAGTTCTTCTTCCATCACCACAATCCAAAATTCATCTTCAAGTGATTGAACATGAGATTTTGGTTTAAGAACTGAGACAAAGCTAGCGAATTGAACCATTTATTTGAAGTTGATCTTTACACCACAAGTTTTCCTTCCATCCATCACATCTCCGATTACATCAGATGAGGAGTGGTTTCTATGGATTTGTTGATTTAAGTCATGTTCTGATGGATCTTGGCCTGAGTTACTGTGATCCTTTGAACTACTTAATTCCTCAATGGTAGTGATTTTTTCCTTACTGTTTAGCTCAGGTTGATCTGTCTCACTATCAGAATTTTCCTCACCCTTGCATTGAGGCATTTGGTCAAATTCTCCCACACATAGCAGTTGTTTCCGGATCGAACCCCTTTCAGCGAACTTTCACCATTATGATTTACTACCTCACAGTGTGTACTAGTGAATGCTACAATTAATCTTTTATCGCAGAGTTGACTCACACTGATCAGATTGGCTTTGAGATCTTTAACAAGATAACCACTGTCCAATTGTGGTAACTCATTACATGTTTTATCTTTCCATTGAATAATTCCATGACCTCCATCACCAAAGGTCACTTTTCTTCCCTTAACTTGCTGATCCTCTTGAGATTCCTTGCTGAACCTGTCATGTGACGAAAGCATCCACTATCAAAATACCAAGAGCCAATTTCATCATATTTATTTGCAACCAGAGCCATATTACTGTAGTAAATTTCCTCTGATGCACTCTCTGATGTGCTCTCTGCTGCATTTCCTGATGTATTCTCTGTTGCACTTCTACTTGTTTTCTCCTGAAGATCATATTTTTTCACCCAGATTTGATTTCGAACACCATTCCACATGAATCTCTCTTGATTCATGATTCTCTTGATTCTTCTCATGTATCTGTAATAATAAGCTTTGATATGCCCCGCTTTTCTACAGAAGTAACAGTGAATTCTGCATGTTGACCTACTCTCAGGTGAATCAATCGATTGACGATACTAATTAGCTGCCATAAAACGAGTTTCTCCAAGATAGTTCCCCTCTCTTCCACTGTAACCCAATCCCATGTGGGAGTTCATGATCCGTCCATAACTTAAAAGCTGTTCCAGTTGTTTAGTACCAGCAAACATGTGAATCTTTTTGTGTTCCTGATTGAGTTCCGATTGGAGTCGAGTTGATAATTTTTTTCAGACTGAAGCTCTTTTTCTAGTTGCTCGTAGTTGAATGTCAATCTTCGCTTTTCCCTTGCTGTTGACAAACCTTCCTGATTTATCTTATTTTCAGTTTCAAGGTCACTTTGCAGTGACTCGACTAGTGATTCAAGTCGTTTTTTCCTTAGTTAAGACTGAATTTTCTCGTCCAAGCCTGATAAGTGTCTCACGAACCTCCTTGTAACTTTCTATTAGATCGACTTCGTCATCATCATCATTTGATTCTTGTTCAATGATTTCCACAAAGTTGCTCACTTCCTCTTCATCAGCATCATCTGAGTCATCTTCTGCGAACATAGACTTTTCTCTACTTGATTTTGATTGTTCACACATTCTGTGTGAGTATGACCGATACCTTTGCATTTGAAGCATTTTAATTCTCTTCTCTTAACAGTGGGACATTCATCTTTGAAATGACCCAATCCCTTGCATTTATGGCATTCTATATCGAGTTTCTTTACTGTTTTATCTACTTCAGCATACTTTTTGATGGAATCAAATTTTCTTGAACTGTCGTCTTGTTCCATCTTCCTTAGTACACGACTAAACCTTCGTACTAACAGACTCATGGAGTCTTCTCCATCAGACTCATCTGCCTGAGCTGCAGATGGAGTAAAGGCCAAACTTTTTTAGCTTCTTAACTCCTTCAAGCTCTAACTCATGAGCTTGTAGCATCCCAACCACTTCACCAAAGCTGATTTCATCAACATTTTGGGATACACTAAGTGCTGATTTATATGCCATGAATTTTGTTGGTAGGCACCTTAGAATTTTTTTGACCAACTTGGTCTATTTATATTTTTTACCAAGCGTTGATGCTTTTTGTGCCAGCGAGGTCAGCTTTGAGCTAAAATCTGAGATAGACTCGTGATCTTCCATTCTCATATTCTAAAATCTGGAAGACAGTAGATCCTTTCGCGAGGTCTGAACCTTTTTGGTTCATTCAAAGTGGGTTTGCAGAGTGTCCCACGCCTCTTTTGCAGTTTCACACCCTTGAATCAGTTCAAAGGTTTTCTTTGATACACTGCATTGTATCGTTGTAAGCGCCCTTGAGTTAAACTTAGACCTCTTGAGTTCCTCCTCTGTCCAGTCTTTCTCAGGTTTTACACTTACTGTTCCTTCTTCATTCTTGGTCGTGGGTTCTTTCCATTGAAAAGAACAGCCTTCCCGGCTAACACATCTATGCCCCGAATCCAAGGACTTCATCCTTGCCTTCCAGAAGCCATAATTTCCCAAATCTAGTATCACCCTCGAGCTGTTAACTAGATTTGTATAGCTCTCTATCTTTTCTCCATAATTACACTTGTATATAACACGACAAGTGCCCGCTCTGATACCAATTGAACATGCAAAAGCTAATAGAAATAGAAAACTGCGTCAAGTAGTGATACAACGGCTACTACAACACGTGTCTCTACTAGAAAATCTTTTAAGTGCACTCTCAAGTCTCACCTAAAACAACCTTGAGCAAGCTCAAGACGCTCTTGACTTGTTACACTAGCATTGCACGTTCACAAGATTGCACACAATTTTGGAACACTTCACCAAAATCTTTTTACCCCTTTAGTTTTGCCTTTTCTCTTAGAAACCCAAAACCTTGAATAAAAGCTCTCTCTTGTGAGTGTTGGTATGCCACAATGTTCTGCCTCCTTATTTATCCTTGCTGCTTCATGCAAAACCCTAGATACAACTTTCTTTTTTTCTCATAATTCTCATATCTCCTTTTATTGTAAAGTTTCCTTATTGTTTGCAAAAAAATAAAAACCTCCCTTAATACTCGATTTTGCTCCCTTTTTGCAAACTTCTTCTCTTAATCCAGGGCTGTTATGTCGTTTTAGATGATCTTCATGAAATTCAGCTTCTTTCTTTTTCTCTTCGTCATTGCATGATGGCTTGACTCACTCCCTTGTACTACTTCCTAGTTAGCTCAAGGATGTTTGCAACCTATTGCATCTCCATATCCTTTTACAAGATCGATCTTATCTCCAAAATCTCTCTCTATTCTAAATCATTCTGATTCAAGTTCGAGTGTGGATTTTAGCATCCACAGTGCCTATGGAAGTAATGATCTCTCTTTACGAAATCCTAGTAAATAATTTTATTCTTTCCACTTCTCTCTTGCACATGACACAAACCCGCGGGGACTCAACGTCGTGTCTTTGACGATTAGTTGCGAGGGGAGAAGAGTCGATGTTGTGGCTTTGATGTCATACTTAAAGACCTCGGATTTCTCTTTGAATCGCTTTATCTTCCTCTTAAAACAATAGATATAGAATAATTTGTGTCACTTTGAATCTTCCATTAAAGGAAAAGAATAAAAAGGGTTCTAACTAATGGAGTCTGATTTGGTGTTCGCATAGTGTAGAGAGCTCTTTTAAAATACGGAAAATCGGCGGTTTCATACCCAAAGTTTACTCGGATGTTCGATTAATACTTAATTTTTGGAGCAGTGAAAACTCATACCTAATATTAAGTAAAATTTAAATTCCATACCTAAAGAACTACTATTATGCAAATTTATACATGAGCCATAACGGGGTTAGGTTTTCGTTAACGAATGCTGATGTGGTTGCCACGTAATGCCAACGTGGCAGGAGAAGTGGGACATCGCAGGTCAATCTTAAAACCACGTCGTTTTGAGAAGTATTAAAATATGGAAAATCGGCGGTTTCATACCCAAACTTTACTTGGATATTCGATTTATACTCAATTGTTGGTGCAGTGCAAAATCATACCTGAAATTAAGTAAAATTCAAATTTCATACCCAAATAACTACTATTGTGCAAATTTATACATGAGCCATAACGGGATTAGGTTTGCGTTAACGGATGCTGATGTGGCTGACATGTAATGCCAACGTTCCGGAGGAAATGAGACATCGCAGGTCAATCTCAAAACGACTTCATTTTGAGACGTATTAAAAATGACGTCTTTTTGAAAAGTATTAAAACGACGTCATTTTGAGAAATATCAAAACGACGACGTTTTGAGAAGTATAAAAACGATGTCGTTTTGATACTTACAATGATGTTGTTTTGAGTACTCTTTTAACACTTCCATTTTCTATCGAGTTTCACTTTTTCTCTTTTTACCGAAAAAAAGAGAGAGAGCAATAAGACAAAAAAATTGAAATCTTTCAGAGCACCGAGAAAGAAGACAAAACAAAAGACAAAAATGTTCAGAGAAAGTTTAAATAATGTATTGTATTTTTACATTGAAAGTCGAAGAAAAATGGAAGTGTTAAATGAGTGGTCAAAACGACGTCGTTTTGAGAAGTATCAAAACGATGTCTTTTCTATTTTTTTAAAACCAATTTAATATCAGAACGACGTTGTTTTGATACTTCTCAGAACAACGTCGTTTCAATACTTTTTAAAAAGACGTTGCTTTAATACTTCTTAAAACGAAGTCGTTTTGAGATTGACATGCGATGTTTCACTTCCTCCGCCATGTTTGCATTACGTGGCAGACAAATCATCATACGTTAACGCAAACGTAACTCCGTTACGGCTCATGTATAAATTTGCAATATAATAGTATTTTGGATATGAAATTTAAATTTTACTTAATTTCAAATACAATTTTGCATTGCTCCAACAATTGGGTCTAAAATGAACTTCTGAGTAAACTTCGGGTATGAAACGTTCGATTTTCCTCGTTTTAATATTTCTCAAACCGATGTCATTTTGAGATTGACCGGCGATGTCCCATTTCTCTCGGTATTACGTACATGGCAGTCACATCAGCATCCGTTAATAAAAACCTAACCCCGTTACGGCTCATATATAAATTTGCACAATAGTAGTTCTTTGGGTATGGAATTTGAATTTGACTTAATTTTAGTTATGAGTTTGCACTATTTCAAAAATTGAGTATAAATCGAACATTTGAATAAATTTCGATTATAAAACCGCCGATTTTCCAACATCTAAGTGTTAATGAAATTTATTATGTCATTTAAAAAGTTATTGGGATGGAGGTTACTAACATGTTAGTCCAAGTGGCTTTTTTATTTACATATGGACTAAAATAATAAAATTAATTAATTGATAATGATTAAAAATATGCTATAAAATAATATTAAAGTTTTGACTGATCAATTGTTTAATTATATATATTCTAAAAGATTATTGGAAAGTAGACCATAAAATATATTTAATATGAAAATGATTAATTATTTTTTACTATTGTTTGTATATGCAAATGTAGTATAATTATTTAACTTTATTTGATATAGTTAACTATTAAAGAATAAAATGAGCATTGGTTATAAGTTCTTTCATTTAAAGTGTTGTCCAAATGTTGTTTAAATACATGTTTATAATTTTAAATTAAGGTTTTGGAATATTTATTAAAGTTTCCAAGTAATAATGGATAAACATGTATAAAAATTGTGTAGCTTCATCAAATTCAAACTTGTATGCATCCGGTAGCTCTTCGGTAAAACACAATGGCCTCAATGTAGAGTAAAAAGTACACGTAGTTCAATTAACACATGTTTATCGACCTATAATCCGACGTAAAATTTGTTTTAATTTGCAACGATTTGAGTTTTACTCAAACATATCGTGTCTTCAGAATAATGACGATATTCAAATTCATTGCAAAATGCACCCAAAATTTTTCAAATTAAAGTCAAATTATTTTATTTTAGATTTATGACGAAATAATACCGAATTGTTAATTTTCTGCACATGCAATGATAATTTTTCGCTAATTAGAGATGGATCAAACTCATCGCAAAACTCTGACGCTAACATACACTTTTAAGTAGCACCACACTAAAACCCTTTACACCATCTGGTTTTTTAGCTCTCCAATTATGTTCATAATTAGTTAAATCCTATCCACTTCTTTAAAACCTTCATTAATACATAGCCAAATCAGGCGGATAAACCCTATCTATTTTCTTGAAACCTTCATTAATTTTAGTCTCTCAATAGCCAAATTTGGATACCTGATATTGACTCTCTTCAAACTTCTACGGTTTTACCATAAAGAATATTAACATTAGAAATAATCTATTTACCAAAATATATTTTTTCTGTTATTGCTTTATAAATAAAAATAGGATAATTATCCTCTTTTTCCTCCGACTTTCCATATATTTTGCTTACAAGTTTCTTATTTAAATACCAAAACATAATGAAAAAATGACATATTATTTCTAAAAACTGAATTCATCTTGTTTTATTGTAATTTTGAATTTACCAATTCATTAGACATGAAATTTATTCCATTGATACTTATCGCCATCATCATAGTCATGACATCATTTCCTAGTCCGATCAAACTTGCCATAGCCAAAACAGAGAAACCATTTTGCAAGCTAGATCTTCTACCTTGCATCGAGCCGTTTCTAAGTACTGGTCGTAGAAGCAACCTACCAGATGGATGTTGTGAGAAACTAAGAAATTCAATACCATGTATATGTAGATTCTTTACATCCGATCAACGTAGTTTAAGAGAAGCTGCTCTTAGAGTGGTCTCGTGGTGTAGTATTCCTGTCCCAGATTGTCCAAAAATATAGAGATTATATAGCATATTTTGATATAAAATACTAGTGATTGCTATTATCTTTTCGAAACTTCTAACTCTCGTTCAATCCATACGGAATTTAAGAAACTAGCATGCATATTCAAATATTCAATCACATACAACAAAGATTTATATCCAGATCCACAGAATATATAAATAATTTTTTTTTCATTTTTAATTTTTTAATATTAAAATCAAGAAAATGAGTAGGAAAACTAAAAAAAAATCATATTCATTACGATTTAATTTGGAAAGGCGAGGTGTAAATATGAAGGGAATGACTAATCAAATGTAATAATGATTCAAGTTTTGGAAAATCGGCCAATTTATGCCTAAAAATGTATTTAATATAAAAAGATTAATTATTTTTCACTATAGTCCACAATATGTATATGAAAATGTAGTATAATTATTTAATTTTATTTAATATAATTAACTGTTAAATAATAAATTTAGCATCGTTAATAAATTCTTTTATTTAAAGTGTTGTCTAAATAGAGTTTTAAATTTTACATTATGGTCTTGGAATTTTTATTAAAGTCTCAAAAGTAATATAAAAATTGTGTAGTTTCATCAAATTCAAACTTGTATGCATCCGGTAGCTCTTCCTTAAAATACAATGACCTCAATGTAGAGTAAAAAGTACACATATTTCAATTAACAAATGTTTATCGACCAATAATCCAACGTAAAATTTGTATTAATTTGCAACGATTTGAGTTTTATACAAACATGTCGTTGCTTCAGAATAATGACGATATTCAAGTTCGTTGCGAAATGACAAAAAAATTTTCAAATTAAAGTCGAATTATTTTATTCTAAATTTATGATGAAATAATGCCGAATTGTTAATTTTCTGCACATGAAATGGCAATTTTTCTCTAATTAGATTTGGATCAAACTCATCCCAAAACTCTGACGTTAGTCTACACTTTTTAGTAGCACCACACTAAAACCATTTACACCATCTAGATTTTTTAGCTCTCCAATTATGTTCACAATTAGTTGAATCCTATCCATTTTTTTAAAACCTTCATTAATACATAGCCAAATCAGACTGGTAAAGCTTATCCATTTTCTTGAAACTTTTATTAATTTTAGTCTTTCTATATCCAAATTTGGATACTTGATATTGACTCTTCAAAATTTTACGGTTTTACCCAAAGAAGATTAACACTAGCAATAATTTATTTACCAAATTTTATTTTTTCTATTATTACTTTGTAAATAAAAATAGCATAATTATTCTCTCTTTTCTCCGACTTTTCATATTTTTTGCTTACCGGTTTTTAATTTAAATACCAAAGATAATGACTAAATGACATATTATTTCTAAAAACTGAATTCATCGTGTTTTATACTTGAAATTAAGTAAAATTCAAATTGCATACCAAAATAACTATTATTGTACAAATTTATACATGGGACGTAACGGAGTTAGGTTTGCGTTAACGGATGCTGATGTGACTGCCACGTAATACCGATGTGGCGGAGGAAATGAGACATCGCAGGTCAATCTCAAAACGACGTCGTTTTGAGAAGTATTAAAATGACGTCTTTTTGAAAAATATTAAAACGATGTCGTTTTGAGAAATATCAAAACGACGTTGTTTTGAGCACTCTTTTAACACTTCCATTTTCTATCGAGTTTCACTTTTTCTCTTTTCACCGAAAAAAAGAGAGAGAGCAATAAGACAAAAAATTGAAATCTTTGAGAGCACCGAGAAAGAAGACAGAACAAAAAAGACAAAAATGTTCAGAGAAAGTTTAAATAATGTATTGCATTCTTACATTGAAAGTCGAAGGAAAATGGAAGTGTTAAATGAGTGGTCAAAACGACGTCATTTTGAGAAGTATCAAAACGATGTCTTTTCTATTTTTTTAAAACCAATTTAATATCAGAACGACGTTGTTTTGATACTTCTCAAAACGACGTCGTTTCAATACTTTTCAAAAAGACGTTGCTTTAATACTTCTTAAAACGAAGTCGTTTTGAGATTGACATGCGATGTTTCACTTCCTCCGCCATGTTTGCATTACGTGGCAGACAAATCATCATACGTTAACGCAAACGTAACTCCGTTACGGCTCATGTATAAATTTGCAATATAATAGTATTTTGGATATGAAATTTAAATTTTACTTAATTTCAAATACAATTTTGCATTGCTCCAACAATTGGGTCTAAAATGAACTTCTGAGTAAACTTCGGGTATGAAACGTTCGATTTTCCTCGTTTTAATATTTCTCAAACCGATGTCATTTTGAGATTGACCGGCGATGTCCCATTTCTCTCGGTATTACGTACATGGCAGTCACATCAGCATCCGTTAATAAAAACCTAACCCCGTTACGGCTCATATATAAATTTGCACAATAGTAGTTCTTTGGGTATGGAATTTGAATTTGACTTAATTTTAGTTATGAGTTTGCACTATTTCAAAAATTGAGTATAAATCGAACATTTGAATAAATTTCGATTATAAAACCGCCGATTTTCCAACATCTAAGTGTTAATGAAATTTATTATGTCATTTAAAAAGTTATTGGGATGGAGGTTACTAACATGTTAGTCCAAGTGGCTTTTTTTATTTACATATAGACTAAATTAATAAAATTAATTAATTGATAATGATTAAAAATATGCTATAAAATAATATTAAAGCTTTGACTGATCAATTGTTTAATTATATATATTCTAAAAGATTATTGGAAAGTAGACCATAAAATATATTTAATATGAAAATGATTAATTATTTTTTACTATTGTTTGTATATGCAAATGTAGTATAATTATTTAACTTTATTTGATATAGTTAACTATTAAAGAATAAATTGAGCATTGGTTATAAGTTCTTTCATTTAAAGTGTTGTCCAAATGTTGTTTAAATACATGTTTTAAATTTTACATTAAGGTTTTGGAATATTTATTAAAGTTTCCAAGTAATAATGGATAAACATGTATAAAAATTGTGTAGCTTCATCAAATTCAAACTTGTATGCATCCGGTAGCTCTTCGGTAAAACACAATGGCCTCAATGTAGAGTAAAAAGTACACGTAGTTCAATTAACACATGTTTATCGACCTATAATCCGACGTAAAATTTGTTTTAATTTGCAACGATTTGAGTTTTACGCAAACATATCGTGCCTTCAGAATAATGACGATATTCAAATTCATTGCAAAATGCACCCAAAATTTTTCAAATTAAAGTCAAATTATTTTATTTTAGATTTATGACGAAATAATACCGAATTGTTAATTTTATGCACATGCAATGATAATTTTTCGCTAATTAGAGATGGATCAAACTCATCGCAAAACTCTGACGCTAACATACACTTTTAAGTAGCACCACACTAAAACCGTTTACACCATCTAGTTTTTTAGCTCTCCAATTATGTTCATAATTAGTTAAATCCTATCCACTTCTTTAAAACCTTCATTAATACATAGCCAAATCAGGCGGATAAAGCCTATCTATTTTCTTGAAACCTTCATTAATTTTAGTCTCTCAATAGCCAAATTTGGATACCTGATATTGACTCTCTTCAAACTTCTACGGTTTTACCATAAAGAATATTAACATTAGAAATAATCTATTTACCAAAATTTATTTTTTCTGTTATTGCTTTGTAAATAAAAATAGGATAATTATCCTCTTTTTCCTCCGACTTTCCATATATTTTGCTTACCATTTCTTATTTAAATACCAAAACATAATGAAGAAATGACATATTATTTCTAAAAACTGAATTCATCTTGTTTTATTGTAATTTTGAATTTACCAATTCATTAGACATGAAATTTATTCCATTGATACTTATCGCCATCATCATAGTCATGACATCATTTCCTACTCCGATCAAACTTGCCATAGCCAAAGCAGAGAAACCATTTTGCAAGCTAGATCTTCTACCTTGCATCGAGCCGTTTCTAAGTACTGGTCGTAGAAGCAACCTACCAGATGGATGTTGTGAGAAATTAAGAAATTCAATACCATGTATATGCAGATTCTTTACATCGATCAACGTAGTTTAAGAGAAGCTGCTCTTAGATTGGTCTCGTGGTGTAGTATTCCTGTCCCAGATTGTCCAAAAATATAGAGATTATATAGCATATTTTGAAATAAAATACTAGTGATTGCTATTATCTTTTCGAAACTTCTAACTCTCATTCAATCCATACGGAATTTAAGAAACTAGCATGCATATTCAAATATTCAATCACACACAACAAAGATTTATATCCAGATCCACAAAATATATAAATAATTTTTTCTCAATTTTAATTTTAATATTAAAATCAAGAAAATGAGTAGGAAAACTAAAAAAAATCATATTCATTACGATTTAATTTGAAAAGGCGAGGTGTAAATATGGAGGGAATGACTAATCAAATGTAATAATGATTCAAGTTTAGAAAAATTGGCCAATTTATGCCTAAAAATATATTTAATATAAAAAAAGATTAATTATTTTTCACTATAGTCCATAGTATGTATATGAAAATTTAGTATAATTATTTAATTTTATTTAATATGATTAACTGTTAAATAATAAATTTAGCATCGTTTATAAATTCTTTTATTTAAAGTGTTGTCTAAATGTAGTTTTAAATTTTACATTAAGGTCTTGGAATTTTTATTAAAGTCTCAAAAGTAATATAAAAATTGTGTAGTTTCATCAAATTCAAACTTGTATGCATCCGGTAGCTCTTCCTTAAAATACAATGACCTCAATGTAGAGTAAAAAGTACACGTATTTCAATTAACAAATGTTTATCGACCAATAATCCGACGTAAAATTTGTATTAATTTGCAGCGATTTGAGTTTTATACAAACATGTCGTTGCTTCAGAATAATGACGATATTCAAGTTCGTTGCGAAATGCACCAAAAAATTTTCAAATTAAATTCGAATTATTTATTCTAGATTTATGTTGAAATAATGCCGAATTGTTAATTTGCTGCACATGCAATGGCAATTTTTCTCTAATTAGATTTGGATCAAACTCATCGCAAAACTCTGACGTTAGTCTACACTTTTAAGTAGCACCACACTAAAACCATTTACACCATCTAGATTTTTTAGCTCTCCAATTATGTTCACAATTAGTTGAATCCTATCCATTTTTTTAAAACCTTCATTAATACATAGCCAAATCAGACTGGTAAAGCTTATCCATTTTCTTGAAATTTTTATTAATTTTAGTCTTTCTATATCCAAATTTGGATACTTGATATTGACTCTCTTCAAAATTTTACGGTTTTACCCAATGAAGATTAACACTAGCAATAATTTATTTACCAAATTTTATTTTTTCTATTATTGCTTTGTAAATAAAAATAGCATAATTATTCTCTCTTTCCTCCGACTTTCCATATTTTTTGCTTACCGGTTTTTAATTTAAATACCAAAACATAATGAATAAATGACATACTATTTCTAAAAACTGAATTCATCGTGTTTTATACTTGAAATTAAGTAAAATTCAAATTACATACCAAAATAACTACTATTGTACAAATTTATACATGGGACGTAACGGAGTTAGGTTTGCGTTAACGGATGCTGATGTGACTGCCACGTAATACCGATGTGGCGGAGGAAGCGAGACATCGCAGGTCAATCTCAAAACGACGTCGTTTTGAGAAGTATTAAAATGATGTCTTTTTAAAAAATATTAAAATGATGTCGTTTTGAGAAATATCAAAACGACGTTGTTTTGAGCACTCTTTTAACACTTCCATTTTCAATCGAGTTTCACTTTTTTTCTTTTCACCGAAAAAAAGAGAGAGAGAAATAAGACAAAAAATTGAAATCTTTGAGAACACCGAGAAAGAACACAGAACAAAAGACAAAAATGTTCAGAGAAAGTTTAAATAATGTATTGTATTCTTACATTGAAAGTCAAAGGAAAATGGAAGTGTTAAATGAGTGGTCAAAACGACGTCGTTTTGAGAAGTATCAAAACGATGTCTTTTCTATTTTTTTTTAAACCAATTTAATATCAGAACGACATCGTTTTGATACTTCTCAAAATGACGTCGTATCAATACTTTTCAAAAAGACGTCGTTTAAATACTTCTTAAAACAAAGTCGTTTTGAGATTGAGATGCGATGTCCCACTTCCCCCGCCACGTCGGCATTACGTGGTAGCCAAATCATCATACGTTAACGCAAACCTAACTCCGTTACGGCTCATGTATAAATTTGCAAAATAATAGTTTTTTGGGTATGAAATTTGAATTTTACTTAATTTCAAATACAAATTTGCACTGCTCCAACAATTGGGTCTAAAATGAACTTCCGAGTAAACTTCGGGTATGAAACGGTCGATTTTCCTCGTTTTAATACTTTTCAAACCGATGTCGTTTTGAGATTGACCGGTGATGTCCCACTTCTCTCGGTATTATGTGGCAGCCATATCAGCATCCATTAACAAAAAGCTAACCTCGTTACGGTTCATATATAAATTTGCATAATAGTAGTTCTTTGGGTATAGAATTTAAATTTGACTTAATTTTAGTTATGAGTTTGCACTGTTCCAAAAATTGAATATAAATCGAACATTCGGATAAACTTCGATTATAAAACCGCCGATTTTCCAACATCTCAGTGTTAGTGAAATTTATTATGTCATTTAAAAAGTGATTGGGATGGAGGTTACTAACATGTTAGTCCAAGTGGCTTTTTTATTTACATATAGACTAAAATAATAAAATTAATAAAAAAAATGCTATAAAATAATATTAAAACTTTGATTGATCAATTGTTTAATTATATATATTCTAAAAGATTATTCGAAAGTAGACCATAAAATATATTTAATGTAAAAATGATTAATTAAATTTTACTATTGTTCGTATATGCAAATGTAGTATAATTATTTAACTTTATTTGATATAGTTAACTGTTAAATAATAAATTTAGCATCGTTATAAGTTCTTTCATTTAAAGTGTTGTCCAAATGTTGTTTAAATACATGTTTTAAATTCTAGATTAAAGTTTTGGAATATTTATTAAAGTTTCCAAATAATAATGGATAAACATGTATAAAAATTGTGTAGCTTCATCAAATTCAAACTTGTATGCATCCGGTAGCTCTTCTGTAAAACACAATGGTCTCAATGTAGAGTAAAAAGTACACGTAGTTCAGTTAACACAGGTTTATCGACCTATAATCCGACGTAAAATTTGTTTTAATTTACAACGATTTCAGTTTTACGCAAACATGTCGTGCCTTCAGAATAATGACGATATTCAAATTCATTGCAAAATGCACCCAAACATTTTCAAATTAAAGTCGAATTATTTCATTTTAGATTTATGACGAAATAATACCGAATTGTTAATTTTCTGCACATGCAATGATAATTTTTCGCTAATTAGAGATGGATCAAACTCATAGCAAAACTCTGACGCTAACATACACTTTTAAGTAGCACCACACTAAAACCGTTTACACCATCTAGTTTTTTAGCTCTCCAATTATGTTCATAATTAGTTAAATCCTATCCACTTCTTTAAAACCTTCATTAATACATAGCCAAATCAGGCGGATAAAGCCTATCTATTTTCTTGAAACCTTCATTAATTTTAGTCTCTCAAATCTCAATAGTCAAATTTGGATACCTGATATTGACTCTCTTCAAACTTCTACAGTTTTAACATAAAGAATATTAATATTAGAAGTAATCTATTTACCAAAAAAAATTTTCCTGTTATTGCTTTGTAAATAAAAATAGGATAATTATCCTCTTTTTCCTCCGACTTTTCATATATTTTGCTTACCAGTTTCTTATTTAAATACCAAAACATACTGAAGAAATGACATATTATTCCTAAAAACTGAATTCATCTTGTTTTATTATAATTTTGAATTTACCAATTCATTAGACATGAAATTTATTCCATTGATACTTATCGCCATCATCATAGTCATGACATCATTTCCTACTCCGATCAAACTTGCCATAGCCAAAACAGAGAAACCATTTTGCAAGCTAGATCTTCTACCTTGCATCGAGCCGTTTCTAAGTACTGGTCGTAGAAGCAACCTACCAGATGGATGTTGTGAGAAACTAAGAAATTCAATACCATGTATATGTAGATTCTTTACATCCGATCAACGTAGTTTAAGAGAAGCTGCTCTTAGATTGGTCTCGTGGTGTAGTATTCCTGTCCCAGATTGTCCAAAAATATAGAGATTATATAGCATATTTTGAAATAAAATACTAGTGATTGCTATTATCTTTTCGAAACTTCTAACTCTCGTTCAATCCATACGGAATTTACGAACCTAGTATGCATATTCAAATATTCAATCACACACAACAAAGATTTATATCCAGATCCACATAATATATAAATAATTTTTTCTGAATTTTCAATTTAATATTAAAAACAAGAAAATTAGTAGGAAAACTAAAAAAAATCATATTCAGTACGATTTAATTTGAAAAGACGAGGTGTAAATATGAAGGGAATGACTAATCAAATGTAATAATGATTCAAGTTTAGGAAAATCGGCCAATTTATGCCTAAAATATATTTAATATAAAAAGATTAATTATTTTTCACTATAGTCCATAGTATGTATACGAAAATGTAGTATAATTATTTAATTTTAGTTATTATGATTAACTGTTAAATAATAAATTTAGCATCGTTTATAAATTCTTTTATTTAAAGTATTGTCTAAATGTAGTTTTAAATTTTACATTAAGGTCTTGGAATTTTTATTAAAGTCTCAAAAGTAATATAAAAATTGTGTAGTTTCATCAAATTCAAACTTGTAGGCATCCGGTAGCTCTTCCTTAAAATACAATGACCTCAATGTAGAGTAAAAAATACACGTATTTCAATTAAAAAATGTTTATCGACCAATAATCCAAGGTAAAATTTGTATTAATTTGCAACGATTTGAGTTTTATACAAACATGTCGTTGCTTCAAAATAATGACGATATTCAAGTTCGTTGCGAAATGCACCAAAAAATTTTCAAATTAAAGTCGAATTATTTTTATTCTAGATTTATGATGAAATAATGCCGAATTGTAATTTGCTGCACATGCAATGGCAATTTTTCGCTAATTAGATTTGGATCAAATTCATCGCAAAACTCTGACGCTAGCCTACACTTTTTAGTAGCACCACACTAAAACCATTTACACCATCTAGATTTTTTAGCTCTCCAATTATGTTCACAATTAGTTGAATCCTATCCATTTTTTTTAAAACCTTCATTAATACATAGCTAAATAAGACTGGTAAAGCTTATCCATTTTCTTGAAACTTTTATTAATTTTAGTCTTTCTATATCCAAATTTGGATACTTGATATTGACTTTCTTCAAACTTTTACAGTTTTACCCAAAGAAGATTAACACTAGCAATAATTAATTTACCAAATTTTATTTTTTCTATTATTGCTTTGTAAATAAAAATAGCATAATTATTCCCTCTTTCCTCCGACTTTCCATATTTTTTGCTTACCGGTTTTGTTATTTAAATACCAAAACATAATGAATAAATGACATATTATTTCTAAAAACTGAATTCATCGTGTTTTATACTTGAAATTAAGTAAAATTCAAATTAGATACCCAAATAACTACTATTGTGCAAATTTATACATGGGACGTAACGGAGTTAGGTTTGCGTTAACGGATGCTGATGTGACTGCCACGTAATACCGATGTAGCGGAGGAAGCGAGACATCGCAGGTCAATCTCAAAGAACGTCGTTTTGAGAAATATTAAAATGATGTCTTATTGAAAAATATTAAAATGATGTCGTTTTGAGAAATATCAAAACGACGTTGTTTTGAGCACTCTTTTAATACTTCCATTTTCTATCGAGTTTCACTTCTCTTTTCACCGAAAAAAAGAGAGAGAGCAATAAGATAAAAAATTGAAATCTTTGAGAGCACCGAGAAAGAACACAGAACAAAAGACAAAAATGTTCAGAGAAAGTTTAAATAATGTATTGTATTCTTACATTGAAAGTCAAAGGAAAATGGAAGTGTTAAATGAGTGGTCAAAACGACGTCGTTTTGAGAAGTATCAAAACGACGTCTTTTCTATTTTTTTTAAACCAATTTAATATCAGAACGACATCGTTTTGATACTTCTCAAAATGACGTCGTATCAATACTTTTCAAAAAGACGTCGTTTTAATACTTCTTAAAACAAAGTCGTTTTGAGATTGAGATGCGATGTCCCACTTCTTCCGCCATGTCGGCATTACGTGGCAGCCAAATCATCATACGTTAACGCAAACCTAACTCCGTTACGACTCATGTATAAATTTGCAAAATAATAGTTTTTTGGGTATGAAATTTGAATTTTACTTAATTTCAAATACAAATTTGCACTGCTCCAACAATTGGGTCTAAATTGAACTTCCGAGTAAACTTCGGGTATGAAACGGTCGATTTTCCTCGTTTTACTATTTTTCAAACCGATGTCATTTTCAGATTGACCGGCGATGTCCACTTCTCTCGGTATTATGTGGCAGCCATATCAGCATCCATTAACAAAAAGCTAACCTCGTTACGGTTCATATATAAATTTGCACAATAGTAGTTCTTTGGGTATAGAATTTAAATTTGACTTAATTTTAGTTATGAGTTTGCACTGTTCCAAAAATTGAATATAAATCGAACATTCGGATAAACTTCGATTATAAAACCGCCGATTTTCCAACATCTGAGTGTTAGTGAAATTTATTATGTCATTTAAAAAGTGATTGGGATGGAGGTTACTAACATGTTAGTCCAAGTGGCTTTTTTATTTACATATAGACTAAAATAATAAAATTAATAAAAAAAATATGCTATAAAATAATATTAAAGCTTTGATTGATCAATTGTTTAATTATATATATTCTAAAAGATTATTGGAAAGTAGACCATAAAATATATTTAATATGAAAATGATTAATTATTCTTTACTATTGTTTGTATATGCAAATATAGTATAATTATTTAACTTTATTTGATATAGTTAACTATTAAAGAATAAATTGAGCATCGGTTATAAGTTCTTTCATTTAAAGTGTTGTCCAAATGTTGTTTAAATCCATGTTTTAAATTTTACATTAAGGTTTTGGAATATTTATTAAAGTTTCCAAGTAATAATGGATAAACATGTATAAAAATTGTGTAGCTTCATCAAATTCAAACTTGTATGCATCCGGTAGCTCTTCGGTAAAACACAATAGCCTCAATGTAGAGTAAAAAGTACACGTAGTTCAATTAACACATGTTTATCGACCTATAATCCGACTTAAAATTTGTTTTAATTTGCAACGATTTGAGTTTTACGCAAACATATCGTGCCTTCAGAATAATGGCGATATTCAAATTCATTGCAAAATGCACCCAAACATTTTCAAATTAAAGTCGAATTATTTCATTTTAGATTTATGACGAAATAATACCAAATTGTTAATTTTCTGCACATGCAATGATAATTTTTCGCTAATTAGAGATGGATCAAACTCATCGCAAAACTCTGACGCTAACATACACTTTTAAGTAGCACCACACTAAAACCGTTTACACCATCTAGTTTTTTAGCTCTCCAATTATGTTCATAATTAGTTAAATCCTATCCACTTCTTTAAAACCTTCATTAATACATAGCCAAATCAGGCGGATAATTTTCTTGAAACCTTCATTAATTTTAGTCTCTCAATAGCCAAATTTGGATTCCTGATATTGACTCTCTTCAAACTTCTACGGTTTTACCATAAAGAAGATTAACATTACAAATAATCTATTTACCAAAATTTATTTTTTCTATTATTGCTTTGTAAATAAAAATAGCATAATTATTCTCTTTTTCCTCCGACTTTCCATATTTTTTACTTACCGGTATTTAATTTAAATACCAAAACATAATGAATAATTGACATATTATTTCTAAAAACTGAATTCATCGTGTTTTATACTTGAAATTAAGTAAAATTCAAATTGCATACCAAAATAACTACTATTGTACAAATTTATACATGGGACGTAACGGAGTTAGGTTTGCGTTAACGGATGCTGATGTGGCTGCCACGTAATACCGATGTGGCGGAGGAAGCGAGACATCGCAGGTCAATCTCAAAACGACGTCGTTTTGAGAAGTATTAAAATGACGTCTTTTTGAAAAATATTAAAACGACGTCGTTTTGAGAAATATCAAAACGACGTTGTTTTGAGCACTCTTTTAACACTTCCATTTTCTATCGAGTTTCACTTTTTCTCTTTTCACCGAAAAAAGAAAGAGAGCAATAAGACAAAAAATTGAAATCTTTCAGAGCACCGAGAAAGAACACAGAACAAAAGACAAAAATGTTCAGAGAAAGTTTAAATAATGTATTGTATTCTTACATTGAAAGTCGAAGGAAAATGGAAGTGTTAAATGAGTGGTCAAAACGACGTCGTTTTGAGAAGTATCAAAACGACGTCTTTTCTATTTTTATAAAACCAATTTAATATCAGAACGACGTTGTTTTGATACTTATCAAAACGACGCCGTTTTAATACTTTTCAAAAAGACGTCACTTTAATACTTCTTAAAACGAAGTCGTTTTGAGATTGACATGCGATGTTTCACTTCCCCCGCCATGTTGGCATTACGTGGCAGGCAAATCATCATACGTTAACGCAAACCTAACTCCATTACGGCTCATGTATAAATTTGCACAATAATAGTTTTTTGGGTATAAAATTTAAATTTTACTTAATTTCAAATACAATTTTGCATTGCTCCAACAATTGGGTCTAAAATAAACTTCCGAGTAAACTTTGGGTATGAAACGGTCGATTTTCCTCGTTTTAATATTTCTCAAACCGATGTCGTTTTGAGATTGACCGGCGATGTCCCATTTCTCTCGGTATTACGTACGTGGCAGCCATATCAGCATCCGTTAATAAAAACCTAACCCCGTTACGGCTCATATATAAATTTGCACAATAGTAGTTCTTTGGATATGGAATTTGAATTTGACTTAATTTTAGTTATGAGTTTGCACTATTCCAAAAATTGAGTATAAATCGAACATTTGAATAAATTTCGATTATAAAACCGCCGATTTTCCAACATCTGAGTGTTAGTGAAATTTATTATGTCATTTAAAAAGTGATTGGGATGGAGGTTACTAACATGTTAGTCCAAGTGGCTTTTTTATTTACATATAGACTAAAATAATAAAATTAATTAATTGATAATGATTAAAAATATGCTATAAAATAATATTAAAGCTTTGATTGATCAATTGTTTAATTATATATATTCTAAAAGATTATTGGAAAGTAGACCATAAAATATATTTAATATGAAAATGATTAATTATTTTTTACTATTGTTTGTATATGCAAATGTAGTATAATTATTTAACTTTATTTGATATAGTTAACTATTAAAGAATAAATTGAGCATCGGTTATAAGTTCTTTCATTTAAAGTGTTGTCCAAATGTTGTTTAAATACATGTTTTAAATTTTACATTAAGGTTTTGGAATATTTATTAAAGTTTCCAAGTAATAATGGATAAACATGTATAAAAATTGTGTAGCTTCATCAAATTCAAACTTGTATGCATCCGGTAGCTCTTCGGTAAAACACAATGGCCTCAATGTAGAGTAAAAAGTACACGTAGTTCAATTAACACATGTTTATCGACCTATAATCCGACGTAAAATTTGTTTTAATTTGCAACGATTTGAGTTTTACGCAAACATATCGTGCCTTCAGAATAATGACGATATTCAAATTCATTGCAAAATACACCCAAAATTTTTCAAATTAAAGTCAAATTATTTTATTTTAGATTTATGACGAAATAATACCGAATTGTTAATTTTCTGCACATACAATGATAATTTTTCGCTAATTAGAGATGGATCAAACTCATCGCAAAACTCTGACGCTAACATACACTTTTAAGTAGCACCACACTAAAACCGTTTACACCATCTAGTTTTTTAGCTCTCCAATTATGTTCATAATTAGTTAAATCCTATCCACTTCTTTAAAACCTTCATTAATACATAGCCAAATCAGGCGGATAAAGCCTATCTATTTTCTTGAAACCTTCATTAATTTTAGTCTCTCAATAGCCAAATTTGGATACCTGATATTGACTCTCTTCAAACTTCTACGGTTTTACCATAAAGAATATTAACATTAGAAATAATCTATTTACCAAAATTTATTTTTTCTATTATTGCTTTGTAAATAAAAATAGGATAATTATCCTCTTTTTCCTCCGACTTTCCATATATTTTGTTTACCAATTTCTTATATAAATACCAAAACATAGTGAAGAAATGACATATTATTTTTAAAAACTGAATTCATCTTGTTTTATTGTAATTTTGAATTTACCAATTCATTAGACATGAAATTTATTCCATTGATACTTATCGCCATCATCATAGTCATGACATCATTTCCTAGTCCGATCAAACTTGCCATAGCCAAAACAGAGAAACCATTTTGCAAGCTAGATCTTCTACCTTGCATCGTGCCGTTTCTAAGTATCGGTCGTAGAAGCAACCTACCAGATGGATGTTGTGAGAAACTAAGAAATTCAATACCATGTATATGTAGATTCTTTACATCCGATCAACGTAGTTTAAGAGAAGCTGCTCTTAGATTGGTCTCGTGGTGTAGTATTCCTGTCCCAGATTGTCGAAAAATATAGAGATTATATAGCATATTTTGAAATAAAATTCTAGTGATTGCTATTATCTTTTCAAAACTTCTAACTCTCGTTCAATCCATACGGAATTTAAGAAACTAGCATGCATATTCAAATATTCAATCACACACAACAAAGATTTATATCCAGATCCACAGAATATATAAATAATTTTTTCTCAATTTTAATTTTAATATTAAATCAAGAAAATGAGTAGGAAAACTAAAAAAAATTCATATTCAGTACGATTTAATTTGAAAAGGCGAGGTGTAAATATGAAGGGAATGACTAATCAAATGTAATAGTGATTCAAATTTAGGAAAATCGGCCAATTTATGCCTAAAACATATATTTAATATAAAAAGATTAATTATTTTTCACTATAATCCATAGTATGTATATGAAAATGTAGTATAATTATTTAATTTTATTTAATATAATTAACTGTTAAATAATAAATTTAGCATCGTTTGTAAATTCTTTTATTTAAAGTGTTGTCTAAATGTAGTTTTAAATTTTACATTAAGATCTTGGAATTTTTATTAAAGTCTCAAAAGTAATACAAAAATTATGTAGTTTCATCAAATTCAAACTTGTATGCATCCGGTAGCTCTTCCTTAAAATACAATGACCTCAATGTAGAGTAAAAAGTACACATATTTCAATTAACAAATGTTTATCGACCAATAATCCAACGTAAAATTTGTATTAATTTGCAACGATTTGAGTTTTATATAAATATGTCGTTGCTTCAGAATAATGACGATATTCAAGTTCGTTGCGAAATACACCAAAAAAATTTCAAATTAAAGTCGAATAATTTATTCTAAATTTATGATGAAATAATGCCGAATTGTACATGCAATGGCAATTTTTCGCCAATTAGATTTGTATCAAACTCATCGCAAAACTCTGACGCTAGCCTACACTTTTAAGTAGCACCACACTAAAATCATTTACACCATCTTGATTTTTAGCTCTCCAATTATGTTATCAATTAGTTGAATCCTATCCATTTCTTTAAAACCTTCATTAATACATAGCCAAATCAGACTGGTAAAGCTTATCCATTTTCTTGAAACTTTCATTAATTTTAGTCTCTCTATATCCAAATTTGGATACTTGATATTGACTCTTTTCAAACTTTTACGGTTTTACACAAAGAAAATTAACACTAACAATAATTTATTTACCAAATTTTATTTTTTCTATTATTGCTTTGTAAATAAAAATAGTATAATTATTCCCTCTTTCCTCCGACTTTCCATATTTTTTGCTTACCGGTTTTTTATTTAAATACCAAAACATAATGAATAAATGACATATTATTTCTAAAAACTAAATTCATCGTGTTTTATATATGAAATTAAGTAAAATTCAAATTCCATATCCAAATAACTACTATTGTGAAAATTTATACATGAGCCATAACGGGGTTAGGTTTGCGTTAACGGATGCTGATGTGTCTGCCACGTAATGCTGACGTGGCGGAATAAGTGAGACATCGTAGGTCAATCTCAAAACGACGTCGTTTTGAGAAGTATTAAAATGACGTCTTTTTGAAAAGTATTAAAACGACGTCGTTTTGAGAAATATCAAAACGACATTGTTTTGAGCACTCTTTTAACACTTCCATTTTTTTCGAGTTTCACTTTTTCTCTTTTCACCGAAAAAAAAAGAGAGAGAGCAATAAGACAAAAAATTGAAATCTTTGAGAGCACCGAGAAAGAACGCAGAACAAAAGACAAAAATGTTCAGAGAAAGTTTAAATAATTTATTGTATTCTTACATTGAAAGTCGAATGAAAATGGAAATGTTAAACGAGTGGTCAAAACGACGTCGTTTTGAGAAATATCAAAATGATGTCGTTTTGAGATGTATCAAAACGACGTCTTTTCTATTTTTTTAAAACCAATTTAATATCATAACGACATCGTTTTGATACTTCTCAAACGACGTCGTTTCAATTCTTTTCAAAAAGACGTCGTTTTAATACTTCTCAAAACGATGTCGTTTTGAGATTGACATGTGATGTTCCACTTCCTTCGCCAAGTTGGCATTACGTGGCAGCCAAATCATCATCCGTTAACGCAAACCTAACTCCGTTATGACTTATGTATAAATTTTCACAATAATAGTTTTTTGGATATGAAATTTGAATTTTAGTTAATTTCAAATACAATTTTGTACTGCTCCAACAATTGGGTCTAAAATGAACTTCCGAGTAAACTTAGGATATGAAACGGTCGATTTGACTGGTAAATCTGACTGGTAAAGTCTATCCACTTTTTTGAAATCTTCATTAATTTTAGTCAAATTTGGATACTTTGTATTGATGTTCTTCAAATTCTCACTGTTTTACCATAAAGAAGATTAACATTACAAATAATCTATTTACCAAATATTATTTTTCTATTATTGCTTTGTAAATAAAAAATAGGATAATTATTTTGTCTCCCATTTTCCATATTTTTTTATTACCAATTTTCTATTTAAATACCAAAAACATAATGAAGAAATGATATATTATTTCTAAAAACTGAATTCACTTTTTTGAAACTTTCATTAATTTTAGTCAAATTTGGATACTTGATATTGACTGTCTTCAAAGTTTTACGGTTTTACTATAAAGAAGATTAACACAAGAAATAATCTATTTACCAGATTTTTTTATTGCTTTGTAAATAAAAATAGGATAACTATCTCTTCTTCTTTCCGACTTTCCATATTTTTGCTTATCGATTTTCTATTTAAATACCAAAAACATAATAAAAAATGATATATTATTTTTTTTAAATGAATTCATCTTGTTTTATTGTAATTTTGAGTTTACCAATTCATTAGACATGAAATTCATTGCACTGATATCGTCAGTCATGATATCATTTCCTGTTCCGATCAAACTTGTCATAGCCAAAATAGAACAACCATTTTGGAATTGTTTTTAAATACTGCTCGCAGAAACAAACTACTAGATGGATCTTTACATCCGATCTGTGTAATTTAAGAGAACCTACTCTTAGAATGGTCTTGTGGTGTAGTATTCATGTCCCTAGATTACTATTATT
The DNA here is from genome assembly GCA_018901945.1 of Pugionium dolabratum. NCBI lineage: Eukaryota > Viridiplantae > Streptophyta > Magnoliopsida > Brassicales > Brassicaceae > Pugionium > Pugionium dolabratum. The sequence continues at coordinate 502,661 of JAEVFF010000023.1, read as the reverse complement.
TTTTTTTGGAAATTTTCATGTTTCATTCAATCCACACGAAATTTCAGAACATAGCATGCGTATATATACTATTAAATCTTCAATCACACACAACAAAAATTTATATTAATATCCACACAATATACATTTTTTTTTCTATTTTCAACTAATATTCAAATCAAGAAATTGATTAGAAAAATTAAAAAATAATCATATTCAACTCGATTTTGATTTATTAGCCAACCCAACCTAACTAATATACCCTGGACGAAAAATCGGCCGTTTAATAACTGAAGTTTAATCGGATATTCGATTTAAACCCAATTGTTGGAACAGTGCAAACTCATAAGTGAAATTAAATAAAATTCAAATTTCATACTCAAACAACTACTATTGTGCAAATTTATACATGAGTAGTAATATGGTTAGGTTTCCGTTAACGGATGCTAATGTGGCGTCAATACCAATGTGGTAGGAGAAGTGGGACATCACAAGTCAATCTCAAAATGATATTGTTTTGAGAAGTATTAAAACGAGGAAAACAGTTGTTTCATACCCGAAGTTTACTCGGATAATCGATTTAGACCTAATTGTTGTAGTAGTGCAAAATCATACCTGAAATTAAGTAAAATTTAAATTCCATACCCAAAGAACTATTATTGTGCAAATTTATACATGAGCCGTAATGGGGTTAGTTTTCTGTTAACGGATACTGATGTGACTACCACGTAATGCCAACGTAGCGGGGAAAGTGGAACATCGCAGGTCAATCTCAAAACGACGTCGTTTTGAGAAGTATTAAAACAAGGAAAATCGGCTGTTTTATACCCGAAGTTTACTCGGATGTCCACTTCTCCCGGTATTACGTGGCAGTCATATCAACATCGATTAACGGAAACCTAACCCCGTTATAGTTCATGTATAAGTTTGCACAATAATAGTTCTTTGGGTATGAAATTTGAATTTTACTTAATTTTAGTTATAAGTTTACACTGCTCCAACAATTGGGTTTAAATCGAAAATTCGAATAAATTTCAGTTATGAAATGGCCGATTTTCCTACCCACAACTAAAAACTCTCAAATTGCATCATAACCCTAAACAACTCATTTGTAGTATTCATGCTTAAGTCCCTCGATTTTGATTACTATTTCTTATTTTGCCCAAAATGGACTAAATCCAACATCTTGTTTTCCTCAGATTTTGAAATTTTGAGAGCCAAAAACAAAGATTTTGAAGAACGAGGTAAGGTGGACTTTCGATTATTCTGATCAGTTTAGTTTGGGTTTTTGATTTTGGATTTTTTTGGATTTTAAAACATAAGTCTCATTCGGATTTAAATTTTATTCGTTTTCGCATCAGTTCAATTTGGGTTTTTCAGATTTTGGATTATATTTTGGTTTAATGTGATTTGAAAATAAAACATTATTTTAACTAATACTATAGATTTTAATATATATTTATATATTTTATGTTTAGTTAAAACTATTAGTTATTTAATGAAATTTGATTAATTTGGTTTTTTTTTTAATTTTTGGGTTCAATTCGGTTCTGAATTGATTAATTCGAATTAATATTTTTTATTCCATTCGAATTATATTATAAATCATGCCAGGTTCTAAAAAGTAGATCACATTCGAATTTAAATTTTATTTTTTTTCGGTTCAGCTCGATTTAAATTACATTATATATTAATTTAATGTGATTTAAAAAAATAATTATATATATGTATGTATATATATCTTTCTTTAGTTAAAAATATTAGTTACTTTTAATGAATTTTAATTTATTTGAATTTGTTTTAAAGTTTAGGTTCAATTTGGTTTCAGATTGGTTAATTCAAATTAATATTTTTTATTCTATTCGAATTATAATATAATTCTAATTCGGTTCCAATTTAGATTTGGAGATTTCGGTTCGCTTCTTGAAATCACGTATGAAAAATATGAGATGTTAAAAATCCCACCTATTGTGAGAACATTGAGAATAACTAATTAAATAACCATTCAACAAGACCACAGTAGAAGCGACATACGCAATCCACATACGTAAATAACTAGATGACTTATTGATTTAATATTTATTAAATTTATGTAATTATTGATTTATTTAAAATACAATATGTACTCTAATATATTTTTTTTAATTTTATAATATAAATAATATTTGCGTTTTATGACCAAATTATATTTTAAACTTTTTTAATATGAGTATGTTTTATTTTAAATTTATATTATATATAAATAATCTTATATTACGATATTTTGATACACTTTTATTTTATATTTAAATATTATAATTTAAATTTATTTTAATATTAATTTCTTAAAATAAAAAATTATGTAATGAGATTTTGTATTAAAAAATAAATAATTTAACATATTTGTCAAAATAATATACATGATTATAAAAACATAATTTATTATATTAAATATTTTGACACAATTTTATATCCATAAAATTAAACAAAACTATAAAATTAAAAATATGTTTTGTGAAACAATTTTTAAATCCTATTTCATATTTCAAAAATTTTCTTTGTAAACAACATTCAGTGTTGTTTTCTGAGTCTTTCCTGTTTTGTCGGTGATAAGTATTTTCAATCCGTCTCTACACTTAACTCGTAAGATAGCAACATACAAGTTCCCATGGGTAAATACTGGTCTTGGTAAAAACAAGCCAACTTTTTCTAATGTTTGTCTTTGGGTCTTATTTATAGTCATTGCAAAAGCAAGAGTCACGGGAAATTGCCTACAACGCGTTCTAAAAAGAAATCTAGCTTCGGGCGGAGACACAAACATCCTAGGAATTAAAACTTTTTCACCCACTAAATCATCATTACCAGTTGTAATTATAGCCTCAATCACGTGATTAGCTAACTGAGTAATTTAAAGTCGTGTGCCACTGCATAAACCACCTTTATGATCAATATTCCATAGCAACATAATAATAGCACCAACCTTTAATTTCAAACTATGGTTTGGCAATCCAGAGATCTTAATGCTATTATGGAATTCTTAAGAGTATACCATGTTATCCATGGTGCTGGAATCAGATGTATCAATAATATCAAAGTTTAGATAGATTTTTTTTTCACATACAAAAAAAGAAGACATTATCGTAATTTATATTAAATTAATATATTTAATAATATAACATTGACTTATCTAAAATTTTAGGATACCTGATAATTGTGATAACATATACTCGTTAATACTATCAACATATTGGTTTGTTTGACTCAGAATAGCTCTTTCCCTAAAAAACTTTGGATTACTCTTTCCTACAAAAGATTCCCCACAAATTTCCTTGACTATTGCTTCTATAGGATTCTCGCATTCATTTATGAGAAAATCTTCAGGAATATCAATCTCAACATCTCCGTTGTTATGTTGATTGATCGTTCCATCACCAACATTTAAAATCCATTTAGAGAAAGATTCAAATTCTAATGCTTCACTATTACTAAGTTTTTTGTGGTTAAGTCTCATGTTTTTGGTAAGTTTGAGAACTCTACAACTATCCCATAAAATTGATGATTTTAGAGAAGCCAAAACAGTCTCTTCTCTACCCCCTCCATTGATTACGGGTAAAAATTTTCTAAAGTCTCTTACCTCCAAAAGGTTTATCACATCTCAGTATGTCACGCATACTTCGATTTAATGTCTCAAAACAATGTTTGCTCATCATCGGTGCTTCATCCTATATTATGAGCTTAGTTTGTCTAACCAATTCTGCTTGATGTGATCTTTTTTGCATCGAGCATGTTGTAAATTCATTGACATTAAGAGGTATTCCAAATTTAGAGTGAGATGTCCTTCCACCTGGCAATAGCAATGCAGCAATTCCATTGGATGCCACATTTAGGACGATCTGGCCTCTAGAACGAATAGCAGCACTTAGAATATTCCAAAGAAAAGTTTTTCCTGTTCCTCCAAAGCCGTAAACGAAAAACACACCACTTATGTCACGAATCACTGTATCTAAAACCTCTTGATATATATTTTTCTGCTCATCAGTTATCTTGGCTAGTAGATCTTCATGTAATTCTCTTTGTTCATTATAATCGTAGTTTAACTCATCTTTTACCAAAATGTTATCATCCTTATCAGATGTTGTACAATCCGGCTATGCCATAGTTTTGAAAAACGCCAAAGAACTTCCATTAATACGCAATAATTTCTTGATCTCCACCAATGCTAAATTTTTAATCGCATCTTGAAATAAAGTTAAACCTATAAAATAGAAAAAATAAATTAAATTAATTAACTGAGATTTTAAACATATTTCTATGTAATAAAAAATAGTTGATGTTACTTGGATTGTTTTTGTCCCTTCTTTGGATGAATAAAATGTCTTCAGATACGAATTCCCATGTAGCATTCCAAACATTTTCAGGTATTGCCATATTATTCGAAAGTAATAATATGGCAAACAATTTTCTTATGTATCTTCCTGAACCCCATAAGCTTGCTTCTTTAATCCCTTCAATGTACTCTTTATTATCATCCATACGACCTAATGCATAACATGCTTCTTTGAAAGTATCGTAGACGATTTCGTTAACTGTTCTGATCTCTTCAAAAGATGTTGGACCTTTCACTATATTCAGCAAAACTCTCAAATAATACACTTCAACTAAAGCAGGTGGAACATATGTGATCCTTCCAATTGCAAAACCTCTTAGAATCGGCTTCCATATTCTTTGTTTTATTTTCTACACAAAGAAAACTGGAAATTTTGCGTAAGTGAGTTCTTTTGCTTTTGGATATATTTTGCAAGCTTCCATCCATGTTATAAACTTTGATGATGCAACCGACGTACGATTTATCACTTCACCAACTGGATCATATTCATTATAAACAACCAATTGCTAACCAGGGAGATGGAATGACAATTTCTCTACCGATGTAGTTCGATAGTGAGTAGGGAAAACAAGAATTCGCCATGTAGCTTCATATGCTGAGATATATCTAAACATTCGAAATAATAATAGAATATTAGAATACTTTAATTTGAACATTGTTTTTTTACGAAAATTTTAAATTCTTATTTAATGCTAATGAAAGTACCTGTAACTATAATGTTCCTTAATGTCATCAACATTATCATCTCTGTCATCATCTTTTCCAACCGATACGCTAGCGTAGTCTGGACCTTGAGTAATATATTTGAACAGGTACTTGATAGATCTTGCTTGGTTGCACCACTCAACGTTTATAGGAGCTCGAAAACGAATCAAGAGATCCTTATTATATCGAACCACATACTTGTTATCACACTCAAATCCTTTTTTACCATTGATCTTCCATCATCACGTCTTCTATAAATAGGAAATCCTGCATCATCAATTTTAGTAATTGAACTATACGACTTGGGAAAGGATTTAGTGCACTTTCGATGTTTCATACAAATGTTTTTAGGATTAGCAGGTCCACATGGTCCATGAATCATCATATCTCCAACAACTTCATATAAATATGGTTCTTGATCCTTATCTGGAAGTTCAACACTAATGATCTTATCAATATCATCACCGGTTGGTAATTTTGCATCTGAATGCAAGAAAAGTACCATATGCGCATGTGGAAGACCTCTTTTTTGAAACTCAAACGTATACATAGCTGCAATATTCCAAGACAATAAAAACACAATCATCTATATGAAAGCATACCCAATAATTTAAATAGTAAATATAATATAATATAATGAGCTTTTTAATTTTGAGTATATAGACCTGATTTAACTTCTCCAAAAATGCTATTCTTTCCCTTCTTCGTCAACTCGTGAATGAGACCATCGAGTTTCAGTTTGAATACCCTGCAACAAATGTCTGGTCTATCCTCTGCCTTTAAATTATGTTTTTCAAGATATCTATTAATTTCAGGCCATTTGGGATTACAAATAATTGTAATGAAAAGATCAGGATATCCAAAAAATTTGCATGTTGCCATAGCATCAAGATAGTGTTGTATCATATACCTTACACCTCCAGTGAATGATGAAGGTATAAAAATCAGTTTCCCTTGGTTTGAAAGATTGAAATCACCTTGATCAGCTGCCTTTTGGATCCTATCGTAGTTGTCAGATCGAAGTTTTTTTTATTAAACCAAAGATATCTTAATCTATTACTCTCATTCATTGTATACACATCCACCAGAAACTGTTGAAATAATCTTCCTGACATCAATGTAATCGAAGATTCTCTCTCTTTTTCTTGTATTCGAAAAGCAAAGAACTCTCTCATTGTCATTGTCTTTCTCTTACAACCTGATTTGTCAACAAAACCAAGTTAGTTTAACTTCATTAAATTATCAAGTTAGTTTACTTATTTAAAAAACATAAATAAATTGGTAAATATTTAATATGGAAAACTTACCAATTATAATTTCTTTGTTTAGAGTTCGAGAAAAAATTTGACTAAATTTAGTGAAATATTTTTCTGGAACTTATTCCGGAAAATCATTACATTCTTTAACGATAGTTGTTCGGAAAAACTTAAGGTAGTATGGGAAAGAATTGGTCTTGTTCACGGTGACGTAATCTTTAAGTTGGAAAGTGTTGATGACCACGGATTGACCTATAGTGAGTGATTTCTTGTGTTTGTTCACTAATTCTTTTTTAACAACTGCATGAATTCTTGTTTCCTACAAAATAAAACTCATACATAATATTTAAAAATGAATAAAAAATTTTCAAATCAGAAAATATATGAAAAGAGAAGTGTAGAAAAAACCTCTTTGTCCACCATAACCATCTCTAGATAATTTCTTCCTTTATTTTGATACTTTGACCAAACATTCAACATATGCACTTTTATTTTATGCTGAATAAGAGCTGGATTAAGAGCATTAATGAAAACAAAAGAGGAGCATTTTCTTTTGACTATCGACATGGTGAACAAAGAATGACTTACCATTTAATTGGAGATGACTTTATGATTTATATAGGAAATTAGTATCGACATCCAATTAGATATTGTAGTTATCAAAATCTTAAATATAATTTTAGTTATCTAAACTATCGACATTTAATTATTTTTAATTCCAAATTTTAGATATTGTAGTTATCAAAATTTTAAATATAGTTTTAGTTATCTACACTATTGACATTCAATTATTTTTAATTCCAAATTTTAGATATTGTAATTATCATAATCTTAAATATAGTTTTAGTTATCTACACCAAAATTATCTTATTTTGTTATCGACACTTATTTAAATTATTGGCACTTCACCTACAAAATATTTAAATATATTTATTTTAGATATTAGCATTTAATTTAGGATAACGGAATCTATTTATTTTATGAGTTTATATAGAGAATTAGTATCGATAAATAGGTTTTAATATTGTTGTTAATTAATAATTTTGGATATTATAGTTATTTAAAATCTTAAATATTGTTTTTGATATCTACTAAAAATATAAAATCTTAGTTTTTATGATAATTTAAATTTTCAAATATTATAGATATAAGCATATTAAATACTATAAAATAAATTATTTATGATATTTAAATAAAATATATTTTATTATCTTGGATAACATTTGATCAACTACATATTTTTTTATGGTGGACAAATATTATTTATAGATTTTATCCACGTGTTAGCAATAAAATATATATATTTTACATGTTATCATTTAATTAAAGTAATAAATGATTCTATTAATAAAATTCAACATTTTATGAGTTCGACACATCTCTTTTAATCCAATTAATATTAAATATGTTTATATCTATAATATACAAAATATACAAAATTTAAATGATCATAACAAACTATATTTTATATTATTTGTAGATGTTAGCATTTAATATGTTTAATAAATGATTATATTTAAAAACTCAACATCTTATGTTACATTTGGCTCAATTCTATATTTTTGTATACTATAAAACTTTTTTTTAATCTATTTTGATATTAATTTATAACTTGATAAAATTATACGTATTTTTGTTTTGGATATTTAATAAATGATATGTTGAACCGATTTTAATCATATCAATTATTTTTGAGTTTAATTGGATTATTAATTTTATTTTCAAATTGACATGTAACATTTGATTCAGTGACATATCACAATTAATTATGTCAAATCATCTTTTAAATTGACATGTCATCCTTTTTTGGAGAACTCACTTCTGTTTTAATATTAAAAAGATTCTATAAGACTAAAAGAGATGTTTTTACGATGTTGTAGTAAGCAAAATGTTTTGCATTTAAACATAATCTATCACACATCCATCCTTAAACACTAAGCATTAACATACATCCAATAATAACAACCATCATTTTCTTCATATTCAATTTGGCTTGTAACACATTTTCCACCCTTTCAAACACCTTTTCATCTAACTCCATTTCATAATTCATAGACACTTTTTTCTCAAGCTTCATATTCTCTTTCATAAGCTTCTTAATCTATTTCCTCTATTGTTTGAGTCTCACATGCTTGGAAGCCATAACTTTTATCTCATTATTCAAAGTCTCATGAACTCACTTAAATAAAACATATATAACAGAAAACGTAAAAAATCATATAAATGTTATGAAAAATCTAAAGAGAGAAAGTTAAAGTGATAATTTTACTCAAGACAAGAATGAGAGAGAGAAAAGTGAATCGTATTATTGTATATTTACAAATGATGCTAAACATCATATTTATAGGAGAAGTTTACCGACTTGCTAAAGTCGGTAAACGTAAACTTCATAAAAGGTAATCAAAACAAAGACTTATTCAACGAAAACGCCTTTGTTAGCTTTTCAAAACTCTCCCTTGATTACCTATTATTATCGAAGTATTACGTACTGACTCGTTTAAAACTTTATCATGTAAAAACCCAATGGAATAAAAATTATGATAAGAGAAAAAGAGTACATATACAAAATCTCCCCCTTGAAAAGATATATATAATTCCCTTTATATATCTCGCAAATGACGCATTCCAATATTCTGAACATGCCTTCTGAATGTCGTTGTAGGAAACGTCTTCGTGAACAGATCTGTTGCATTGTCGATTGAGCGAATATACTCAATGTTGACTACTTGATTGTTTACAAGCTCTTGAGTATATGAGAAAAATCTTGGTGGGATATGTTTCGTCCTATCGCTCTTGATATAACCTTACTTGAGTTGAGCGACACATGCATCATTATCCTCGAACAATTTTGTTGGTTCTTTATTTGTAGTGATTCCACTAGCTTCTTGTATGTGATGAGTCATGTACTTGAGTCATACACATTCTCTACATGCCTCATTGAGTGCAATAATTTCCGCAAGATTTGAGAAAGTGGCAACCAATGTCTATTTTTGTGAATGGCATGAGATCGCAGTATCTTCTAATGTAAAAACGTATCAGGTTTGCGATCGAGCTTAATGCGGATATGATAAATATCATGTATCTGCAAAACCAACTATATCAAACAAGGAATTTCTGGGATAATATAATTCCAAGTCAATTATACCTTGAAGATAACGGAATATTTGTTTTATCCCGCTCCAATGTCTTCGCGTAGGGGCTGAATTATACCTTGCAAGTAAGTTAGTAACAAAAGCAATATCTGGTCTAGTACAATTAGCAAGATACATCAGCGCACCGATAGCGTTCATATAATGTATTTCAGAACCTATAATTTCCTCGTTATCTTTACAAGATCGAAATATATTCTTATCAATAGTAAGCGATCTATTAACCATTGGAGTACTCAAATGATTTTTTTATCCATATTAAAACGTTTTAATACTCTTTTGATATAATTTGATTGATGCACAAATATTCCACCTTTGAGATGCTCTATTTGAAGCCCGAGACAAAATTTTGTCTTACCAAGTTCTTTCATTTCAAACTCTTCTCTCATATGGGTTCTTGCATCATGAACTTTTTTTGAGTTCCATTTATGTTCAGATCATCTAAATTTTTGGATGTTGTTAAACTCATTAATTACCTAAATGTAATTGCATCCATAACCGGAGAATATTTTTCATCATAATCAATTTCTGGTCTTTAAGAGAAATTTTGTGCCACAAGTCGGACTTTATATCTTATGATCTCGTTTTCTTCATTTCGTTTTCTCACAAAAATCCACTTGCATCCGACAGACATTACATCTTCTGGTGTAATGATAACATGTCCGAATACATTTCTTTTATTGAGAGAGAGTAATTCATCTTTCATGGCGTTTTGCCACTTCTCCCAATCGGGTCTCATTCGACATTCTAATAATGATCTCAGGTTAGGATCATTATATTCATCATCAATTTCTTTGGATATAGAAAATAAAAATGTTCCATCCACATCTTCTATTTCATTTCTAACCCAGATTTTTCCATCTTGTGCATAATTAATGGATGTTTCACAATTTTTTATATCATGTTGTTCCTCGAAAAGACTTTCATTATCAGATTTTTCAAGAACTTTCTCATATGTATTTTCTTGAATATCTGCATGATATAATTATTTTGGGATATCTTTACTGATTTTTTCCAATTTCTTTTTCTTTTAGGAATTTTTTATCTTTAGAGCCCATCGGCCTCCCCCTTTTCAACTGAACTTTTGGGTCATTTATTTTATTTCCATCAAATTGTTCTTTTGGAATTTTAATTCTTGATGGAGCATTTGCAGGGGGTATATATGATTTCATAACCTTTTTCGTATCTGTGAACACATCTGGCAATTCATTTGCCATATTCTGTAAATGTATAATTTTCTGAACTTCGAGTTCATGTTAATTTGTAGGGAGTCAAGGTGTATGAAATTTCGTGTACACCACTAAAGGAAATCTGCGATATCCATATGAGTATCATCATTTATACCACTAAAGGAAGGCCCATTAGCTCAGTTGGTTAGAGCATCGTGTTGATAACGTGTTATGAAAAATCTAGAGAGAAAAAGTTAAACTAATAACTTTGCTCAAGAGAAGAAATAAGAGAGAGAGAGAATTGAATCGTATTATTTTATATTTACAAATGATGCTAAGCATCATATTTATAGGAGAAGTTTACCGACTTACTAAAATCGATAAACGTAAACTTCATAAAATATAATCAAAACAAAGACGTATTCAACGAATACGCCATTGTTGATTTTCAACAATAAATAAATTTTAGCTTCTATAACTTACATAAACACAACTATGATTATATTTACCTTTTTACAAGCATCAATTGCGCATTAGTATTGTATCGGCAATACATATTCAAAATTTTTAACGTCTCGTCACAATATGTTGTCCACACCAACATTTCTTTGTACTACAAAAATTAGGTCGTTTATTCATGTCAGGAAATGTTGTTAATCCATCGTTAAAACATACAAACAACAACATTGCATCGAAATTGAAATCAACACTAGTTGTCCATGTAATAGTCAATTTGTTGATAATTCATCGTTAAATATAGAAAGTACGTCATTTGTCATTATTTTAACGTTAAACATCCATCGATAATTCGATAATAGTTAATGACTAATTAAAGACAAATTTCATTCCTAATAACATAGATGGTAAATTGAACTTAAATTACATCTATTTTACGTCACCGCAACTTCATTGGTAACCAGTTTGTTGTAATATTGTCGTCGTTAATTCGTCACTACATAATGCTGGAATAGCGATGATATTTAGGTAGATCGACGTTAATTTGTCGCTAATATAGAGAAAATATCGATGAATTCATAATATTAATATAATTATTTCAAATTTAAATTAAGTTTAATTGAAACAAATTTTAAATGTTAAATAAAGTTTATTTAAAGTTAACATTAAAATTTAATATTAATAATAAAATAAAAATTACAATAAAATAATTTTAAAAAGATAATTTTTAATAAAAAATAAATAACAAAAAACTAACTATTTTCTAATGGGATCACATCTACTAATTCCACATTTCCAGTCTCTGCTAAATTTTTTGCGAATTTTGTATGTTCCGCTGTACGATCTACCGATGTTAGACCGCTCGATTCACCAGCACGGTCTTGAGTTGGAATATTGACATTAATTTGTTCCAATCCATCTTTTTTCAAAGTGTATGTATGTAGATCACAAAAAATGTTCACGAACAAGATAACAACATTATCTCATGCATTATGAGAATTATTAGATATAGAAGTAATTATATTAATAAAACATGTACGTAGCTGAGTGTTTCGTGGACATCTAATAGGAAAAATCTGATAAAAGCAAAAGAAAGTAGACGTTGAATAAATACACGATAATCATGACTTTTCATTTTTGAAACTTTTGCTCGTGCTCCACTAATTTGGATAAATTGGACATAATCCATCGAAAAATTTAACGTCGGACGTGATCCAGTTGAATAAGATGTTTTTCCCATCACTCGCAAGATGCAACTTACTTCTCAAATATATTTCAATCAATTCTAGTCATGACTTCACACTGTCATTTGTTGTCTTCTCCACATTCAACATCGTATGCATAATGTTATCCAAAATATTTTTTTTATTGCATGACATCAAAATTGTGTATGAATATATGATCTTTTCAGTAAGAGATTTTCTAAAATATGTTTTTGTCAATGGGATTGTCAAGGTATCCATCTAACATATTATTTTTATTGTACCAGTTACACCTATACTTGTTTGTTTCTTGTGCACCATAACAATTTATTTGAGATTCTCTCTTCTCTAAAAAGGTACACTAGTGAGGGAACACAAACAACTTTTTTTTTAACAAATGCTTGTTGTTCCAATAAGGATGATTATTCGTAGAAATTGAAGGTGATAATCAAACCAACATGTTTTCTATCCATGTTTTAGTTAAAACACATCGGTCCATCATGCAATACGGACAAGATAGCCACCTATTAGTTGTCCAACCAGTTATCATTCCATAAGCAGGAAATCGTTTAGCATCCATCAAAACTGCATGCATCGTGAAATTTCTTTTGGTCAAACAATCGTACGTTTGAACCTCGTTATATCATAATTCCTTCAACTCATGTATTAGCAGGTGCACAAACACATCGAGAGATCCCTTATGACGCTTAGTACCATGAATTAATACACTTAAAAATAAAAAATCACCTTACGTACACATAACCGGAAGAAAATTGTATGACGTTATGTGACTGGTAATAACGAATATTGTATTTTAGACAAACCAAAAGGACTAAACCCATTAGTCATCAACACCAATATATATTTCTAATTTGTTTACCAAAATTGGTGTAAATATTCAAATTTTTTTAAGGCCTCGTCACAATATCCACACCAAAACTTCCTTTAACTACAAAAATTAGATCGTTTACCGATGGCAGGAAATGTTGTTAATCCAATGGCATTGCATCGAAATTGAAATCGACAGAAATTGGTCAACGTAGTGTTTAGTTTGTCGGTAATTTATCTTTAAATTTAGAAGATATGTCATTTGTCGCTATTTTGACGTTAAACATTCATCGATACTTCGAAAATAATTAACGACTATTCAAATGTAATAATAATTCAAGTTTAGGAAAATCGGCCAATTTATGTCTAAAAATATATATTTAATATGAAAAAGATTAATTGTTTTTCACTATAGTCCATAGTATGTATATAAAAATTTAGTATACTTATTTAATTTTATTTGATATAATTAACTGTTAAATAATAAATTTAGCATAATTTATAAATTCTTTTATTTAAAGTGTTGTCTAAATGCTGTTTAAATACATGTTTTAAATTTTATGTTAAGGTTTTGGAATTTTTATTAAAGTCTCAAAGTAATAATGTATATAAATTGTGTAGTTTCATCAAATTCAAACTTGTGCATCCGGTAGCTCTTCCGTAAAATACAATGGCTTCAATGTAGAGTAAAAAGTACACGTAGTTCAACTAACATATGTTTATCTACCAATAATCCGACGTAAAATTTGTTTTAATTTGCAACGATTTGAGTTTTACAAAACATGTTGTTCCTTCAGAATAATGACGATATTCAAATTCGTTTCAAAATGCATCCAAAATTTTTCAAATTAAAGTTGAATTATTTCATTCTAGATTTATGATGAAATAATGTCGAATTGTTAATTTACTGCACATGCAATGGTAATTTTTCACTAATTAGAGATGGATCAAACTCATCGCAAAACTCAGACGCTAACCTACACCTTTAAGTAGCACCATATTAAAACCGTTTCCACCATATAGAATTTTTAGCTCTCCAATTATGTTCACAATTAGTTGAATCCTATCCAATTCTTTAAAACCTTCATTAATACATAGCCAAATCAGACTGGTAAAACCTATCCATTTTCTTGAAACCTTAATTAATTTTAGTCTCTCTATAGCCAAATTTGGATTATTGATATTGACTCTCGTCAAACTTCTACGGTTTTACCATAAACAAGATTAACACTAGAAATAATCTATTTACCAAATTTGATTTTTTCTATTATTGCTTTGTAAATAACTATCCCCTCTTTCCTCCGACTTTCCATATATTTTGCTTACCAGTTTCTTATTTAAATACCAAAACATAATGAAGAAATGACATATTATTTCTAAAAACTGAATTCATATTGTTTTATTATAATTTTGAATTTACCAATTCATTAGACATGAAATTTATTCCATTGATACTTATTGCCATCATCATAGTCATGACATCATTTCCTAGTCCGATCAAACTTGCCATAGCCAAAACAGAGAAACCATTTTGCAAGCTAGATCTTCTACCTTGCATCGAGCCGTTTCTAAGTACTGGTCGTAGAAGCAACCTACCAGATGGATGTTGTGAGAAACTAAGAAATTCAATACCATGTATATGTAGATTTTTTACATCCGATCAACGTAGTTTAAGAGAAGCTGCTCTTAGATTGGTCTCGTGGTGTAGTATTCCTGTCCCTGATTGTCCAAAAATATAAAGATTATATAGCATATTTTAAAATAAAATACTAGTGATTGCTATTATTTTTTTCGAAACTTCTAACTCTCGTTCAATCCATACAGAGAACCTAGCATGCATATTCAAATATTCAATCACACACAATAAAGATTTATATCCAGATGCATAAAATATATAAATAATTTTTTCTCAATTTTAATTTTAATATTAAAATCAAGAAAATGAGTAGGAAAATTAAAAAATTCATATTCAGTACGATTTAGTTTATTTGCCAACCCGATCTAATTCATATACCCATAACTAAAAATCCTCAAATCGCATTATAACCCTAACCAACTCATTTGTTGTGTGCTAACGATGTATTTCTCCACCGTAACTATTTTATATAATCACATGTCCACCGATTCCATCGAAGTAAGCTATAGTATATTTCTTCCAGAAATAATTCTAAACTTGTTTCTTCTTGAGATGAAAGTTTGAAAGATATTTACCAATATATGCGAGTTTCAACGGTTGGAATGAGCAATGTATATTTTGATGTGTATGTGTGTTTATATTTTGTATTTTTAAATCAAGGAGAAAAAGATATCAAACTTTTATATCGAAGATAAATATGTTTCAAAATTTTTATCAAAGAAAAAAATAAATCGTTGGATCTCAAAGATATTTTAATATTTGTTTTAATGGTGTAAGTACCTTGATTTTGAATATTGTTTTTTATTTTTCCCAAAATGCACTAACATATGGTTCCTTCAGAATAATGAAGACAAAATTTATACCCACGCCATGCGTGGGGGGAAATATTCTCAAATTATATTTTATTAGTAAATATAAATTAAATATTTATATAATTTTAACTTTTATTTAAAATTATTGTTAACATTAATTTTTGTATATATAAATTAAAAAAAGAAAAATAATTATTTTTTACGAATTTAATACTATTTTTTGTTAGTTTAATAAAAATACACTAATTCTCTAACCAAGATAAAAATGGTATAATTGTAATTTTTGTAATAAGTTAAATTCATATTTATTTGAAATTTACTGTAGTGATAACACGTCAGCATGGTATTTCTGTTAATAACACGTCAGAGTAATGTTATTTTCTTAAAATGTTTCTCAAATAATATATTAGCAATTACAATAGTAACATAAATCTATTATTTATTTGAAATTATTTATAAATTAACGTATAAAAAATTTAAAGAAATAAAAATTATTGTTTTTACAAATGTAATAGTATTTTTTGGTTAGTTGAATAAACTATATTTATTTTCTAATCAAATTAATATTAGTGGCATGTATTATAATTATTCTAGTAACTTAAACTCTTTTATATATTTAACCTGAAACTTGCTGTGGTGTTGACATGTCAGCATGACATTTTTGTTATTAACACGTCAGTGTAAAGTTAGTCTGTTAAAAAGTTTCTCAAATAATATATTAGGGATATTCAAATACGTTACAAACTGGATGTTAAATGCATTCTAATTTTTTCAAATTAAAGTCTAATTAAAGTTTACAAAGAAACAAGGTCGAAATGTTAATTTAGTGCACATGCAATGGTAATTTGTCGCTAATTAGCAATAGATCAAATTCATCTCAAAACTCCAATGCTAACCTACACTTTTTAATTAGCACCACACTAAAACCGTTTACACCATATAGAATTTTTAGTTTTCCAATTATGTTTACAATTAGTTGAATCCTATCCACTTCTTTAAAACCTTTATTAATACATAGCCAAATCTAGTTGGTCAACCCTATCCATTTTCTTGAAACGTTCATTAATTTTAGTCAAATTCGGATATTTGATATATTGACTCTTTTCAAAGTTTTATGATTCTTCCATAAAAAAATTAACACTAGAAGTAATCTATTTACCAAATTTTATTTTTTTAGTATTGCTTTGTAAATAAAAATAGGATAACTATCCCCTTTTGCCTTCGATTTTTCATATTTTTTGCTTACCAATTATATATTTGAATAACAAAAAATAAATGATATATTATTTCTAAAAATTGAATTCACTTTCTTGAAACCTTCATTAATTTTAATCAAATTCGGATATTTGATATTGACTCTCTTCAAAGTCTTACGGTTTTACCAAAGATTAACAATAGAAATAATCTATTTATCAAAATTTATTGTTCTATTATTTTGTAAATAAAAATAGGATAACTATCTTCGCTTCCCTCCAACTTTTCATATTTTTTTATTACCGATTTTAAATTGGGTCATTTTGCTGAATATACACAAACTTTTGGAAAATTAGCAATCTAACATTTTACTGTTTCGTCGCACTGTACACATTCGAATAACCTCATACTAACCCTATTAGCCTACTACACCTACAGATCTTTTCTAAATATATTGACAGATTTTGTGTCAAATTTTGCGACCTGAAGAAAGAGAAAAACAATCTATGGCACCCCATTCGCCCTCTCCATCGGTTACTTTTTCCATTAACACCCAGAATTCCTCAGAAATTCATTACACCCCTTTCAGCTAAGTTTCTTTAGAACTTCAAAATCTGCAACATTTCGATATTGCAAAGTTTCTCGGGTAAAAATTATAGTAGAGACTGAAGAAAAACTGTTCATGTGAACAGTTAGGGTTTCTGAAAGTGACTAAGGTAAGCAGTTTTTTTATTTTTTTTTAAGAATCGCGTCTTTCCTGGTTTCTTTGCATCTGTTCAAGATTATAACTACTGATTTGTACTATAAAAATGAATTAAAGGTAACCGTTGCCCATATTATCAAGAATGAAGTTTATTTCGGGTGAAAGGAAAGCTTGTCGGAAATGGTATGTTTTTCAAAAAAAATTGTTATTAACATGCATTTGGTTTTTTTTGGGTATTTTGAAGGATTCCGGCATTGACCTACCGGAAAGAATGTTCTATGCCGGTGAAGAGCCCACCGGAGAGAGAGTGAATACATACTACAAAACAAAATGATGTCACGCAATAATGAATGCTTTGGATGAATCAGAGACGGAGTTTATCCGGAATTCTACATTCCATAAGGTGCTAAGCACGCCGGAGAAGCCATCATACTCCGGTAGATTTGATCATTTTTTGTTAACCCGCCAATTGAAGACTGCTAAGAAGCACGAGTTATGGTTTTTGTTTGCGGGTAAGCCAATAAGTTTTTCGTTAAGAGAGTTTGGAATCATTACCGGAATTTCGTGCGGTAAACTACCTCCTCGTGCCAAGGGTAAGAAGAAGAATCCCATAAAAGAGAAGCTGTATTGGCCAACCCTCTTTGGTACCCTCGAATCATGTCATGTTGATTTGGCGATTAAGATGCTGTAAAAACGTATGATAACAGACAAGGATGAGAGAATCAAGTACGCTTGCCTAGCTATCACCGCCTCGGTGTTGTTACCATCATCGCATATTCCCAAAATCGACAAGGCGCATGTCGAACTTATCTGTGATCTTGATTCATTCTTCGCTTATCCATGGGGGCGGCTTGCTTTCGACATGGTGGTGTCAAGTGTTAAAAGAAAAGATGTGCTTGCCCTATCACAAAGCTCCATTGCAATTCAAGGATTTTTCCATTCTATTCAATTGGTCATTGTTGAAGCGGTCCCAACTATATTGGAATTCGAGCAATCGAACGAGTCATCATCCTCAACCAAATCCGACAGTGAAAATGATGCCCAGGCAGAAAAAAACCATGAAAGTGCCAGTGGAACCAACAAAAAGAAAACCGGGTTTAATCTCACATACGCAAGAGTACTGGACGAAGAAGGGGAGGTAACACGTTAACCATATAATTTCCATTTTCTATTTAGGATAGCGTGTGTTTGACATCGTTACCTCGGTAAGATAACTGTTAGCTTTGCACATAGATAGTATATTTGCTATAAAACGAAAACAATGTTACTGGACAGTGTTTCCTTCAAGCAGTGTTTTATATTTAAACAAATAATTAATGTTTAATCATCTTTTTTTCAGGTTGATGTCAAGTGTATCATCACAGAGGATGAGGGTCCTTCCTGTGCAGGGGACACTTATGGCTGGTCTGACGATGAAGACGATGAGAAGGTCAACAACATGGTGCGGATGATTTCCGAGAATTTTGAGTTCAAAAAGGATTTGTTCACTGGAGGGGTTTCAGAGGCTGAGTTGAGTATGATGAAGTGTGAAGAGTTGGAAAAGAGAGAGAAGTGGGATCAACGGAAAGATAAGGGGGGTTCGTCTGAATCAAGGCATCCACCATCTACTCCACGTAATGCTGGGAGTACGATGACTGATCACCATCTTGTTGCTGACTTGGTTGCCGTTAAGCTCAAGGGCGATTTTGCAACTCTTGAGTCAAAAATGAACAAATCGGTGGACCGATTGAAGAAGATCGAGGATTCATTCACTGTTCTACATACAACTTTGGAAATCTTCATGGATCAAAAGCTGTCAAAAATGCAAGATGAAGTTATGAAGTCCATACGTGAATCTAGACAAACTTTCATCGTTGGACCCCCCCTCATACGGATGCTAACGTAGCGGGCTGTCCTGATGTTGATTTAGGTATCAGCAAAGACCCGCCTACAAATGAAGGATCAGCTTCAAAGGGTGGGCCGGAGGTTCCAGCCATTTCTCATTCTGATGCATCCGATGCAATAAATGTTGTTATGGGTTCTATAAACGAGGCTGATTATGAGGTAACCAGTTATTTATATGCGTAAAAGAATAATTTCTTAAATAACATGTTACCATTATGGATATCTAATATTTGATATTCGTCACACAGGGTGTTGGTCATGAAAATATTGCACCCACTGTTAACGAACAAGACGGTGATCAAAATAAAGCTACGGAAATGGAGTGTTAAGGAGACACGTTGGATGCGGTAAAACCATTCAGTTTTTTTAATACAAATTTTTAATTGTTAATTCTGTTGTTAACCGTTACAACGAATTGTTTGACTACCATATCAACCAGTGGAACACTCCGTATATCAACAATGACCCGGATTTTCTGTCGTCCATTCCTTCCTTCTCGCTTGGACTTTCGCAGGACAACGTCAATACATGTGATGTGGTACGTGACACAGAAGAGGAAAAGGATAAATCTGCTGCTGAAGACATCGGGGATGAAGAAGATGATACGGAATAGGAGGAAGAAGAAGAGCCTCGTAAGAGCAAGCGGCAAATGACAGCACCAAATGTGCTTAAAGACATCGAATGTGATAGAAGACTCATGGCAGTCTCACAAGATCTCCGCTCTATTCTACATGGGTTTGACCCAGAGATCGACTATGCTACAAAGTTTGTCAAGCTACATATATTGTTGAAGAAGAAACTGTAAGTGTATCAATTAATTCATTAATATATACAGTTAGAGTGTTTAAAAAAACTGAAAGTCTGATGGGAATGAAGATTCATATCTGTTAATATCTTCTTTAGTCGTGTAATTCAAACGGTAATGTTTTGGATGGCAGTGCTATATACTTGCCCAAGGGGATTACCGTCACCAACAGAGATGTAGCCGACATAGCCGAACGAATGAAACTGATGTCTCCGAAAGTAAGTAGATACTTGTATTAAAATTACTATATTATTAGTAACTACTAATGTAATTGCAGTTCTTTTTTGCAAGATGTTTGATGCGCTAATGCACTTGACTCAGTTGATGTACAATAGAGAGCACGATCGCAGCCAAAATATTCTCTTCTTTTATACAACTTTTGTGTCGATACTGATGAAACAACACACCAAATTTGTGAGGGTTGCATCTAAAGATAGGTCTTGTTTTAAGTTTGAAGACGACATATTTGTTTATTTCAGTTTGGATAGCAACCCAGCAGTCGCGCCGCGTATTTACTTCCCTTTCAATCTGGATAAGCAACACTGGGTTGGAGTGTGCGTTGACAATTCGGCTATGACAGTCTATGTCCTTGATTGCAATATTGGATTTTGCTCGGATATTTCAGTTAAGAAGGATCTTAACTCGATATCCCTGATGATTCCGTATATTTTGAAAAAAAACCCCTTTCAAAAATATGGTGTCACAGAAAAAATCTTATTCGGTTGTGAGGATCAAAGGTATACCTTAGAATGGAATTTATGCTTACTCTGCAGTTACATCATTGCTTCTGATCTAGGCATATTCAGTGAGTGGGTTTGAAGGATGCAAAGGCGTGACACCAGATATCATTTCTTGAGAATCCCAAATGCTTGCAGTTATGTTTTTTGAGGAATTTGTGGATACCATTGAAGCTAATTTACTGGTGCTCTTTGTTAAGTTTTATGATGCGTATTTTATGAACTTTTAAGTATGTTGAACTACATTTTGTAAAATACTATGTTCTATCTCGGTTATGTGTAAACGATTTGTTTTCATGTGTACGTGTTTTCTTACGGATGATAATATTTGATTTAGATGTTATATCAACCAATATAATGGACACATAATCTGAGACAGTTATTACATAGGATCCTTATATTGATCAAAATGGTTATTTTTCCGATTATTTAGATTTGATTTAGACGTTACAACAGCCAAAAGGATGTAAATATAATCTAAGACAGTTACTAGCAAATATCATATAACGATCAATATGTACATTTCCCAAAGATGAAGGGCAAAATATTCTAATGCCATTAAGGCAATACAAAACAGTGCGGGTTAGTGTTTTAGGGTTTACCTTAATATAACACATAAAAAACTCAATTCTAATGCCATTAAGGCAATACAAAACATTACGGATCAGCGTTTTAGGGTTTACCTTAATATAACACATCAAAAACCCCACTTCCGAATTAGTTATCATATCACAAAGCACTAGAAAACGTCCCTTCTTCATCATTGCCCCCCATCTCCCACCAACTTCATAGGTACTTCATATAGGTATTTTACAAGTTGCCCGATTGTGACCCAGTCCCCCACACCTGCTACAAACTGTTATGCACCTTCTCACTCCATCCTGTGATAAACGTAATTAGTAACCAAATAAAACATTTCTTAACAACTAACAGGGATAAAAGCTGTTATAATATATTATGCCTGATAAAATAATTATTTACTGGGATAATAACTCTAAACTCTCTCCGAGAAAATATCCGTTGTTTTCTAGGATGGCTTGGAGGTCGTCTAGTCACTGGCGGAAGCAAATTGATTTCCAGAAGATGATCATTCGCAGAGGGTGTATTAATAACATCGGGCATTGGGTAAACCAGTAGTGAATGCGGTGCTTGCGAGTGTATCAACATTTATTTTTTTAGTCATCGCTGAAGCTACTGCATGAGAGCATGGGATCTTCAGAAGCTGAAACTCGCAGCATGAACAAGTTTTGCGCATCAAATCCACATGGTATGATCCACCAAGCTTTGTATGAATCTCAAACTCATTTTCATTAATAGGCTGCACCTCGTAGCCGGTTGATTTTTTGAAATTTTTTTATATTATTTCTTCAACCTTCGGTGTTACAGGACTGTTTTTCGCCGATGAAAGTTCACGTCTTTTGGAAAACCATCCAGTCAACGTTGATCTTATATATTCAATGAACGGAATAATTGGAAAACCTCAGGCTTCTCTTAGAACTGCATTTAGGGATTCCGCGACATTGCTTGTCATTATATTATACCTCGATCCATTGAAATGAGAACGAGCCCAATGTTCAACACCAAAATCTATTAAATAACCTGCACATGCAATATCAATTTCTTTAATCTCATTGAAGTGAGAATAAAACTCAGGCAAACTAAATGCGCGAGCAGCTCTTGACACAAGGTATCCCAAATGCTTTTTCTTGAATACTGTTTGTATGTTCCTTTGAAGATGCAAAATGCACGCACAATGCTTGCTCTTATGATACACCTGCACATCAAAGACATTTTCCATTACATTACATCTAACATTTTCTTTAGACCGCTAATATTCTATATAACCATTAATTTAGACAAAAGCAACAAAATTATATGGTATTATTCCGTAATCAATAGTTTTAAAGCGCAACTAGATACGATAGCATTCTAACAATTATTAGGTATAAAACTTTCACCTTTTGCAATCCCGCATAAATAGAGTTGTGACGATCTGAAATAAATACGGTATCATCTTCATCGGGCACCACTGCCAACATTTTCTCAAAGAACCAAGTCCATGACTTATCATTCTCCCCATCTACAATAGCAAAAGCGAGAGGGTATATCTTATAATTCCCGTCCTGGGCACTGGCCGTCAGTAAACATCATGTGTATTTCCCCTTCAAATGAGTTCCATCGATTATTACAACCTTTCGCATGTATGCGTATCCAAGAACACTTGCACCAAAGGCAAAGAAAAGGTACTTAAATCTCTGGCCCAAACCTTCATTGTATGATGTTTCCAAGTTAACTATAGTCCCTGGATTCGAATTTACCAATTCTTGAAGGTATAATGGCAGTAAGCGATATGACTCCCCTTCTGCCCCTCTCACATATTCTGATGCGATTTCCCTTGATCGCCATGCTTTCCAGTAGGATATTGGCACGTCATGCTCATTCTGCATTATTTTACGGACCTCAAATGGACGTGGACCCATTCCTCGCCCCGTAAACTTTGATTTCATAATACCGCCAATCATAGCTGCAGTCGCTAGTGGCTGGTATCCTCCTCTCTCATCTAGAGAACAGAAATGTTCTAATGTCGCCTTCCTAACCTGGAACCATCCACAACCCGAAATCTTGGCGGCATAGACACGCCAAGGACACCCCTCACCGTTGCATTTCATCATCACCTTTTCTGGACTAGACCTTGTGGTGCGGTAATGAAACTTCTGCTTTAATGCATACAATGCCATATGGAGCTTGAATGCATCAATGTCATTGAACACCATACCGATATATAGTTCGGTATCGGGATTATTAAAACAGTCTCCTGCGCAAAAAATAACAATGAACAATTTAGAATGTCGGTAACTTTGACATGTACACCGTTAAGTTCTTGTGTATTAGAATATCAATTGAGTTATCATCCAAAACAGATTATAATAATGCAGCATATGAAAATGTAAATGTTTTGATATCAATTTTTTTTTAAAAACTCAAAACTCACCTTCTGATGATGAATCAGAAGATATAACAGCATCTACACCCGGTGTAGTGGTATTAAGACTCGTTTGTCCTATATCCAAGTTAAAGTATTCCTCAAACATCTTCCCTTTCCCTTAATCCGCTATAAAAGGATGAACAATTGGTGGATCTTTGGGTGCGGACTCTTTTCCATTATCTCCTTCATCTGTTTCATAAACAACTCAAAATGTTAGAAGCCATGTATTAAGAAAATTTGAATGAATGCAATGTTAATGTGCATAATTGAAAGATTACCGGTATTTGAAACCGCATTTGCTATAGCGAATTCTTCTGCTGTGGAGTCATTGTTGTCATCACCCTCCAATCGTATTATATCATTGTTGTTCTCTTCCGGTACACCGTCTTTATCGTACTTTACGGTTGAAGAATCCGATGAATTTATAATATTTTTTTCGTCGCACAACAAATGGCTTGGAGTCAACATTTCAGTTAGCACAGCATGGATTCTGTTTAATACCTCCATTTCTTTCTGAGTGGCTAACTCCTCCATCACTCTCTAGCTTCCAATCATAACATCTTATGCGAGTAAATCTGAGAGTGCAAAACATTAACACAACCAAAGCGTTATGTACACGGTATTTTATATTTTCCCCGTTATCGAGAATAGTAGAGAGTAACAATTAGTGTAACGGGTAACCTATATTGTTGTTATCCAGCTTCCTATGTAGCTCGTCTATGTCAGCTGAGCTCCCACCAACTGTGAAATTACCCCGTTTAAAAAATATGTATCTCTCAACGTGATACAAACAAACGGTAACACACAACGTAAGATCTTCGGTTTGAAGCTTAACGGCCATGAAATTTGTCACGTTCTCGTCGCATGAGATGTCTATAAGAGGGTTCCGGGAGATATTCCCAGCAGTCAACCATTCTGGATACTGGTAGGTTAACGCAAGTGGCTTGTGGTTATCCAAATCATACCGGCTCCTAACCATCCCCACCAGTGATGAGTATGTCTGATTTCCGAGGATCTTAACACCGTACAACATTGCTCAAGTTTCATTTTTGAAGATCCATGAGTCTACATCACCCCTCTCCCAAACTCCTCTCACGAGATGTGTTAATCGAATCATTTTGTAGTCGCTGATAAACCATGAAAATAATAACATATACGTTAAAGAAAATATTTGAGAGATAACATTACTAAATACAGTACAAAATAAATGAACCTCTGAAAAGGTAGTACAGAGGAACAAATTTATTATTTTACCTCAGGATCTGCAAACTGTTTGTAGTTTTGTTGTTTGCAGAATAAGTATTTGAAACACAAAAACAAAAACATTTAAATGGTGGACCACATCGAAGAGTTGACTACGAGAATGGAAGAAATGATATTTAATGCCTCTTACTAGTTCGTTAATGAACTTACAGCTCAGAACGAGTTGCTCTCAAATTAGAAGAATGCTTGCTATTTCTTTTTGCTTTCAAACCCTGTAAAAGTTATGGAGCATGTGGGAGATTTACCATTTAGGATATTTTCTCTGCTGTTAAATGTATATATACGTGGGTAACTACGCCAATAACATATACATATACATATGTGTACACATTGTATTGGCAGACGAAATCTAGAAAAAAATCTATGTATTAAATGAGAATCCGGCTGGAGTATCTCGGAAGATACACGTAATCCTGAACAATGACCTATTTGCATAGTAGGTCACTGTTGCTGTCAGTAAGTGTCGATGACGATGAGGTTACTTCGGTATTTTTGTGTGTGGCGCACTACAGTGATTCCAGATTTTTTGAAAGTCATGTATATATCGCTAATTTCGTTCAAAATTATGTATATAGAGCTAATTATCTCTTTTAAATTTTAATACCAAAAACATAATGAAGAAATGACATCTTATTTTCAAAACTGAATTCATCTTGTTTTATTGTAATTCATTAGACATGAAATTCATTCAATTGATACTTATCACCATCGTCATAATCAAGATAAAATAGAGCAACCATTTTGCAGCCTAGAACTTCAACCTTAGATCGATTTTTAAGTATTGGTCACAAAAGCAAACTACCATATGGATGTTGTGAAAAACTAAGATAATCAATACCATGTATATGTAGCTTCTTTACATCCTTGAACGTAATTTAAGAGAACCTGTTCTTATAATGGTCTCGTGGTGTAGTATTCATGTCCCAAATTTTCCAAAACATATAGATTATATTTCAAAAATATTTTGAAATAAAGTACTAGTGATTTGCTATTATATTTTGGAATTTTTCATGTCTCATTCAAGCCACACGACTTTTAAGAACATAGCATGCATATATATACTTTTAAATCTGCAGTCACACACAATAAAAATTTATATTAAGATCCACACAATATACTTTTTTTTTGTTTTCTTCTATTTTCAATTAATATTAAACTCAAGAAATTGATTAGAAAAACTAAAAATTAATCATATCCAACCCGATTTAATTTATTAGCCAAACCAACCTAACTAATATACCCACGACTAAAAATCCTCAAATTGCATCATAACCCTAAACAACTCATTTGTAGTATTCATGTTTAAGTTCTTCTATCTTATTGTCAAATATAATTTTTTTATGGTGTAAGTCCCTTGATTTTGATTACTGTTTCTTATTTTGCCCAAAATGCACTAAATCCAACATCTAATTTTCTTCAGTTTTTGATTTTTTAGAGCAAGAAAAAAGATTTTGAAAAACTGAGGTAAGGTGGACATTCTATTATTCGAATCAGTTTAGTTTGGATTTTTTTGGATTCTAAAACATAGATCTCATTCGGATTTAAATTTTATTCGTTTTCGCTTTGGTTCGGTTTGGGTTTTTCAATTTTGGATTATATTTTGGTTTAGTATGATTTGAAAACAAAACATTATTTTAATATATATTTATATATTTTTTATGTTTAGTTAAAAATATTAATTATTTTAATGAAATTTGGTTAATTTGGATTCGTTTTAATTCTTGGGTTCAATTGGGTTCCGGATTGGTTAATTTGAATTAATATTTTTTACTCCATTCAAATTATATTATAAATCAGTTCAGGTTCTAAAAAGTAAATCAAATTCGAATTTAAATTTTATCTGTTTTCGGTTCAGCTCGGTTTAAGTTACATTATATATTAATTCAATGTTATTTGAAATTATATATATATATATATATTTTTTGTTCAGTTAAAAATATTAGTTATATTTAATGAATTTTAATTAATTTGAATTTGTTTTAAAGTTTAGGTTCAATTTGGTTCAAGATTGGTTAATTCAAATTAATATTTTTTATTCTATTCGAATTATATTATAATTCGGGTTGGATTTAGATCTGGAGATTTCGGTTCGTTTCTGAAATCATGTATGTGGATTGCCAATGAAAAATATGTGATGTTA
The DNA here is from genome assembly GCA_018901945.1 of Pugionium dolabratum. NCBI lineage: Eukaryota > Viridiplantae > Streptophyta > Magnoliopsida > Brassicales > Brassicaceae > Pugionium > Pugionium dolabratum. The sequence goes on along the minus strand of JAEVFF010000023.1, from coordinate 475,391 downwards.
AAAATCTCACCTATTGTTGAGAATAATCATTCAACAAGACCACAGTCGAAGCGACTTAGCAATGATATGTATTGCCAGAAGACCAAAAGAGATGCTTTTACGACGTTGTAGTAAGCAAAATGCTTTGCATTTTAACATAATCTATCATACATCCATCCTTAAAGACTAAGCATTAACATACATCCAATAATAACAACCTTTTCTTGGCTTCTAACACATTTTTCACCCTCTCAAACACCTTTTCATCTAACTCCATTTCATAATTCCTAGACATCATTTTCTCAAGCATCACACCTCTCTTTCATAAGCTTCTTAATCTATTTCCTCTATTGTTTGAGTCTCACATGCTTAGAAGTCTCATTATGCAAAGTCTCATGAACTCACTTAAACAAATGGTTATCATTTGACTCAATAAAACACATATAACTGAAAACATAAAAAATCATATAAATGAATTTTAGCTTCTATAACACAACTATGATTATATTTACCTTTTTACAAGCATCAAATGCACATTAGTATTGTATCGGCAATACATATTCAATTTTTTTAAGGCCTCATCACAATATCCACACCAACACTTACTTAAAACTACAAAAATTAGATCGTTTATCGATGGTAGGAAATGTTGTTAATCCATTAGCATTGTATCGAAATTGAAATCGACACAAACTGGTAAACGTAATAGTCAATTTGTCGGTAATTCATCGTTAAATTTAAAAAATATGTCATTTGTCGTTATTTTGATGTTAAAAATTCATCGTTAGTTCGACAATAATTAACGACTAATTAAAGACAAAATGCATTTCTCATAACATAGATGGTAAATTAAACTTAGACTACATTCGTTTTACGTCGATAAACTATAATATGATTTGGTTAATCGATCGTCGCAATATCATTGGTAACCAATTTGTCAGAATATTGTCCTCTTTAATTCGTCACTACATAGTGTTGGGATAACGACGATGTTTAGGTAGACCGACGCTAATCCGTTACTGATATAGAGAAAATATCGACGAATTCATAATATTAATGTAATTATTTTTCAAATTTAATTTAAGTTTTAATTTAAACAAATTTTAAATGTTAGATAAAAAAATAAATTTAAATTAATATTAATAGTAATATTAAATTAAAATTACAATAAAATAATTGTAAAAGAAATAAATAGAAATAAAAATTCCACATTTAACTATTATCTAATGGGATCACATCTACTAATTCCACATTTGTAGCCTGCTGATTTTTTAGCAAATTTTGTATGTTTCGTTGTGCGATCTACCGACGTTAGATCACTCGATTCATCACCAGTGCGGTCTTGAGTTGGAATATTGACATTGAATTGTTCCAATCTATATTTTGTCCAAATGTATTTATGTAGACCACAAAAAACACTCACTGATAAGATAACATTATTATCTCATGTTTTATCAGAATTATTTAATATAGAATTAATTATATTAATAAAAACATGTACATCCTGAATGTTCTAGACATCTAATAGCAACAACCGGATACAAGTATTATCAAAATTATTAAATATAGAACTAACTATATTAATAAAAGCATGTACATATCTGAGTGTTTTGTGGACATCTACTAGCAACAACATAAAATCGCAAGGAAATAAAAATTGTGTATGAATATATGATCTTTTCAATACTAGAGTTTCTAGAATGTGTTTTTTTCCAATTGGGATTGTCAAAGTATCCATCTAGCATATTATTTTGACTATACCAATTATCCATATGTTTGCTTATTTCTTGTGCACCATAATTATCTATTTGTGATTCTATCTTTCCCTAGAAATGTACTTGGTGGAAAAACACGAACAACTTTGTTCTTCTTAAACAGATGCTTATTTTTTTTTATATAAATGATTTATTGGTAGAAATCAAAGACGAGAATCAAACCAACATGTTTTCTATCCATGTTTTAGTTAAAACAAGATAGTCCCCTATGCGTTGTCCAACCAGTTAGCATTCCTTAAGCAAGAAGTCGCTTAGTGTCCACATCAAAACTACATGCACCGTGAATTTTTTTTGGTCAAACATTCGTACGTTTGAACTTCTTTATTATAACACAACTCTTTCAACTCATGTTTTAACAGTTACAGAAACACATCAAGAGACTGCTTATGATGCTTAGTCAAGACTTAAGACGCATATAAATAGAAAGTTATACGACATTACGTGACCGATAATAACGAATATTGTCTTTCAGACATACTAAAAGAACTAAACCTTTAGTCAATAAAATAATACACATTTATAATTTGTTTACCAAAATTGGTGTGCACTTTGTTGAAATGTTTCCACATGTTTGTATCGAATGGATGAATGACCTCTCTATCTTGTTGTAAATGATCAAAATGATATCTTATCACTATAATTATCTTCTCAAACTGATAATTTATTTTAATCTATCAATTATAAGAAAGTATCATATTCGTTAAAACAGTAATTTAGTGTGGCTAATAATTTGCGATGTATACTTTTATTTCTTACAAAATCTACATTTTTTCTTCAAATTTTCACGCTCAACAAAAGCAAGAATTGAAGAGATGCCTTTGAAAATGCATGTAATGAGTATATAACGTAAATTTCAAAAGAATCTCTGGCGAAAATCGAACGTGGAATGCAATCATTAAGTGAATACAGTTGTGAAACCAATGATGAAGATGCAAGATACCTTATTTTGTTTATTGATGTACTTCATCACATATATCGAGATAATGCAATTGATGAAGACAAAAGTAATGATATGATTACTTAAGGGAGAGATCATAATAAAATCATAAGAAAGTGATGGAAAATTATTATGGTATTGCGGTTAAGGAAATTTGTTTGGACTATGATTTGAGATCATTCCATAATATAAGGCAATACATGTAAAAAAAATATTGGGTATAAGGTGGTACTCGTTAAGACTGAAATTTAGCTGAGACTAAATTTTAAAGATAAGGAAAATCTAAGTATTTACATAGTGTTTAGAGGGAGACCAAAACTCGAAGAAATTGCATAAGTATCTGATATAAAATCGGATTTTTTTCGATGTAAATGTAAAAATATTTATATTTTTATGTGATTTATATATTTTTCGATTTGATTATAAACATCAATTTCATATTTTTGTTAAAAAAATATAAATGTTGATACCATGATAGATCGATTCACGTTAAACATCAAAATTCGGTTGTATTGATAATACTTTTTTTACTTTGTATAAATATCTTTGAAATTACACGTAGTTCATCAACCAATAATTGGACGTAAAATTTATTGTAATTTTCAATGATTTGAGTTTTACGCAAACATGTCGTTCCTTCAAAATAACGACGATATTTAAATTCGTTGTAAATTGAATGTTAAATGCTTTTCGAATTAAAGTCAAATTGTTTCATTCTAGATTTAAGACGAATTAACGTTAAAATGTTAATTTTCTGTACATACAATGGTAATTTGTCGATAATTAAAGATGGATCAAACTCATAGCAAAACTCCGAGGCTAACCTACATTTTTAAGTATCATCACACTAAAACCGTTTACACCATATAGAATTTTTAGCTCTCCAATTATGTTCACTATTAGTTGAATCCTATCCATTTCTTAAAATCTTTCATTAATACATAGCCAAATCTTGGATACTTGATATTGACTCTGTTCAAACTTTTATGGTTCTACCATAAAGAAAATTAACATTAAAATAATCTATTTACCAAATTTTATTTTTTTTATTATTTCTTTATAAATAAAAGTAAAATCATTGTTCCTTCTTCCCTCCGACTTTCCATATTTTTTGCTTACTAATTTCTTATTTAAATAGCAAAACATAAAGAAGAAATGATATATTATTTCTACAAACTGAATTCATCTGGTTTTATTGTAATTGTGAGTTTACGAATTCATTAGACATGAAATTCATTTCATTGATACTTATCACGATCATCATAGTCATGACATCATTTTCTACTCCGATCAAACTTGTCGTAGCCAAAACAGAGCTGCCATTTTGCAACCTACAGCTTCTACCTTGCATCGAGCCATTTTTAAGTACTGGTCGTAAAAGCAAGATACCAGATGGATGTTGTGAGAAACTAATAAATTCAATACCATGTATATGTAGGTTTTATACATCCGATAAACTTAATTTAAGAATAACTGCTTTTAGAATTGTCTGGTGGTGTGATATTCCTGTCCTAGATTGTGGAAAAATATAGAGATTATATAGCAAAAATATTTCGAAATATTTTGAATGGTCTGGTGTGATTGCTATTATCTTTTCGAAACTTCTAGCATGCATATATACTTTCAAACATTCAATCACACACAACAAAGATTTATATTCAGATCCGCACGATATACAAATTTTTTGTTTCTCTATTTTAATTTTAATATTAAAATCAAGAAATTGAATAGGAAAACTAAAAAATAATCATATTCAGTACGATTTAATTTATTAGTCAACCCGACCTAATTCATATACCCACAACTAAAAATCCTCAAATCGCATCATCACATTACCATCAGATATTTGCAACATTAGGTTTTGCGATTTTGCATCAATATTCCGACGAAACAGTTCCGACGAGTTTACAAAGCAATAATAGTCATGACATCCCTTTGAAACCTTCATTAGTTTTAATCTCTCCATAGACAAATTTGGATACTTGATATTGACTATGTTCAAACTTCTATGATTCTACCATAAAGAAGATTAACACTGAAATAATCTATTTACCAAAAAAAAATTTATATTATTGCTTTGTAAATAAAAATAGAATAACTATCCCTTCTTCCCTCCGTTTTTCTATATTTTTTATTTACCGATTTTTTATTTAAATACCAAAAAACATAATGAAGAGATGATATATTATTTATAAAAAACTGAATTTCATCTTATTTTATTGTAATTATGAGTTTAGCAATTCATTAGATATAAAAGTCATTTCATTGATACTTATCAACATCATCTACTAATTTCACATTTGCAATCTCTGTTAATTTTCTCGCGAACTTTGTATATTCCGTTGTGTGAGATCTAGCAACGTTAGATCATTCGATTCATCACCATCCCGGTCTTGAGTTGGAATATTGACACTGAGTTGTTCCAATCCATCTTTTGTCCAATTGTATGTTTGTAAAGCACAAAAAATGCTCACAAGCAAGATAACATTATTATCTCATGCTTTATCAAAATTATTTAATATAGAATTAAATATATTAATAAAAACATGTGCATACCTCAATGTTTCGTGGACATCTAATAGAAACAACCCAATAAAAGTATTATCAAAATTATTAAATATAGAATTAATTATATTAATAAAAGCATTACTCGAATATATTTATGACATTTCTAACCAAAACTATACAATGTACCTCCTCTCCACGCTCAACATTATATGCATGACATTATCAAAAATATTTTTTTTCAATGTGTATGACATCAAATATTGTGTATGAGTATATGATTTTTTCAGTACTAGAGTTTCTAGAATGTGTTTTTTTGCCAACTAGGATTCTCAAAATATCCATATTATTTTGGTTGTACCAATTATCCCTATCTTTGCTTGTTTTTTGTGCACCATACTGATATATTTGTGATTCTATCTTTTCCCTAGAAAGGTACTTTGGTGAGGGAACACGAACAACTTTGTTTTTCGTAAACAGACGCTTGCTTTTCTGATATGGATGATGTATTGGTAAAAATCAAAGATAACAATCAAACCAACATGTTTTCTATCCATGTTTTAGATAAAACGCATCGGTCCATCATGCAATACGGACAAGATAGTCGTATATGCGTTGTCCAAGCAGTTATCATTCCTTAAACAAGAAGTCGCTTAGTATCCACATCAAACCTGCACGCATCCTGAAATTTCTTTTGGTCGAACAATCGTACGTACGAACTTTACTATAACACGACTCCTTCAACTCATATTTTAGCAGCTGCAGAAACAAATCGAAAGACCGTTTACGATGTTTAGTACCAAGAATTAAGAAGTATAGAAATAGAAATTCACCTTGCATGCATATATTCGAAGGAAAGTTGTACGACACTACATGACCGGTAATAATTAATATTGTCTTTCAGACATACCAAAAGGACTAAACCCATTAGTCAATAAAATAATACACATTTCTAATTTGTTTACCAAATTGATGTCATTTTTTGAAATGTTTCTACATTTTTGTAACGTATTGATAAATGATCTCTATATTTTGTTGTAAATGTTCAAAATGATATCTTATCGATACAATTATTTTCTCAGACTGATACATTCGTTTTAACCTATAAGTATCACATCCGTTGAAATGATAATGTAGTGCGGTTAGTACTATGCAATTTATACCTTTATTTCTTACAGAATCTACACTTTTTTGTTTCAAATCTTCAAGCTCAACAAAAGCGACAATTAAAGAGATGCTTTTGAAAATGCATGTAAATGATTATATAACGTAAATGTCAAGAGAAACTATGGAGAAAATCGAATGTGGAATGCAATCATTAAGTAAAGACAGTTGTGAAACGAAGAAGAAGATGCAAGATAGCCTTTCTGTTTATTGATGTGCTTCATAACATATATCAAGATAATGCAATTAATGAAGACAAAGGTAATGATATGGTTATTCAAAGGAGAGACCATAATAAAATCATAAGAAGGTGATGGAAGATTATCATGATATTTCGTTTAAGATTATAAAATCAGTTCTTTTTCGATGTAAATGTAAGAATACTATATTTTTATTTGATTTATTTGTCTTTCGTTTTGATTTTAAAAATAAATTTCATATTAATGCTAAAAATAATATAAACATCGTATCGTGATATATCGGTTTTTGGTAAACATCAATTCAGTTGTATTGATAACACGTTTTTTACTTTATTAAATCGTATAATTACTTTTAATTTATCAATATGTATATAAATATATATATATATATATATTACATATAATTTTATTAATTAATAACCATTTGAAAAGGCACAATATATGTGCGTGATGTGAGATAATTGGTTTTTTCTATTGTTCCTAACTTCTTCTTCAATAAAGAAGTTTTCCAACCACAAAAAAAGTAAAAGAAAAAACAAAAGATTGAAATATTATCAAAGGGATCCACTGGATATTTTGGAAGAATCTCTATTTTACAATGGCGGATGGTGATATTGGGTTTAACAGTTCTTGAGGATTTTAATAAAGTGTTACTAGCAAAACAATTATGGCGATCCGAGAGATATCCCTCGCCTCTCATTGCACGAGTTGTGAGAGGGAGCTATTTCCAAACGATTCATGTTTTTACAGTAAAAAAAAGGTTTACTTCCATCAACTACACAAACTTATGCGACTAAACCTATTTCCACCCGTACTTTTGGGGTCTTTTTTTAACTACATAAACTGTATTTTTCTTTTATAAACTACACAAACCTCATAAATTATTTGGTGGAAGAATATTTGGTTTGCCAAAGATTTAGTGGACCAAAGGACATGGAAACTCATTGGATTTGGCCATCACGTTCAATTTTGGGATGAACCATTTCCAAGAGACTCATGTTTTTACTGCAAACAAATCATTCCGCCCCTCGTATGGCTAAAAGAATATTTGGTCTGCCAAAATTTAGTGGATCAAAGGGAACAGAGACTCATTAGATTTGGTCTTCACGTTCAAGTTTGGGATGAACCATGAGTTCAAGACATGCAATTACACAAGGGCCTCCTAGAGGAGCCAATTTATATCAGAACCGAGATCTAAGGTTGGTAGACTTTATTCATCCAAATTACAGTGAATGAAATATTTTGGAAATTAAACGTTAGGTTTCATCCGAAGGATTTACGTTTGATTGCTATCCTAAAATCGAATGTTCGATGTATAGAAAGCAAATATTATTGGTACTTTACCAAATCTGGAGTTTATACGGTTAAATCTAGATATGAAATTTTATAATAAGAGGGTGATCCAAAAATGGATTTCCTAATAATTCGAAATGTAATCACACATACAGATGGGCACATAAAATTGCGTATTCCAACCGATAAAAATAATGTAAGTTGATAAATATGTTTTGAACTTTTATTTTATAGAGAATTAGATTTTAGATAAATCTGTTTTGAACTTTTATCTGATTGGGAAATATGTTTGGAATTTTCTAGTGGAGAGAAATAGACCTACTCTTAGTTCGATGAACAATTGATGTTATATGATTGTTTTGATGAAAAAATAGATCGTTAGACCTATATACTGTTAAGATTTCTATAAAGTTATTTATTTTATTATTTTATTATTTTATCAAATTTTATTAGTTTTTATATTGGTTTAACTCAGGTGCTAAATTTATTATTTTATTAGTGTATTGAATATTAATTTATAGATATTTTACTATATGTATATATGAAATATTAAGTTACTATTGTATTATCTTTGTATCCATATCATATGTGTAGAATTAGACTAAAACTTTTCTGATATGAAAGTATTGGATATTAGGCATGCGATTTAAATGACAAAAAAAAAAATATACGTATGACACATACATACATCTTTATAAATGAAAGTGGTTTATTATGTGTTTGTAAATAGAAATAGAAAAGTATAAGAAGAAAAATAGAGAGATAAATAGTAGGTCATAGTAAAACTTGATTTCTTTTCAGCTTATGTATTTACCTTTCGTACACATACCTACTAATCCAAGGATTTTGCAAATAAGACGATTATTCCCAAGTGATGATAATTTACTTAAGGTGAAAATGAATAATGATTTATGGGATTTGTTTCTTATGACATAATCTTAGTTGTAATTGTTCTTTTATTTGCCAATTTCTATTAGCTTTATGTCTTTTTTTGTTTTTAATTGGATCCAAGTATACATTCATCCCACGTAGCAAACACAAGAATAAAAACTGACCTCTTTAAAGCTGAATGTACATAGTTGATATCTTTGATGGATTAATAATAGAAAACTATATTTATATTCACGTATTCCGTTGAAAAAATATTCATAAATTATATAATATTATTTATTAGTAATATAAATTACATATTTATATAGTTTTAACTTTTATTTAAAATTATTTTAATATTATATATATATTTTACTTCCGTCAATTACACAAATTTATACGATCAAACATATTTCCATCCGTATTTTTTAGATCTTCTTTTATCTACATAAACTGTATTTTTCTTTCATTAATTACAAAAACTTCATAAATTATTTTAATTGCAAAAAATTATATTAATGTTTACACGTTAAATAGCTAGTAAATCTGATTCTAATTCGAAAATTTAGTTTTAACTTGAATTTATTTTGAAATTATAACCAGATTTTCGAAAATAAAACAAGATTTAATAACAATTTAACGTGTAAACATTAACATAATTTTTATAATTGGAATAATTTATGAAATTTATGTAGTTTATACACAATTTATGTAACTTATGAAATATCTAAAAAATACAGGTGAAAATAGATTTATTCACATAAATTCGTATAGTTGACGAAAATAAACCCTAAATTAAAAAATAAAAATTTAAATTTAATAATATTTTTTATTAGTTTAATAAAATATATTAATTGTCTAATCAAATTAATAATAATAACAAATATTAAAATTATTTTAGTAATTTAAACACTTCGATATAATATTTTTGTTAATAATACGAATGACGAAGTTAACTAATCCAAAACTAATCCAGGTAGAAGAAATACAGAAAAGGCACAACGAACCGAACTTGTCCATGACTAAAGAGTATAACTTCAAAACATTGATGTTTGATTCTATTGAGTATTTGACTAGCTAGTCCAGTTCTCTGAAGCTACATCAGAGTTTCCCTATTGCACAATTCACATGGACACAAATGAGAACAATACATAGGAGCCACAATGCTTAAAAAGCATGGTCACTCAAACCTATTTATGGAAATACATGGTATGGTAAACGAGTTACAGAGAGATAAGAGTAGGAAAAAAAACACCAGGATCCAGGGCTAAAACAATCAAAAGAACATGTCACCTTCAGTCCTTGCCTCGGAATAAATATATGGACCACTCTGCTTTCTCAGGCACGTTCATCATTCACGTGGTTTGGGACCTCGGGTTGGCTGTCCAGTGGCATGTACTGTGCCATTATAGCTCTGATCTCTGAGTCCATGTATTGCTGTAAAACCAGGGACATAGGCAGTTCAAAATAATTTCCTCAAGCAATGGATATGGCAACCGTTTTTAAGTCTAAAGGCGCGATATCAAATTATAATTTAGTAGACATCTCAGGCCAAAAGACAAAGAATTCGAGTTTTTCTTTTACCACAAAAGGCAGGTAAAAGAAGAGAAAAGCTTACCCGTAACCTATATTTGTAAACGAGGTATGCCCCAGCAGCTGCAAGTCCCAATGATAACATTATAAGCCAAACGGCCGCCCATGCTGATCTCCCTTGTGAACCTGTCTTGCCTAAATTTCAAACAAAAGAACCAATGCCAGTTGAAAAAAAAAAGAGATGAAACTTTTCTAAATATAGAGGTTATTTGTTTGTGCGAGTATTATTTCTAGTGCGGAACAAACATGCATATTTATAGAACTGTTTCATGAAAACTCACTGATGCAAGTGTCATGGTCTCTCATGTAGAGAAGGTCCCCACTACAAGAGCACTCGTAGCTTCCCCAGGTGTTCTTGCAGCTACATTCTGGGCACTGACAGGCTTTCTTCTCTTTGCATTCATTAATGTCTAGTGAAGGAAGCACGGAAATCCTTAAAATAGGATTATGAAGTAGCATAAAGAATTACCGTAACGCAAGTTTGACAGAATGTCTAACCTTCACACTTCTTAATACCGTCTCCTTTGAATCCTGGAGGACACTGGCACTTAACATTGTGCATGTCCTGAATGCATTACAAGTTGAGAAATAAACCTCGTATTATATGGTGAAATTATGCTTGAAAGCGAGGCAAAGTGCCGAAGAAATACTAACCACACACGCAGAGAATGCGTGTCCATCTCTCTCTTCATGCCAACAACCTCCATTGTTAATTGTGCATCTACCTGGCCCGCTCGCTGCAAGGAAAACATCAAATAAGTATGAAATGTTAAGACCATCAGAAGCACAACAGCAACAAACGCAAAGAACACAAAATCCCCCATCTCTGACAGGAAAGATGGAATAAAGAAGTCAATTTAGTGGGTTCCTACTAGAAAAATAATTTGCTTTCAAAGTTCTGATGATCATGCAACCAACATTATATTTTTGAATTTCACCAGAGACATGTGAACGACAAAAACATCTAAGAGGGAAAACCAACATTGTGTCTCCAATTCACTGACTAGAAATTATATGATATCTTACCAAATGTTACACTGTAAGAAACCTGACTAATGTTTTGTCATATTCAGATTGCTAATGAATAACACAAGTCCATTAAAATTATTAAAAAAGAAGAAGAAAAACTGTTCTAAAGATGGCACGACACTCACGTTCACAATGGTTGTAACCATCTCCTTTGAATTGCACACCATCAATTCTAGGACACTCGCATACTTTTCCACGAAAAGTATCCTGCAAATTAGGCAAATTAGCAGATATAAAAGAAATTATTCCTAGGGATATCACAATATACCTTGCAAGCAGTTATGTTGGCTGCTTTATCTTCCCAACAACCGCCATTGTTATCTAAGCACTCGTTTGTCTCCATATCTGTAAATTGCGAAAGACGTGCAATTGTCATATTCCACAATAAGTGTTAAAGGTGTGACCACTGATCTAGTTTACATTTCCAAACACTTATGTCATGATCTTAAATCAACTTCGATTATAAACAGTCATATCCCAGTGTAGGGAATAGGGATGGACATTTAACCATTGGCTTGGATAAAATAGGGTTTCAAAAATGACAGCCAAACTCCTCCCAAGGATGGTCACGATGTTTGGGTACAAGTACAGGGAGGTTTTGGAATCTATAACTTACCCAAAAATATCCAATTTTGGATCAAGTTGGCTAGAGCACAGGTATGGGTCAGGTATTATGGGCTTTTTCACATATTTTGGGAACCGAAATTTCATATATTAAGCCGACAAAATTTCACCTGATCAGAACACCGAACGTATCCCAATGGTTATACAAGAGAGTCTATGGGGACGGCCCAAAACACTTTGTCTAGACCAACACTTTAAAATCATACAACCAACAATACATACCTGTGCTCAGGCATATAGCTGGTTCAGTTGTCTCCTCAAAACCAGAACATAGAGCCTTGAGTACTGCACTCTTCTCCAACTTGCCTGCAAGGAAACATTTCTGTTAAAAGATAAACCAGAACATAGAGTATAAAAGCCTTAGTTAACACTGCAAGAAAAACCTCGGTATTGTCTGTTGTTCACAACCAAGGTAGGCAATATGGTAACGTCACCCCTTGAACCCTTGCCAACCTACATAATATCTCAATCCCAAACAGATTATTGATTTCCTAAAAGAACAGAACTGTGAGATGCCGCAGAAACGTAAGGAGAATATAATTTACTTGAGCATCTTGTTCTTCCTTTAGAACTGGATTGTCCATGTCAGCATCAGGGTCTCCCATACACTTTTCAAGTTTTCTACTATCAATTCCTGGAAAGGCATACAAAATATGCCTTAAAACTCCCTGGAAAAAGAAGTGTTTTTGCTTTTCTTTAGTTTTCAACCTATAAAAGAAACACTCACCAAGAGATTTTATAACAGAATCAGCACAATCTTTGTTGTATTTCTTCTCCTTCATGGGACATCTGATCTGGAAATCAGTGACATAATCCCACCAGACCCAGGGTTTTCCGCTTTCATTGGCCACCTTGTAAACGCAAAGCTGTCTCAAGTTTTCTACAACCACGTCTTTTCCATCGTATCCTGAGCTAAAGTCCTGTTCTGGATCAGGAGCGCAGTATCTTCCCTTGTTTATACATTGGGACTTGCACTGTCGGCTCAATGTGAAAGCGTGGGGACAATACCAAGTGATGTAATGAGGTCTAAACTGCGTGTAACCGCCTTTCTCAAGAATCTGAGCAGCGCCCTTAAAGTCCTTGACAAATTCCATCAACATGTCACACTTAACCCCACACTCATCATTGCTATTGGTCCACAGTTCATACTCGACACGGTCATCAGGGTGCGGAACAGCTTCTCTCCAGTCGAGATTCAAGTTGACCATATCACCTCCGCTGATTGCTTTCTTTAGCTTTTCGCCGAAACCTTTTGTGACAAGAGCAGAAGGTATGGTAATATTCTCAATGTATTTTGCGGACGAAACATCCTCTTCTGGTGTGTCCATGGTAATAAGAGGTTCATCAACATTGTCTGCCACGAGAACAGCAGAAGCACCCGCTTTCTGAGCATTCCATACCTTCAAAGCGAAAAAACAATCTACACGACAAGATATAACCATCCATTAGGCTACGTGTAATCTTCACACACTAGAAACAATTAAAAAGAAAGGCAATACTTCCTCGATTAAATTATCCTGGGATTCACAACTGACTCGAAATTACATAGATCGCACTAAATGATCCAAGCTTACATTAGAGTCGTGTGGACTAAATCTAACATCAAATATAAGATCTTCAAACACAAAGAATTGAATCGATAAATTGCAAACCAATAAAATCGCTAATAAACTCGTATATAAACCCTAGGGAATCGATTCCAGTTCCAAAATGGAGGAAAATAGTACCTCCGCGATCAACCAAGAGGAAGGTAGGTAAAGCACCAGGCTGTGACTTGAAAGAAATAGAGAAATCACTGAATTCCTTGCACGATTTCTGATTCTCCTTTGGATAAACCACTGTGCCGGCCATGCTTCCGCCGTACTGAGGGATCCCAAAGTTCCCAATGGCACTGTCATGAGTTCCCTTGATGCTATCCGGCGACGTAACCGACAAGCTGTTCTTCTCCACCACGAATCGAGCCTCACAGCAAAAGGAGATCAAGAGAAGCAACCATGGAAGAAAACAAAGGAGCTGCTTCTGCTTGATTTGCTTCATCTTCGAGATCTCCGCCTCAACACAAAGGATTGGAAAAACCAAATGGGTTAAACAATCAAGAATTAAGGAGCGAGCAGGTTGAATCGGAGCATTTAAAAAGAGATGATGATGGAGAATAAAAAATAATCGTTTTTAATTTTTCCTTTCAACGTTTGTAGTGCGAGTAGGAAGACTAGAAACGACGTCTGAAAAGAGAAAAACGTCAATTTTAATGCTAGAATATAGTCAATGTAATTTACTGAGAAAGATAGGAGTAAAATTGTAAATTTACATTTTTACTTAACTTTGTCTACTAAAGCGTCAATCGCAGCCTCTCCATTCACATGAATCGTGTGGTGAGTCTGTGATTAAGGTCACCGCACCGGAACTACGAGACATTATGTGGTTCCGATTTGAGAACACAACAAAAACTTAAAACGTTCGTTTGTCAATAGTAGCATTTGTCAATCGCAATTTTTTGTGGTTATAATTGTGGTAAATTATTATTTGTTTATGTGTCACAGTTACATACAGTCAATCATAACGGTTAATAATATGTTTTACGATATAATTTTTTTGATTGTTGATTGAAAAAACAATACGATTAAAAATTTGCGATCAATTACAATCGCAATCACTGACAGCAAACAAACGAATAACATATGTTATAGTTATAGTGTTGACCAGAGTTATAGCCAGAATCACCCACTATAAACAAACGAATAATATTTATTTTATAAATTCTAAAAATGTTTTTAACTGGATTACGATGTAAAGTCTTTGATGGTTTATAAATAAATAAAAAATGTGTTTTTTTCTTGAGCTTCTAGCTTTCTCTAGAAAGTCTCAGGTATTAAAACACTAATGTTTCCGGACCTATATCTTTTTTTTATTCTAATTTTTTCTGTCTTTCATTCTTTTTATTTCTTATATTTATTTGTTTATTCTCTTTGATGTCCGCTCCTCTTCAGCAAATTAAATGAGCATTTGGGATAACCAATATCAAATCTCGAATACTTCTAATTTTTGATCTTTCATGAACACAATTATGACGCCTAGAAAGAGTAATTCCTTATCCACTGTCTCACATTTGATGTCTTAGGACATCTAGAATGGAAGTTTTCTTCCCGATGGAGTCAACGATGCAACTTGGCTCAAACACGATGGGCTTTTTAAGTTGTCGATCTACGGAACACTTGTTATGCCTTTATTCCGCTCATTTTTTTAAAAAATCATACCAGCCAAGAATATTGCCAAAAACTCAAATTGTTTGTTGATCTTCTCACAAATGTCGATGCATCAGTCAATGAACGAACTCCTATCATGTATCTTCTCAAAGAATTAAATGAAAGATATGATAACATCATCAAGGTTATCAAACACAAAGACCCATTTCCCACATTTGAAAATGTGAAAGCTATGTTGGAGATGGAAGAGTCTAGTTTGACGAAATCGCTTAGGTTCACTACAACTCACACATATCACTCTTCCTCCACGGTCTCTACTACAATGCCATCAAGCCATGAATACAACAACAACCTCCACAAAAAAAATCAACAAAGATTCTACAATCAAAGAGGGAAGAAGCGCAACTTCAGAGGTATAGGCGGTAGGAATAATTTCTCTTATCAACCCAATTATTTCAATTGGGCTCTACCACCATGGCTAGGCCGAGTTTCATCATTGCCCACAAACTTTACAAACTGGTCTGCATACAATGAAGCGAGCCTAAAGAACTCGTATCAGTGCCCACCAGGCTTTACATTTGATATGTTCACGCCACAAGTCCATTTGACGGAGATTCAACGTGCCATTCCTTCTCAGGCGTACAACACATACACATTACATGATCCCAACATTGCCAGCTGGTACATGGATTATGGTGTACTACTAGACACCTTTCGGCCACAACATGTACTCTCCAACCTAATTTTAAACATAACATCGTTCACTCAGTCAGTGTTGGCAATAGTTCCAAGCTTCCTGTCACTTTTATTGGCTTTTCTTTCCTTAGTACAAACTCTCAGCCTCTCTCTTTAAATCATGTGCTTGTTACTCCTCAAATTGTCAAGAACTTAATCTTTGTACGTAAATATACTATTAATAATTGATGTATTGTTGAATTTGATGATTTTGACTTTTCTATGAAAGACTTTCAAACTCAGAGACTTCCGCTCATCCTTTGTTATACACTTTTTCTTCTAATTGTAAAGCCTGATATCTTAATGTAATTGGTTATAAGTCCTTTGGTATTTTAATATTTTTAAATTTTAATGTAAGGTAATATGGCTAATATATTATTTGAAAAATATTTTTAAAAAATAATTTTATTATGACGTATTATTAACATAAATGCCATGATTACGTATTATCACCACAATAAATTTCAAATAAATATATAAATGAATTTAAATTATTAAAATAATTACGATATATGTTATTGTTATTAATTTGTTTAGAGAATCAATATATTTTTATTAAATTAACTAAAAAATACTATTAAATTTGTGGAAAACAATTATTTTTTTTCTTAATTTACATATACAGAAATTATTATTAAATTATTATTAAAAATAATTTTAAATAAGATTTTATATTTAAATATAAATAATAGGAAGATGGTTGTCCTCATACCTACCATTACCTTCACCTTTACTTTGAATCTTGTCCTCAAGATTCATTGTCGGAAACTAGTTTTGCATCGTCGACTTCAATTCCCAAGAATTTCCGTGCTCTTCCAGCCCTCTCCACTTCACTAACAGCTTTGGTTGCCCCACTTTGGCGTTAAACATGGTGTCGATGATGGCCTCCGGTTCCATGGTCATGACACAATCAGCCGTGAGCTGTGGGGGGAAGAGGTGAGCTGTGGGGGAAGAGGTGAGCTGTGGGGGAAGAGGTGAGCTGAATTCTTGTCTTCCCAGCGCTTTTTTAAGAGTGAAACATAAAATACATTATGGATGCGAGCTGAGGGTGGAAGTTTAAGTCGGTAGGCCACCGTTCCCACCTTGGACTAGATCTCATATGGTCCATAAAATTTTGCAGCCAACTTTTCATTCAAACGCTTAACAATCATATGTTGTTTGAATGGCTTGAGCTTGAGGTATACCCATTCCCCTGTTTCAAACTAAAGTTCCCTACGGCTGCTGTCCGCGCTCTTCTTCATGATTTGTTGAGCACGCGCTAGATGACTTTTAAGTTGGTCCAGTATCTGATCGCGCTTATGTAATTGTTCCTCTAGCTCTGCGTTTGAAATCGACCCCGATTCAAATTTGATTGACCTGGGAGGGTCTCTTCCATAGACCGCTCGGAAGGGAGATGTCTGAAGAGCTATGTGATGAGCTGTGTTGTACCAAAGTTCAACCCATGGTAGATAAGATGCCCATGTCTTAGGAGCTTCTCCTGCATAACACCTGAGGTATGTTTATAGCGTACGGTTCACTACTTCCGTCTGACCATCGGACTGTGGGTGATACGCCGTACTAAAGCACAATAAGGTACCAGACTGCTTGAACAACTCTTTCCAAAAACTGATCATAAAAATCTTTTCGCGGTCCAACACGATGGTGCACGGGAACCTGTGTAAGTGGACTATCTCCTCCGTGAACTTACGTGCCACCTCCACAGCTGTGTAAGGGTGTCTCATTCCTATAAAATGAGCGTATTTGGTTAGTCGGTCAACTACCACAAAGATTGAGTTGTACCCTCCAGATTTAGGCATTCTCCCGATGAAATTCATGCTCACATCCTCCCATACTCTTTCCAGTATTGGAAGTGGCTGCAACAATCCTCCTAGAGCTAGCGTTGAATATTTCTGCCTTTCACACACTGGACAGGCTACCACATAGCGTCGTAGCTGTCTTTCTTGAGTAGTGCGATGAATGGTCGAGCAATAGATCCACAATTCTTCACAAACCTACGGTAATAACCGGGGAGTCCCAAAAATCCTCACAACTCCTTGATTGAACTCGGTTGTTTCCTGTTAACCATGGCTGTCATCTTGGCTGGTTCGGCTAACACTTCTTCTGCGGAAATAATATGCCCCAAATACTCCAACTTTGGCTGTCCGAACTGACACTTATTTTGGTTGGCATAGAGGCTGTTTTTCCGCAATACCTGCAACACTTGCTCCAAATGTGTCTTATGGTCCTCATGAGTGCGGCTGTAGACGAGTATGTCGTCGAAGAAGAGCAAGATGAATTTTCAAAGCAATGGATAAAAAATATCATTCATAAGGGACTGGAATATCGTCGGAGCGTTGGTGAGTCCAAACGGTATTACTAGAAACTCATAATGTTTGTCAAGCGTTCGAAAAACCGTCTTTGGTGCATCTTTTGTTCGCACGCGAATCTAATGATAGCTCGACCGTAGGTCGTGCTTTGAGAATATTTGTGCCATGTGAAGTTCATCCAATAATTGGTCTATCATGGGTGGATAGCTGTCCGAAATCGTCACCTTATTTAGTGCTAGGTAATTGACGCAGAACCGCCAACTACCGTCCTTCTTCTTAACTAGAAATACCAAGCTCGAAAATGGGTTCCAACTTGGTTGAATAATTCCCGCAACCAGCATATCGGACACCTGCTTCTCGATTTCTGCCTTCTGAACCTACGGATATCGGAAGGGTCTCACCCTTACTGGCTTCATTTCCTGTTTGAGCCTAATTATGTGCTCATGGTTCCGAGAAGGAGGCTCTTGAAACACATCGCTGAATGCCTCCATCATTTTTTTCAACTCCTTAGTCATTTCTCCCGTCTCATTTTACCGCGTCTCCGTTTTGACGTTGCTGCATTCCACCCAAATTCCATTCCCTTGAGCATGCACCGCCTTCCAAATCACCTTGAGTGACACCATCGAAGTGCATAACTCAGGTGCTCCCCGTATCGTGACCTGTTGGTCGAACTCTCGGAACTTCATAATATGCAATATCCAATTGATTTCCATCACCCCTTTTGTCTCCAACCATTGCATTCCCAATATCACATCCGCGTTGCCCAGTTTGATCGGTAAAAACTCCGTTTCGATGCTTAACTCGGGCAACTCCAACCTTACTGCTCGGCATACCCAAACTCCTTTAACCGCGTATCTGGTCGCCAATAGAACACCATACCCCATCGTCTTCTCCATCTGTAACTTAAGTCGATCCACCAATACCTCTGAAATGAAATTGTGTATCGTCCCACAATCAATCATCATCGTTACCTCACAACTTTGAATTTTGCCCTTGCGTTTTAATTTTTTTGGGGAAGCGAGACCCGTCATCGTATTTAAGGAAAGCTCAGAAACCTCGATGATTTCTTCCATTTCTGCCTCCGCCGCGTCTCCTCTCTCTTCCTGCTCAAATACCCACGCCTTCGTTCCGTCAGCTCGAATCTCAAACACCTGCAATTCCCGATAAGAACACTGATGCCCCACTGTCCAGCGCTCATCACAGCAGAAACACAATCCCCGTAACCGGCGATCTTGGATTTGGGCCTCCGACAGCCTACGGTAGTGCTGGCACCACCCTTCTAGTTTTAGGGTTCGTGGTGGCTGCTACTCTTTGCGATAGGGTTCAACTCGTTTGGGCTGAACGGATAAGTTTGGCCCATTAAATTTTGTCCAAGTGGGTTTTTGGCCCACTCTTTCATTTCGGACCTCAGTCATCTCCTTCCTCCCTTTCAACCCAAACCGTCGATTCTCCTATGTCTCCTCCATCGTGACTCCCCGAGTCCATTCTTCCACTCCCACCGTGACAGTCATCATGCGATCGAGGCCCCATGGTTCAAACAGCTTCGTTCCAACTCGGATTGTCGGCTGCAATCCTATCATGAAGAGTTTCTACAAGAATTTTTCCTGCATCTCCGGTACTTGCGACGCCAACGATTTGAATTCCCGGCAAAAATCTCTGACGTAACTTTCTTGTCTCAAGGTTAACAGTCTCTCTTCCGGAGAGGTCATTTCTCCCGGTGAAAAATGTTCCATAATATGGCTTCTCATGTGCGACCAGCTCCAGAACGGATTACTGTCTCTTTCCCACCTAAACCATTCGAGAGTCTCCCCATCCAACCCCATACTTGTTGCCTTAATTTTTTCTTCCTCGGAAAACTCCCCTAACTCAAAATATTGTTCCAAACGAAACATCCATCCATCTACGTTATTACCGACAAAATGGGCATCTCCACTTTTCTGGTTAGAGGCTCCGGTCGAGGAAGAGTCGGAAATTGGATCGCTCCCGATCCTTCTCCCAACATCTCTTGAGGTGTAGTCTTATGTGCGGTGTGGCTAACCACGCTGAAATTTTTCGGACATTCTTCCATGACTGACTTCCCATGAAGTCGAGATCGTAGCTCCTCCTGGTTCAGCATTTCCTCCAGCTTATCCAGAACACTTAATCGACCCATCTGCAGCTTGATTTCTCTCACTGTTTTCTCCAGTTCACTAAAGCCACAGTGATAACGATCCATGTCATGCTGCATTTTGTCGATCATCTCTTTTAGCATGGCATCCATCTCACGAGCCGGTTCAACCTTTTTCCCCATGTTTTCAAGAATGTGTATAATTCCAAAATGATAAGAGCATATTTAGAAAGGACCTACGTTTGTATTAAATTTGAGAAAATTCAATACAAATCCTAAGAATTTTTACATAGGATCACTCTCTCCTCCTGATTGAGTATTATCACACTCGATACCTCACTCTCTCTCCCCTTTACATTAATTATAGTAACAAAACAGAATCTTCCCCTCCAGCCTCTCCAACGATTTGCTCACATGCTCGATGTGGACTCTTAATAACTTCCATTCACAGTGGTAATTCCTCCCTTTTACTGAGCCCTTTGCAGCCCCACTCCCTTCTCTTGCTACTTCTTTTCTTGTGGACCAACACCTGCTGTTTCCTCTTCATCGAGCTGCCACATACAACCCAGCTTCTTCTCCTTAGTCCTCCTGCGATAAGTGTAAATAATAGGACGATGGTTGTCCTCATACCTATCACGGTGTTAGTCCTATTTTTCAATTATTGTTACTAGTATAATTCTGTTTCAATTCTTGTTAGAGAGATGGTCTCATATATGTTGCAAATTTCATGAATATGTGATACTCAAAACGATTCTTCACTATAATTTTTCAAGTTATAAGTAGTCTTTTGGGGCGTCTTAAGTTGTAGTTCTATACGTTTTTTAGGTTTTCCAGTTTGAAGTTTAAGGAATGGTTAATGGATTACGTCATCAAGAGCAGCCAGTTTTGCCAGGAAGTACAGGAAGTACACTCTGTAAGATTCTATAATCTTGTTATGTTTATTTTATGGTCTTTTGAATCTTATTTAACATGGTTTTCTGTAAACGTAACGAAGGTTCTTTGCAAAGAACAAAAGTTCTGGATGCCATTTAGAAGCCAATAACAAACGAAGGTTATGGTGAGGTAGATCTGTTAAGAACAGAAAAGATTTTGTAAGTTCCTCCTTCTAATCGAACCAATTCAATAGAACGAGAGACTTGTTTCCACTTTCTTCCCAAAATTATCGATGATCTCCTCCAAATGCCTCTTCCTTTCCTTTTATATTATTTCCTTCAACCGACTTGTTCTTTTGCACGCTTTCTCTTTCCTCCCCACCATTGCAACAATCTCTGACACGTATCTCTCCCCCCTGCATGCTCACGTGTCCTCAGCTCCTTTCTTCCTTGAGTCCTTTCTTTTTCTTTTTTTTAATTTCTCCTGCGATAAACATAAAGAATAGGAGGACCTTTACTTTCCTCTCTATCAACACTCCCGCCCTCGAAAGAGATCTTGTCCCCAAGATCAACATCCGGAAAATTGGTATGGAGCGCGCTTCTCGTTACCCATGAATTCTCATGTGGTTGTGATCCCTCCCACTGAACTAAAAATTCATGTTGCCCCGTGTTAGAGTTCACTCTTGTGTCCAGGATAGCCTCGGGTGCTACCATCAACTCGTACTCTTCCGTTAGCTGAGGTGGTAGCGGGGAGCTCTGAATGGGTGTCCCGATGGCTTTTTTGAGTAAGGAGATGTGAAAGACATTGTGGATACGAGCTCCGGGTGGCAAATTCAGACGATAAGCCACTGGTCCAATGCGTTCTGTGACTTCGTAGGGTCCATAGAAACGTGCCCCCAACTTCTCGTTACCTCGGCTCGCGAGCGTACGCTGACGATATGGGCGTATTTTCAAGTACACCCAATCTCCTACGTCGAAACTGAGGTCCCTTTGATGACTGTCTGCTTGTGTTTTCATGACCTGTTGGGCTCTTTCAAGATGCTGTTTTAACTGCTCCACAATCTGATCTCTTTCCCTTAACAGTTTCTCCAAGTCACTATTGTTGGTAGAACCATTTTCGTACCGAATCAGGCTGGGGGGCTCTCTCCCATACACGGCACGAAAGGGAGTCATGCCGATAGCCGTGTGAAAGGCTGTGTTGTACCAAAATTCGGCCCAAGGTAGAAACTGTGCCCATGTTCTCGGTTTTTCTCCTGCAAAGCATCTCAGATATGTTTCTAGTGTTCGGTTAACGACTTCTGTCTGTCCGTCCGTTTGTGGGTGATATGCCATACTATACCGGAGACTTGTTCCGGATAACCTGAATAATTCCCTCCAAAACGAACTCATGAAGACCTTATCTCGATCCGACACTATAGTTCGAGGAAACCCGTGAAGACGGACCACTTCTCTGACGAAGGTGATTGCGATATCCGAGGCAGTGTAGGGATGTTTAATTCCAATGAAATGACCATACTTGGATAACCGATCCACTACTACCAAAATTGTACTTATCCCATTTGATCGAGGCATACCTTCCACAAAATCCATACTGATGTCCTCCCAAATCTGGTGCGGAATCGGAAGAGGCTGAAGTAGGCCCCCTGGAGCTAATGTTGAATATTTTTGTCGTTGGCATGTGTGACAACTTGCGACGTACCTCCTGATATCTGTCATCATTCCTTTCCAATAAAACAATGCACCAATTTTCTTTTGGGTTTTTAACACCCCCGAATGTCCCCCACACTTCCCTGAATGAAACTCCTGTAAAATCATGTCAATAAATTTAGAGGTCCTGGGTATTACCACTTTCCCTTGTCGCAACAATCTCCCCTGTACAAGAGCGTAATCCGGATGACTGTCTGAATTTTCTTGCAGATCGTGTATCACCTGTCGCAATTCACTGTCTTGCTCTACCTCCTGCCACATTTCCTCCAACTGTATTGAGACTAGTACTGTCATCGCTAGGAGAGTAGCTACTGTTCCAAACCGTGATAATGCATCTGCTGCTCTATTTTCCGAACCAGGCTTGTATTGAATTTCGAAATCAAAACCCATCAATTTAATCAACCATCGCTGATATTCTAAACACACCTCGCGCTGTTCTAACAGGAATTTTAGACTGCGTTGATCGGTACGGACCACGAATTTTCTGCCCAACAAGTAGTGCCTCCATTTCTGAACTGCTAAAACAATTGCCATGAGTTCTTTTTCATAAATAGATTTCAGCTGCTCCCTGTCTGAAAGCGCTTGACTGAAGAAAGCTAGAGGTCGCTGCTGTTGCATCAACACAGCTCCGAGTCCATACCCTGATGCATCTGCCTCCACCACGAACTTTTCTGCAAAATTAGGTAAGGATAGTACCGGTACCTCAGTCATTGCGCGCTTGAGCTGTAGGAAGGCCTTAGTCGCCTCCTGTGTCCAGTGGAAGTTATCCTTTCGCAACAATGATGTCAATGGTCGCGCAATTATCCCATACCCTTGCACAAACTTCCGGTAATACCCGGTTAAACCCAGGAATCCCCTCAATTCCTTCGTTGTGGTCGGCTGTTTCCATTGAACCATAGCTTCTATCTTTGCTGGATCAGCGTTCACCCCCTCTGTCGATATAATATGGCCCAGGTACTCCAGCTGCTGCTGTCCGAATTGACATTTCTTTCGATTGGCAAATAGCTGGTGCTGTTGCAGCACTCGCATTACCTCCTCCAGATGTTGTGCGTGTAGTTGTAGGGACGAGCTGTACACCAGGATATCGTCAAAAAATACTAACACAAATTTGCGCAAATAGGGTAGAAAAACCTCGTTCATCAGTGATTGAAAC
Organism: Pugionium dolabratum; assembly: GCA_018901945.1. Lineage (NCBI taxonomy): Eukaryota > Viridiplantae > Streptophyta > Magnoliopsida > Brassicales > Brassicaceae > Pugionium > Pugionium dolabratum. The sequence goes on along the minus strand of JAEVFF010000023.1, from coordinate 451,339 downwards.
GTGGCCAGAGCATTAGTGAGTCCGAACGGCATGACGAGGAATTCGTAATGCCCGTCATGAGTTCGGAAGGCGGTTTTGGGAATATCCTCGGCTCGTACGCGGATTTGATGATACCCGGACCTTAAATCTAGTTTAGAGAAGAATTTGGCGTCGTGGAGCTCATCTAAGAGCTGATCAATCATGGGTATCGGATAGCTATCCGGTACCGTGACTTTGTTGAGGGCGCGATAGTCCACGCAGAATCTCCAGCTTCCATCCTTTTTCTTGACCATCAGGACCGGACTGGAGAAAGGACTCCCACTTGGTTGTATTATCCCAGCTGCAAGCATAGTAGCTACTTGCCTCTCAATCTCCTCTTTCTGAATCTGCGGGTATCGGTAGGGTCGTACCTTAACTGCTTCTGTCCCGGAAGTCAAAGAGATCGCATGCTCATGTCCCCTCACTGGAGGCAATCCTTTCGGTTCAGTGAATGTGTCCTGAAACTGCTCCAGAACCGAATGAATTACCCCTGGAGTGATCTCAGTATCCTTCTCTGTTTGTGCCTCTATACCCCCAAATTCTACCCAAACGCCTTGCCCTTCCTGCCGGAGAGTCTTCCAGATCGATTTCAGGGATACTGCTGACGTGCACAGCTCCGGTTCACCCCGAATTTCCACCTTCTGATTCTGCACCTTGAACCGCATTACTTGCAATTTCCAATTAATCTCCATTGCTCCCAAGGTTTCTAACCATTCCATTCCCAGAATAACGTCGGCACTGCCCAGTTTGATCGGAAGGAAGTCGGCTATTACCTCTACTGTCGGTAAATTCAGCCGAACCCCTCTACACACTCCTTTCCCTCTCACCGCTAACCCTGTCGCCAAAATCACTCCATACCCTTGAGTCTCATCTGCTGGAATTGGGTGTCGCTGAGCTAGGGCTTCCGAGAGGAAGTTATGTGTTGCTCCACTGTCGATCATAACCACCACCTCTTCTCCGAGCATCTTACCCTTAAGCTTCATCGTTTTAGGCGACGAGAGACCCACCAGCGTGTTGAGCGACAACTCGGCGAGCTCCGTCACCTCCTCCTCCGTGTCTTGCAGCTCCTCCTGTTCGGGTATCCACTCCTCCGTGCCGTCGATCTGAACCTGCACCACCTGGAGTTCCCTATAGCGACACTTATGCCCCACGTTCCATTTCTCATCGCATTTGAAACAAAGTCCCTGAGCTTTCCGATCTCTCAGCTCGTTCTCCGTCAACCTCCGTGGCATCACCCTCCTGTTCTCGAATTTGGGCGGCGCTACTCGATGCTCTTCCTGCCTTGCTCCATACGGCGTCGTGCGGTAAGGGAGCACACTAGGGTTCGGCGCCCTTCCCCAGCTGGGCTTCAGGCCCACCCTCTTTTCCCCATCCTCCATTCGACTTCTCATCCCAGTTCTGGGCCCTAAGCCCACGCGATCCCTACTCCCGGTTGTCCTGTCCATGCCCACTCCCATTTGAGCCCAAGCCTCCACGCGCTCAGCTACTACCATCATCTTGTCCAACGTGTGAGGTTCGAGCATCCTCACGCCGGCGCAGATCGTCGGCTGCAGCCCGATGAGAAACAGCTTCTCCAGCACCATCTCGTCCATTCCAGTCGATTGTGACGCCAATGTCTTAAACTCCCGGCAAAATTCCTTTACTGACCCCTCTTGACGAAGCGTGAGGAGTCTTTCCTCCGGCGTCATCGCTCCTCCTAGCGCGAAATTTCCGATCAGCCGGCTGCGCATCTGTCCCCAGCTGGAGAATGGATTGCGAACCTTCTCCCAACGATAGCACTCGAGAGCTTCCCCGTCAAGACTTACCCTCGCTACCCTTAGCTTCTCCTCCTCTGAAAATTCCCCCAGTTCAAAGTACTGCTCCACGCGAAAAATCCATCCCTCCACATTTTCTCCATTAAACACAGGGACTTCGACTCTCCTCGTCAACGGCTCCATACGTTGTGTGTTGACTAGAGGGTTGTCTTGCGAACTCTCCCCTGGGTTGGGTGTCGCCACCGATCGTCCTCCACTGTTGCTTATCCCACTGTCCCTTCCCGGAGTCTCTTCTGCGACTGCCTTGCCCCCAGCTGCGATGTGCACGCTGCCCTGGTTCAGCAAGTCTTCAAGTCGATCCAGCACACTCAGCCTGCCCAGTTGTTGGCGCACCTCTGCCATTCCCTTTTCCAGCTCTGCAACACGGTTCAAGGTTTCCGTAGATTCCCTTGCCGTGATCTCCGGCTCCTTTGCTCCTTCTCCTTTCTTTCCCATGGTCTCAGGATATGCTCTGATACCACGTTGTTAAGAACAGAAAAGATTTTGTAAGTTCCTCCTTCTAATCGAACCAATTCAATAGAACGAGAGACTTGTTTCCACTTTCTTCCCAAAATTATCGATGATCTCCTCCAAATGCCTCTTCCTTTCCTTTTATATTATTTCCTTCAACCGACTTGTTCTTTTGCACGCTTTCTCTTTCCTCCCCACCATTGCAACAATCTCTGACACGTATCTCTCCCCCCTGCATGCTCACGTGTCCTCAGCTCCTTTCTTCCTTGAGTCCTTTCTTTTTCTTTTTTTAATTTCTCCTGCGATAAACATAAAAAATAGGAGGACCTTTACTTTCCTCTCTATCAAGATCTTTCTCTCTCACATCATGTCTTGTGCGTTGTCCTAAAAACGTAACATAAATTCACCAAATACACGCTCAAACACATAAAAAACAAAAATTCAAACCTAGAAAAATTACTAAAACACAAAACACAATTCAAACATAGCAAAAAGACAGCACACAAAACTTCACCAAACGCAAACTCAATACAGAACATAAGTTCACAGAAAATGAGTACAGTGTCTTTATGAGTTATTACTTTGTTAATATGCTTGCAGTTACTTTATGAGTACAGTACATAGTCTTCCATTTAATTAGAAGGTGATGGAGGGTAGGTTGACCAGATCTCATAGTTCTTCAAAATTAATTAGAAAATGTGTTTTTCCCTCGTTAATAATTAATAGTATTGTTTGATGCTTAATAGTATGTGTTGGTGAATTTATGTAGATAATTTCATCTATTTAGTCTCTTATGGCTGTGACCATGTATCAAAATTCTGCTTGAAAATGTCTGTTTGGGTATTAATGCTTTAACAGTGTACTGTGTTGATGACTTTTCTGAGAACAAAGGTCTTATATTTATTTTCTTATGATAACGACGCAAAATAGCTCTAACAAAATATTTTATGTTTTCATATTTTATTCCCATTTTAGGGTAGACGGTAACCAAATTTGCAGTTTATTCATCTATTATAAAAATATATAAAAATTCTTTTAGATTGTTTTTTATTAGTTCTGAATGATCCTGAATCTCCCGAAAGATTGTCCATCTTTTATACTATAATCCGTAATTAATTCTAGATATAGAATTAATTGTGGATTTAACGGCTCATTTTCTAGAAGGTACCAAATATTAAAACCGAATTTACACATTATTCAGCTTTCACATAAACTAAATTTTGACTCATGTCTTGCGTGGGAAAAAATATTTATAAATAATAATTAATTATTTATTTTTTAATTTAAATTAGATATATATATATGTTATCTCATATTTAAAATAATTTTTTAAATTTTTTTAATATTGATTACGAAAATAAAATAGATAATAAAATCGGATTATACAAATAGATTTAAATTATATTTATTTTGGATAAAAGTATACATATGATAAATATTCAATTAAACTAAACTTTTGTTTTATATTTTGTTTGACTAATTTTTCAAAATTTATATTTTGTTTTATATTATATTTATATTTTATGACATAATACATTGTATGTTGAAATATTAGAGATTTATATATAATATACTGTATAATGACAATTTTCATAAATACTCTAGTAAATTATGTCCTAAATAATATTTTTCTTAAATGCTCTAATAGTGTGACACATCAGCGTGACACAATTGTAAATATATATATAGATTTTCTAAAATATTCTATGAATAATTCTCTTTATTCCTTCATCTTCTCAATTAGTTGTACCCTTTTATAATATAATCCGTAATTAATTATTGTCCGTTACAAAGTAATTAATTATTTTAACTGTTACATAATTAAAATAACCGGTTTGATTTATTTTTGGTACACCACATCCGGTTAATAAATTCAGATTTTAGAATTAAATATGGTGCCTGCAAAGACTAACAACACCTAAAATGTTAGAATTGTATGAGAGAGAGCCAAACTACTACTTCCCGTTAAGGTAATCTAATTTCACCGTACTTCAACCATATAAAAACCAATTAAAAAATAACCAAAACACAACACCATACACATTTCAAGCATAACAAAAAACCGAGCACACAAACATAAACACGTAAATTCAAGACAACATAAATTCACAAAAAACAATACGCGCTGAAAGACAACTTATGGAAAAATATTTATTAAAATATTAAATTTTTGTGTTTAAATTATTTAAATATTGAATTTTTAATGAACTATTTAAATAATGATATGTAGTTAATTATATCGATTTACGTATGCGATTAGTCAATATTAACATTACAAGTAACATGTTTAACTCTATTAGTTATTATAACTAAGTAAAGCTATACACCAATGAATAAAAAGTAAATAACATAGTTAACAGTGTTACTTCTTGTGTTAATGTTGACTAATTATATACCTAAATCGGTGTATTTAACTATAAATCGTTATTTGCAGAGAAAACCTCATGCGTTTGACGACAAAGAATATGACAGTTTGTTTTTCTCTCTAGAAATGGGCCGTTACGAATTTCAAAATTTGTAACGAGTGGGCCGTCCCGGTCCAGTACAACGCCGTCGTCATCAACTCGGCGCTGGAGAGGGGAGCGTGTCTTGGGGCAAGACAGAGGTGATCGCGCTCGTCTGCCTGGATGGAGATTTAGCTGAATCTTCAATCAACCCTACATCATGCGACGGGAATCACTCGTGTTTCCATAATCGTGAAGAGATCCCAAAACCAAAATCGCAATGGAGAAGATTTGGAAAGGGAGAGTTAATCGGCATAGATATTTTCGGAAAATTGTACCGGGAGAATCCCGTTGATCAGCCGATCCAGACCCTATAAAAATGCTCCCTGTGCGACAATGGAGAAGCATCCAAAATAGCCACCTCTCTCTCCACTCATTATCGGAAAGGCTCCCCTTCGCCTGCAACCTCTCTAGCGAGCTTTTTCTCTCCTCTGTCGAGAGTTTTTGTCTCTCGGAAGTTATTCCGGCAATTTATCCTCTTGGATCCCAATCAGTCTCTGTTCCGTACAACGCAACCTTATGTGTGTGCTTAGCAATAACCGAAGCTTCCGCCGACGCGACAAACAGCACCGAAGCTCCAACTCGGTCATCAAGTCGACTCGGCGCATCAAAATTGACAAACTCGTACCAGACCGGTACGAGACAGAAACAACAAATTTTGGTTTTCCTCAACCAGAAATTAAACCGACCATTAATCTTAACCCAGCTGGTCATCGAGTGGCCTGGTTTACTCACGGTTTGGGCCAATTTCACGGATAACCATCAATTTCAACATCCCAGGTCACAGAAAACCATGACAATATCTGGTTTTTTGGTCACCAAAAACTACGGACAATTCAAGAAGCTGTCGTCCATAAAAATAAGGGCTTCCGACAACTCCGCTGTCCTCAAGAGATTCGAATCAACCCTAGTGGGAAGGGTGATGAATATGACTATGCAGGGGCATAGGGTGCGCTCGTTTATGACGCTTCTACCATATATTTGGAATTGCGAGGGTCGAGTACAAGGTCAGGAACTAAACCATGGCCGGTTCATGTTCCGGTTTAACTCAGAGGAAGATATCAAAGCGGTGCTGGAAAAACGCCCATATCATTTCGATCAATGCATGACCACCGTGGAAAGGTGGGTGCCAAGTGTCAAGCCGGATTTCCCATCATCAATCCCCTTATGGGTAAGGATTGTGGGGGATCCCAACGCACTATTGAGCAGAAGAAACTATCGTGAACATTGGTCAGGCAATGGGAGAACTCCTTCAATATGACGTGGAAGAATCGAAAATAAGGGTGTCTCTAAATGTAGATGAACCGCTGATCTTCGCAAGAGACCAGAATTCGCAAATGGGGACATGGTCACGGTAACGTTTGACTACAAAAAGCTGTCAAAGTTCTGTGACAAATGCTTTTGCATTACCCACGACGAGAAACATTGCCCCGTAAAGAAAAAGAAGGCCAGGACTGAAATGGCTACACTTCCCCTACCTTCTCCCCCCCCCCCCAAGGAGGATTGAGGAAGAATACCGCCGTAGAAGGCCCGAAGTGAGACCCTCGAATGGAGTATGGAAGGCAAAAGGAAGGGCTTCCATACCGCTACCGATTAAAAGATCCACAAGACATCCACCAGTAAAGAAGGCCCTCAGGTTCGACGAACCTGTGCCAAAGAGAGAGGAAGTCCCCCGAGGAAAAAAGCCTGCGCTAGAAAGAATAGAGAACCCAGGAACCGATGCAGACAAAAAGAGAACCCAAGAAGGGAAAAGGTCTGCCTGGTACAAAGACACAGAAGAGGAAGCTCTCCAAGCTAACATGAGATTTCTGAGAGGGTCCTCCTCTTCCAACCAAGTCGCTCGGCTAACAGAAAATGTTACACTTCCGTAGATCCAGATGGATGCAAGGGGAGGAATCAACCCCAAGAAAATCATATCCCTGATGAGAGAGATCCCAGTAGATAGGGGAAACCAAAACCTGGGAAAGGAATCAAGCAAGCTGAATGACAGGATATCAAAGGCCTTGCAACCAAGGAAAAAAATTGGGAGGAGCCAATTCCGCGCCTCAAAAGTGAGGAAAAACTCCATTATGTACTTCGGAGAGACCAAATCCCTCAACTCGGCTCGGCTGAAAGGGAAAGGGAAAATAACGTCCACCTCAGAGACGAAACCTTTAGAAAAGGGAAACATTGAGGAAGAAAAAGATCTGGTGGTCAAGGAGAGACCACCGGAGGATGTATAATGCTATTTAGTTAGAACTACCAAGGAGCGGGGAGCTATCTGGCAGTTCGGCGGTTGCGGAAGCTACGCAAAATGTTGTTCCTGGGGTTACTTTTCTTAATGGAGACAAAGCAAAGTAAGAGCTTCATACAAGACATGCAAGCTCATCTAGGTTATGATTTTTTGTTTACGGTAGAACCATCAAGCTTCAGTGGTGGCTTGGCTTTGATGGCTCTAGCCGAGTTTAATGTTCAAGTTCTATTTTCCAATAAAAATATCATCGATGTAATAGCTACGATTGGTGATAATAAAGTTTTCATATCTTTTGTTTACGGAGACTCTGTTGCACGACTATAAAATAATATCTGGGAGCGACTCACCAGAATCAGCCTAAACAGGACAGGGCTATGGTTAATGGTGGGTGATTTCAATAAAATCAATAGGAATCACGAGAAATCAGACGGAAGGCTCCGCCAGGAATCGAGCTTTCTTGACTTTAAAAATATGCAAGAGAACTACGGAATATCTGACTTCCCTTTCAGAGGAAATAGTCTGTCTTGGTATGGCAGAAGAGGAGTGTTGATAGTCCGGTGTCGCCTCGATAGAGCAATGGGCAACGAATCGTGGCACGATATCTTCCACCACACGAAAATGGAATACCTACGGTTATACGGATCCGATCACATACCAATTCGGATCAACATCACATCACGCCCTGAAAGAAGGAAGCCTAGTTTCTGATTTGATAAGCGATGGATAACGAAACCAAACTTCAAGGAAGTTGTGAAACAAGCTTGTGCACTAACAATGAAATACAAAAGATCTCAATCAGTGACTGGATCTCAAGATGTCGCTCATCAATATCCCGATGGAGGCGAAAGGAAAACCTAGACTCAGACAAGGTCATAAAGGATCTCAAGGAGGAGCTAGAAAAAGCCCAATCGCCCGACACAACAACTTCAGATGAGATACTCAAAATAAAACAGAAGTTGTGCGGAGCCATACGCGACGAGGAGGTCTTCTAGCAACAAAAAAGTCGAGCGTTGTGGCTCAAAGAAGGGGACCAAAACACCAAATTCTTCCATGCCTTAACCAACCAGGGAAGAGCAAGGAACCGAATATTGGGCCTAATGGACATGACCGGATCCTGGGTCCAAAAGGAGTTAAAAATTGAAAAAGTTGTCATCGAATACTTCACTGAGCTATTCTCATCATCAGTTGGCTCAAATAGGGAGTCAACTCTAGCTCACTTATCCCAAAAAATAAGTCCGGAGATGAACGACTGGCTGGTGAGGCCAATCTCGAAGGAAGAGGTGAAAGAAGCGGTATTCTCAATGCATCCAGAAAAAGCCCCCGGGTCAGATGGAATGACAACACTCTTCTATCAAACATTCTAGGATACTCTGGGAGACCAATTGGTAGAACTGACAAAAGACTTCATGACTAATGGCAGGCTGGACCCATCAATCACTGAAACAAATATATGCTTGATCCCCAAGAAGGATAAACCTAGAGAAATAACCAAATTTCGCCCCATCAGCCTATGTAATGTATGTTACAAGGTAATATCCAAAGTTCTATGCAATAAAATGAAGGAGATTTTACCAGATCTAATCTCGGAAACTCAGTCAGCATTCGTCGTAGGACGAGTCATTTCTGATAACATACTCATTGCACAAGAAATCTTCCATGCCCTACGGTCTAAGCCAAACTACCAATCAGGCTACCTGGCGATCAAGACAGATATGAGCAAAGCTTATGACAGAGTAGAATGGGAATTCCTGCCAGCTCTGTTGGAAAGATTGGGCTTCACCAAAAAATGGATAATGGTATGCGTATGAATGGTAACATATCGGGTCGTAATCAATGGAGAACCCAAGGGCCGCATAATTCTACACAGAGGCATTCGCCAGGGCGACCCATTTATCCCCATATCTATTCGTCCTATGCACCGAAGTATTAATATCCAATCTGAAAGCGGCTGAAACATCAAAAGCCATAAATGGCATTCGGGTGGTGCATACGAGCACACCAATCTCACATTTACTCTTCGCCGATGATAGCCTCTTCTTCTGTAAAGCCTCTACCGAATAATGTGAGACACTTACCAACATACTGGATGTCTATTGCAAGGCATCGTGACAGCAAATAAACTATGACAAATCCTTAATTGCTTTTGGTAAGAATGTACCAAACGCCACCTAATCGATCATCAAGGATAGGACGAGAATACGCGGGGAGGGGGGCATTGGAAAGTACCTAGGAATACCGGAGAATCTGAAGGGATCAAAGGCTTAAATCTTCGCATACGTCAAGGAACAAATCTAGCAACGTGTAAATGGATGGTCGTCAAAGCTATTATCATGCGAAGGCAAGGAAATAGTGGTCAAATCCGTGGCCATAACAATCCCGACATATGCGATGTCGTGTTTTCTGTTCCCGAAATCACTATGCAAAAAACTGAAAAGTGTAATCTCCAACTTCTGGTGGGCTTCCGGAAACTCGGAAAGACGCATCCATTGGCTCCCGTGGAAAAAATTATGCCTCGCTAAAGCAGACAGAGGAATTGGATTCAAAAGCCTCGAAAATTTCAATAAAGCCCTCCTAGTAAAACAATTATGGCGACTAGAGAAATGCCCCCACATCCCTAGTGGCAAGATTATTGAAAAACCGATACTATAAATATTCACACGTCTTCCAAGCTACCAAACCATACCGCGCTTCCTACAGATGGAGGAGCATCTGGTCAGCTATCGACCTAGTGCAAAGGGGAGCAAGGAAGATCTTGGGAAACTCCACCCAGGACAACATATGGGCAGATTGTTGGATCCCAAACATTGTACCCAGAAGACCAAATAGCATTAACCGACCTAGTCCCCCTCACACAAGGGTAACCAACCTTATTCAACCAGAAACTGGCCTTTGGAACATCTTAGAACTAAGAAAGACATTCTGCCCTGAAGACGTAAGACTAATAATGACCATTACACCAATGACCAGAATGGAAGGTAGTAGATTCTGTTGGCACTTTACCAAAGAGGAAGAGTACATAGTTAAGTCAGGATACATAAAATTACATAAAATTGTTAGGATCATCTTTATTCATTTAAAGTTATGGGACTCTTATTTAATTACATAAAGTTGTGGGGTCCTTGTTTAATTACATAAAGTCATGAGGCCCTTACCTAATTAGACAAAGTTATGAAACTCATCTTTATTCATTTAAAGTTGTGGACTCTTATTTAATTACGTAAAATTGTGGCGCCCTTGTTTAATACATAAAGTTGTGGGGTCCTTATTCAATTAGATAAAGTTGTGGAGTCCTTATTCAATTACATGAAGTTATGGGATTGCTTCTAATTACGTAAAGTTATAGGGTTTTTCTTTATTGTCATAAAGTTGTGGGGCTTTTCTTTAATTACATGAAGTTTTGGGGCTTTTCCTTAATTATATAAATTTGTGGGGCTCTTCTTGAATTATATAAACTTTTGGGGGCTCTTCAATTACATAAAGTTCTCGGTGCTTTTCTTTAATTGTGGGGGCTCTTCTTTAATTACATGAAATTGTAGGGGCTCTTTCTTAATTGCATAAAGTTATAGGGGTTCTTCCTTAATTATATAAACTTTTGGGGGCTGTTTTGTAATTACTTGAAGTTTTAGAGGCTCTTCCGTAACTACTTAAAGTTGTTGGAGAGCTTCAATAGTTACTTAAAGTTCTGGGGACTCTTTTGTAGTTACTTAAAATTGGAGACTAGTGGAGTTATATTAAGTTGTGTGGGTTCATACTATAACTACTTAAAACTGTGGGGGCTCTAGTGTAGTTATTTAAAACTATGGAAGCTCTGCTGTAGTTACTTAAAGTTGAGTGTGGGTTCTTTTGCAATAATTTAAATCTTTGAGTTTTTTTTTTGTTTTTACGTAAATTTTTGGAGGCTTTCCAGTGATTATCTTTAGTTGTGAGAATGTTTTGTTGTTATTTAAAGTCTCTTCGGTGATTAATTAAAGGTGTAAGACTCTTCTTTGATTACATAAATTTGTGATCTTTTTCGTGATTACATAAGTTGTGGGCCCCTTTTAAGATTACATGAAGTTGTGGGATTTTATGTGATTAATAACGTTGTGGGTCCCTTTCGTAATTACTTAATGGTGTAGAGCCATACCGTAATTGCTTAAAGTCCTGGGTTCTTCTGTAATTTCTTAAAATTTTGTGGTATTTTTATAGTTAATTAAGACAAGGATTTTACGTAATTACTTGAAGTTATGGGGCTTTTTCTGTATTTTTTAAGATGTGGGGCTTTCCTATAGTTACAGAAAGTTTGTGGGGCTCTTCTATAGTTATAGAAAGCCATGGAACTTTTCCTGTTACATAAAGTCTAGGGCTATGTTGTAACTACTTAGAGCAGTGGGGTTTTTCTATAATTACTTAGAGCAGTGGGGCTCTTCTATAATTACTGAAAGTCGTGGGGCTCTTTTGTTATTACTTAAAGCCGTGGGGCTCTGTTGTAATTACTTAAAACTGGGGTCTCCTGTGCAATTACTTAAAGCCATGGGGCTATTCTGTAATTACTTAAAGCTTTAGAGCTCTTCTGTAATTACTTAAAGCAAAGTTGTGGGGCTCTTCAATAATTACTTAAAGCTGTGGGGCTCTTCAGTAATTACTTGAAGCCGTGGGGCTCTTCAGCAGTTACTTGAAGTCGTTGGGCCCTTCAGTAATTACTTAAAGTTGTGGGGCTGTTTTGTAGTTTTTAAAAGATGTGGATTTTTTTGTACTCTTCAATAATTACTTTATTACGTAGGTTTTTTTGTAATTACATATAGCCGTTGGCTTTTACGTTTTTGCCCAAATACGTAAAGTTTTTTCTATATTTACATTCTTGGACATATGAAGTAACTAAAATTTTAGTGGCTTATATACGAAATAAGCAAATTTCTATGGCCTTTTTGGAAATACACAGTTCTATGGCTTTTGCGGAATTATGTAAAGTTCTGGGGACTTTGCATAAGTATGTAGAGTTTTGGAGCTTTTAAAGTTTATGGGGCTTTGTAGTGAAGTTCTAGGACCTTTTGCAAATCTGCAGAGTTCTGTGATTTTTAGTGTTCTGAAATGATATATCTTTTATTTAAATATATTTAAGAAAATAGCCTTTACGTAAATACCGTAAGTTATGGGCATTGTAATTACTAATTAACATGTAAAAAAACGCATCTGCACAAAGATTCGGAGTGCTAAATGGTTATTTCAAATTGTATTAATTCATATTTTTTTATCTTATTTAATATCCCTCTGTTTTTTGTTAATCTTTTTTTTAGAAAAAATTGTTTCAAAATAATAGATATATTTTTTTCTATAAATAATTAGTTATATATTTTCTATGATATCTTTGTTTATTTCTTTTTTTATTTATAATAAAATTTGAATTATTATTATAAGTAATAATTAGGATGATAAAAATTTATTAGTGATCATGATTAATGTTTTCTTGTTTATTGCAAAGTCAAATAGAAGACTCATATATTTATTGTTCATATGACTATTTTATTTTTGTATTTCCACCGACTTTATTGATTATGTTTTGATTTTTTTTCTTATCATTACAATTCTAACTCATTTTCAGTTTAACAATTCATGATTTTTCTTATTAAAATTTATTGTTATAATTGACCATCCATTCCAAGTATATATAGCCAACTGATGAAACAAAATCTCAAATTTTTGCCACTAAATAAAAATTAAATATTTGAGATTACATAAAATTTTGGATGATGAATGTTCACTAGATAATTAATGTAAAATTGTGATATTCAATATGGGAAAATCAACAATAACTTATATATTTATGTATTTTTTATAACATCAATTTTTTAATAATTATAATGAATAGTCAAAATTTATAATTGTAAAAGTTTTCTTAACTGAAAAATCTAAAAAAAAATTATTAATAAAAAACTGAGAGAATAAAAAACGACGTCGTTTCAACTGAACATAAAAAAATTACCTTTTTTATTTTCTTCACGGGAGTTTTCGAGGGTTAGAAACTCTCTTAATCCTTTGACGGCAATTCTCCATAATTCCGAGCTTTAGAAGCGATAATACAAGTGCAATTGAAGAAATCGAGTGGTGTTATCCCGAAATCATAGTTCTGTGAATCGATTCCTAAAAAATGAGGTAATTTAGGGTTTTGAAAAAATTAACCTTCCGAAAATTTCACTTGTGTTGGGTAAATTTCGGGATTTACATGGAGTAAATATGTCGATTTTAACTTCTCCTCTTCTAATTACTCATGCACGTTGTTATTCCAGCTCCAAGAGTGATGTTGTTTTCAACATATATTATTACTGTAAAATCATGAGTAATCGAGACGGGGAAGTGACGTACGAAGGGGGGTATGTACACATTCTTGAATCAGCTCCGCAAAGTTTGTTTAGTGGTATCATAAGCGGTTTGAACATGATGGTATATGGGTAGTGGATTTAGTACTAGTTATCGTACGAAAGTGTAAAAGAAACGAAGTTGTTATGTGATATTAGTGATAATTTTGAGAGAATGTGTGATGCGGCAATGTGGACTAGAGTTGTAGATATCTATATGCAGCCGGATGAGTGTGAGGTAGATGGGAATGAAGCTGAAGCGGAGGCTGAATTCATAATGCAGTGGAATTCGAAAATCCATTCGATGAGGTAGTTGGTGTGGAGAATAATTTGGAAGAGGAAGCTCATGTGGAGACTGTTGTCAGTGTGTTTGAAGATGCAGAAGAGAATGAAGAGTACATGAATACTCCTCCTGTTTTGGATGGTGAGGAAGAGCTAAACGAGTGTCCATACGATCGATGGGTTAGAGGAAGTGGAGAACTAATTACCAAACAAGTTTTTGATAGTGTGAACAAGTTCGGTGAAGCGGTTCTGGAATATGCATTGAAAGGTTGTTGGAACATCCGATTCAATCGTTGGAGAGAATCAAAAAGCGGAGTCGTGTGTGGAGTAGACGTAGGAGAAGGATGTACTCCATGTCCATAGAGGATTTATTGTTCGTATGAAGCTTTATTGGGATTATGGATGATTAAGACTTTTCAAAATTAACATACTTGCTTCAAAGACGGGCATTGCAAAATTTTATCGGATTCTGTGATTGTTATGATGTTTTTGAATGATGTGAGGAATGATCCATTTGTAAAGCCGAAGTTTTTTCAAGAACAAATTTCAAAGAGGTACAATTTGAATGCATCTAGTGATCAATGTAGGAAAGCAAAGAAGAAGGCATTGGACATGATACAAGCAGAATATGATTAACAATATTCACGGATTAAAGACTACGACATCAAAATTATGGAGTAAGCATATTTTATTAAACTATCTTTACTAATAATGAAGTGCATGGTAACAAGTATTTAATTATTCGTTGTGGTCTAATCCAGCTTCAAGTACTGAACTACAATCAACTGTAGGAGATGCTGGTCTCGAAAGGTTTGACAGATTTTACGTCTGTTTTGCTGGACTACGTGATACGTGGATAGCTTACTATCGACCAATATTTGGGATAAACGCTTGTTTTCTGAAATCGACAACAAAGGATCAATTACTTGCGGTAGTAGGGAGAGATGCAAACAACCAGATTTACCCATTCGCATGGACAATTGTTAATGTGGAAAACACATAAACTTGGATGTGGTTTATACAAAAGCTAAAGATGGATTTGAACCTCGGAGATGGCGAAAGTTTCACATTGATATCAAATTGACAAAAAATAAGTTTGATTTGTAATTTAGTGTTGATTGCTTTCAAGAGCTAACTGTGTGTGTAGTGAATACAAGGGTTACTAAAGACTGTTGGTCAAGAATTACCAAAACTTGAGCATCGAATGTGTGAACGACACATTTAGGGCAATTTGTAGAAGATTTTTACTAAAAAAGCTCGAATGAAAAGGTTTTTTGACAAGTTTTCGAGAGCTACAACATGGATGCTTATGAAGCCAATTTAGAGGAACTCAAGGCTTATGACATTGTTATATATGAGGAATTCATGAAGCGAAATCCGGACAGTTGTAATTGGGCGTTTTTTAAAACAACGCCTACTTGTGAAGATGCTTTGAGTAACTTCTCCGAGTCGTATAATAGTGAAATTGACAAAGGACGAGAGATGTCGTTAATCGAGATGTTAGAGATAATACGGAGACAAGCCATGATCCGAATTGATGTTGAGAAAGAAGGTGGACTCATACAAAATAAAATGGAGTCCTCAAGTGTGTAAGGTAATTGCTGCTGAGGAATTGGAAAGGAAATGGTGTAGGAAAATTGTTGGACCAGTTGGATTGTTTGAGGTAAGAGAAAATGGTGTAGCATACATGATTAACATGCGGATGAAGACTTGTAGCTGTAGGAGATGGGATATATCTGGTATTCCTTGTCGGCATGCATTGCGTGTTGTTATGGATAACAAGTCATACAAAATGGATTATTTGGTTGCTCATTGTTACTTAGCCTCTACTTGGAAGAAGCAATATATCAACTCCATCAAACCACTTAACGTTATGAAGTTTTGGAAATATTCGGGTGAACCAACAATTGAGGCCCCTATTAGAGAGAAGGCCAAAAGCCGGAAAAGAATCTCCCAAAGCGAGTTAAGGGTGTGAATGAATCTCCAACGAAACAGAAAAAAGTTACAAGACATGGGTGTGTTATGGATTGTAGCCGATATGAGATGGGTATTGTAACGCAAGAGTTCCTCGGGCTTGTAACTCATTCACGTTTCCTTATGGTGAAGATACAAGTCAACCAACCCAACCAAACCAAAATTAAGGTTTGTTTACTGTATTAAACTGCTTGCTTATTATTTCTTGGATTTTCTCATATGATTTCTTCATTTCAATTTCAACAATATGATTGTTATGGTGCAGCAGTTTACGAAGACAATGTTACTATCGTTTTAGTTATGTGTGTGTTATTTTCGTTGTGTAAGGGAACTTCTAATACATTGGCAATCTTTTTTTTTGGATTTTATCGTTTTAGTTAACTATGTATTTCGATTGGCAATCTTTTATTTCGATTTCTCGGTTCTCCATTTTGTTGCAGTTTTTTCCAACAGAAAGCATAATGTTATTTTCCAGCGTTCTAATAATTTCTCATGTAAATCGATCGATAAACAAGAACACACAAATAGAATATTTATTGTATTTAGAAATATATTACAGAGATTTTACAAACATCAGACTCGCTTTTATTCCACCAGTGATCTTGCTTCAAACTAAAAAAACAAAGACGACAAAAATGATGAAACAAAAAGTATGTTGCAATTAGAGTTTCACAAGCATTAAGATTTGAAGGACAGAAGCAGAACTTGAACAAGAACCAGAACCGATTTCTCATGCTCAAAAGAATCGCATCTCGATTTCATTTCTTTTCTATTTTCATCCGAATTCTCCATCGCATCAGATTCATTTCCGAAATCCTCTGAAATTGACTTCCTCTGAAATCGGACATCCTCTACAATCAATAAACTGTCTAAAATCGGCCATCCTAAATATTTGTAGAAACTTTATTTTTACCATATGTGCAAACTGATTAATTGTAAAAAATAGCATAAAACAAATCAAAATACACTAAATTATCGATATAGGAATTTATAAAAAAAACAAATTTGCATATGCAAAACCTTTTTTAAATTTGAAACGCTATGTAGTGTAACGGTTGCATAACGTTCCGAATCCAAAAATTTAACTGTATATTTTATTAGGGATATTTGCAAAATTGACTTAAAACATTTGTCCAATTGCAAGTTTAACCCTCTTAAACTTATTTTTGCAAAACTAACTTTCTATCTCTTTTTATCCTTCAACAATAATTTTATTTACAATTTTGTCATTATCTTATAATTAATTTTTTTTAATTACAAAAGACCATTATGAACAAACTTTTCAAAAATATTACAAAAATGTTATCTTCTTCATTGCACACAACCACCATTATCGTGGTTGTTGAGAGCTCTTAATGCCATCGACACACCCACCATTTATCACTATTCATTCATCAAATCTCATTCATCTCAACTTTTTTATTTTTTCTCATATTTTCTTCTAATTTCTCTCTTCACACTATCTTAAAAAGCTTCCAACTTTACAAAACATCATCATTATTCGTTAAGAAAAAGTTTCTAGAAGTTTACATCGGTCATCTTTGAAGTGTTTAGCTTAAAAATCAAGATCTAAAGTTAGTGTTCGCGTTTTGACTACAATTTTCTTGATCCAGTTTATAGATTTTTCGAGAAGTCTGCTTTGTATTTCATTATCGAAAAGTGTGCTTTGTATTTCATTATCAAAGCATACTTCTCATCGAAGGTTAGTTTCCGTGTTTTGGCTATGATTTTCTTGATCTTGTTCATAGACTTCTCGAGAAGTGTGATTTATATTTCATTATCGAGAAGTGTGCTTTGTATTTCATTATCAAAGCACACTTCTCGAGAAGTCTACTTTATCAATGAAAAAAAATCGTTTTAATGACAAAAAGGTTAGTTTTCTCTAATTGAGCATGAGTTTTTTCTAAACCAGACTTCTCGAGAAGTCTGATTTGATCAGAATAAATCTCGCAGACTTCCGAGAAATTTGCTTTGTATTTTATTTAACAAAGCAAATATTTGAGACTATTAGCTCGAATCCAATCTCTTTATTTTTGAATTCATTACAACTTTTATTTGCTTTTGATATGTATATAAATTGTGTTAATAATAATTTTAAATTTTTTTTACATATTTCACAATTTTTATTTGATTTAGGTAATTTATTTACAAAGCATTCAAAAAGTCTGCTTTGGTAAGCAAAAACAAAGTAGGATTCTCAAAAAATCTGCTTCGGTAAACAGAAACAAAGCACACTTCTAGAGAAGTTTGCTTTGTATTTGGCTGACAAAGCATACTTCTCAAGAAGTTTACATTGTTTTTTGTTTACAAAGCACACTTCTTGATAAGTCTGTTTTGTTTTTGATTACCGAAGCAGATTTCTTGAGAATTCTGGTTTGATCCCAAAAACATAATTAACATTTCTACATTATTTTTTTAGTTAAAATGAGTGTTTTGTAATTTCTCTATCTTCATAGGTTAGTTTTACAAGAATATTTTATGTATGTTAAACTTGCATTTGGAGGCAAGTTTTAAGTTATTTTAGCAATTCTTCCATTTTATTATTCACATCATCTAATTCTTTTAATGCGTTGTATTCTTATAAAAAATAGAAAATAAAGAGAAAATATCAAAATTTGATGAAAACATATGAGAGATTGTTCATATATATACATATATGTGTGAAAATGGGATATTTATAAGATCTTCTTGTTTCCATTTCTAAGAGTAATGACTAATTAATTTGAAGGAGTAATGGAGAAGAAGTTATAGAATTGATCAAAACAATTCTCAAATAATTATGAAAATTATTTATCATTATTTTGACTAAATTTAATATTTATGTAGAGATCAGTTACATAAATAAAATTTTGATGCAAAAGTGGGTTATTGGAGCAAAATCCATCTACCCAAACTCACACCTAAATCCGAGCATATCTCGACTCGTCTCGCTGCATGCACACGTGTTTAGCATGAATTCATTCTTTTTCGTTTAATTTATTCCTATGGTTTTTGAAACTTTTTAGAACTTATCCAGTATATATACAACAATGTTTCATTTCTAGCTTTCAATGTGGATAAATTATATTTGTTCATTTTATTTTTATCAATCCACATACTTTAGAGATTCATTTATATCTAAACAAACTATGTTTTTGACATATGAATACATTATGTTATAGTGTTAATGGAGAGGAATCCAATGATTCTAAGATCTAATCATTCTGACAACTAAGTTACTCGGAAAGAGGAAGCAACACTCCTACCAAGTGTACATTGAACTCAAAATTCCTCATCCATTCAAAAGTGATTCCATCAAAAAGACAAATGAGTGTAAAGTTGACATAAAGACCTTTATTTTGAAATTTGTTTATCACTTACTCTATGTGAGCAACATGTTTGGTTAAATTCATTTATCTCAAACAAAGTTTGAACAATCTCATAAATAGAAATAATTATAAACACATAACGACTCAACTAGAGTCGAAAAGAATGGACATAAGAACTTATGAGAGTGCAAGCGAAAAATCTACTGTATATGAGTTGGTAGAATTTTTTTAATTTGAAGCAATCATTGTTAATAGTTATCAATTTTACTCGAGCGGTATAGGTGGACATGATGTCTTGAACCCATTTGCTTTGATGTAAACTGAGATAACAACTATAACACAATTTCATGTTCTCATAGAACTAGATATATCTATTGTGTTCATTTTTTCCGTGAATATGTTTGGTTAATCATGAGTGAATTTGGAGAATATAAGTTTCTTTCACTCTCCTAAAAAGGTCACATTTCCACTCACACGGTAATTTTCTATTTACCTTTGTTTTTAGGAGTATCATGTAATACTCTAATTATATATCAAACCTATGATCTTAAATCTTTAAAACAACGTTTATCATCTAGATATACATGAAGCAATTTACATCATCCAAAAATTTTGGTAGAGACTAGAGTCTCATAGTGATTTTAACATATTCAATTTAAATTAGTTTTTCCTTTTAATTAAATCTTAAGATCTATAGTTACGTAAGTACGATTCCCATCAAACCTCATGTTAATTTATAGTTTTTAAATTCATTACTTTTGATAATTTTACAATTAAGAAATTTGCATAAATGATACAACTTTCACTCATAATTGGCAAAATCACAAAATTGTTCATTGCATTATTTTAAAATTTTTAATACAATTTTACACCTACTATCTAAATATTTCAAAGCATCATATCTTATTTCAATCTTAGATAAAAACTGGATACATGTATAAATACATAATTATATATAGGAAAATAAACCAGTGATATAAAAGATAAACTAATGCATGCTTTTATTTACTTTTTTATATTCTCCCAATCAAGCCATAACTATTTCTCTCTCTTTTACACAACTCTTTCTCTCTCTTTTATACAACCGTTCTTTTTGCCCTACTTTTTCTTCCCCAAATCCTTGCCGAAATATCAGTAGAAGATTCAAACTCCACTACCAACCAAATAACCGGCGAAATCGCACCGGAACCGAAAAGGACTCGATTTCGATGTGTGGCGAGGTATGCTTCTTGTTCGACGAAAACATTTTCTTTTTTGTAAATTTTTTTGAAATCGACCCCTTTCGCGTGAATCAGCGGAAAAATAATAGCCTCATTTCTATAAAAACGAAAACCAAATTTTAGAAGACTTCGAATACATAAGGTTTATGTAAAAGGGTTAGCCTGAACTCTTTGCTAATGACTTGTTTTATGGTTTCGAGTTCCATTCTGTCTTTGACATTTCCATTTTACGAAATTAAGTTTTTCATTTTTAGTACCTCAATTCAGTTTTTGTCCATTTTAGAGTAGCAATCAAATGTTATCACTGAGAATGTTCGTGGTAGGAGAAGAACCGTGAGATGAACGTGGACGTTGTATATGCGTCGTTATGTGTTTAAATTTTTTTTAAGATGATGCAAATCTATACAAATAAGATATTGGTTGGTAAGAGGATGAAGAATATGAAAACGTGATCAACTTTGATTAAACTAATTTCTAAAGAGAGTTAACAACATGTGTCACATTTAATAGTGTTCTGATATAAACGTCACACACTAAAGCATATAACACATTATGTACAAAATTTATTTTATAACTTTGTTGGTAAATATATTTTATAACTCTACCAAAGTTTGAGTTAACAACTCGATATAACTTGTACACATCTAAAATTTCATTTCAAGATTACATTTTCAAAAATCTTCAAATCTCAACGGTAATTTATGAAATCTTAAAATTCTTAAAAAAATCTGTTTAGAATTATATAAATCAAAATTTAGAAAATACATTTCAGATTCAAGAATATTAGATAAACCTAAAATATTATGTTATATTCATTTTTATACAAAAATGTAAAATTTAAGATAAAATATATAATGATAGACCCAAAAAAAATATGAACGATTTACATCAATCTATATCAATACCAATTTATTTTTGGTTGAACGTACATCAAACTATATTTAATACCCACACAGCTAAAAATAGTTCAAAATATCTCGACAAAAAATCAGTGTTCTAAAAACTTGTTTAAAATTTTATACATATAGCATGATATAATTTTTTTTAATTTTAATATACTAATCTTTCATTTAAATATAATTTTCTATTTTTTCTGATTATTAAAAATGAATTCTTAGAAGAGTACTTTTATATATTATTAAATATATAATTTAAAAGTTGATATAGTATAATAGAAAAGAAAGATTAGTTGGTGTATTTTTCTGGATACTGAAAAAATATTATATTATTATCATAGTAAACCAATAATTAGTGTATTGTTATAGAAGTTTGGGAAACCGACAAAAATAATATTATTTTAAATTTTTGTTTTAAATATATCACAATTAGTTTAAATTTCCAAAATATCACAAATTTAGTATTAAAATAATTTAAAACTTTTTTTAATAAAAAAATAAAATTCTAGATTGGAAAAAAACATTTAAATATAATATTTTAATTATATTTGTAATTTATTTATGTTAAATATTTATTTTCATAAAATAATTTATGCTATATTTGAAATTTTAATTTTAAAGTATTAAATTTGAAATAAAAACTTAAAATATGTTATTTTATGGTATTACTTTAAAATTCTATAATTATAATACATATTTTTTATTTACTAATACCATAAACCTATCAATATTATTAGAGTCCAAAAAGACTGCAATTAGTCATGAAATTAGGTATGCAGTTTCTTTGAATATATATATTTGTATATTCCTCTTTTTCCGGCTATGAAAAATTGAATTTTTTAGGGTCAATGTTCCTAACATACTGAATTTAAGACTAACATACTTTATTTGTTTCTAGCTGTCACTATTATTTTTATTATTTCGAATAGCAATTGAAACTTTCATTCTTCATTTAAATATACTAATTAAGTTTTCATAGGTAATTATTGATTTTAGAGTCAACTAAATCAGTAACAAATGTGTCTACACTTTACCCATTATTTAGTATGTGTGAGCATATCATCAAATTCATTTGTTGGTTTAAAAAATTACAGTAACACTATAACTTATTCTTAAATACAACATAATAATAAGATATGTAAAAAATATATATCTCCATATATTAATAACAATTTATATTTTCTAAGTATAATCGACAAAAATAACACTATTTTAAGTTTTTATTCCAAATATAGATTTAAATTTCTAAAATTAGCATAAATTTAATATTAAAATACCTTAAAACTTTATTTTAATGAGGAAAAATTAAACTCTAAATTAAATAGAACAATTCAAATATAATATTTTATATATATTTATAATAAATATGTATTTTTAGACAATTATTTGTGGTATTTTTAGAATTTTAACTTTAGAGTGTTAAATTTGGAATAAAAATTTTAAATAGTACTATTTTAAGATATTATTCATTTTTTAATTATAATATGATTAAACGATGAAGAAAAAAATGAAAAAATGGAAGACAGGAAAAACCAATAAAGATAAGATTGGATTAATAGAAAATGAACAACGAATCGCACAATATTTGGTCAAATCACTAATTCTCCATCATTTCTTTTGTCAGTAACGCAAATTAGTCCTTGATTTTATGTGTATAGTATCAGATTGAAACTTCTAAAAATCATTGAAGATAATTTTATGGTTTATAATAGAGGTTTCATTAGGAACCAAATGCTAAATGTCAGACAAATATCTTAGTTTTAGTCATACATTTCAAGTCTTAGTCGATGGCTCTTGATCATTTCCCAGAGGAGGGCTGAAGGCACCCGGGTGTGCCATTGTTAAGGGCCACTCTTCTCCAACTGAAACAAATAATCCGAATCGAATGAATCGAATCGAAACCAAATCGAATGAATCGAATCGAAACCGAATCGAAACCGAATCGAAAAATAAATTTCAGTTGATATTTAGTTATAAATAAATAACTAAATAGATATTATTGGAAACTATGGTTATTGGTTAGTAATCGAAACCGAACCGAAAACCAAAATAATATCCAAAACTCGAATTATTTTTCGGTTATCCAAAAATATTTTGGATAGTTTGATTAACTTTTAGTTAATTTTTGGTTATTTTCGATTATTTTTTTTGGGTTATTTGTTGTTATTTTTGGTTATTTTTAGTTATTTTTGGTTATTTTTGGTTATGTCGGTTATTTTTAGTTTTTAAGTTTAACAACTGAACCGACCAAAATCAAGGTATAACCAAACTGAAACCGAACTAAAATATAAAATAACCAAATGAATATTTAATTTTACCAACCAAAAAAACCAAAACCGAAAATAACCGATCGAAACAAAACCAAAAATAGCTGACCAAAACCAAACCAAAAATAGCCGACCGAAACCAAACCGAATATCTGAATGTCCAGACCTATATTTCTTTCAAACCTTTGATACTCATTCTCATGGAAGACTTCTCAATGTAATTGTTCCGGTTGCAGCGTGCTAATCGATTCTACAATGGACAATTGACTAAAATAACACTATATCAAATTTTTATTCCAAATATATCACTAATCATTTAAATTTCTAAAACTATCACAAATTTAATAGTAAAATAACTAAAAACTTCTATCTAATGAAAAAAAATTTAAACCATAAATTGGAAAAAGTGATCTCAAACATTATATTTTAATTTTATACATAGTTTATTTAAGATAAATAATTATTTTTACAAATAATTTGTATTATTTTAGAAATTTTAAATTTACTGTATTAAATTTGAAAAATAAATTTAAAATATTGTTATTTTACATTATTAATTTCCTACAATCTCTTTCAGTTGTTAGTGATTCACAAAAGTCTCCTCAATAGAAAAACTGTCATAAAAAAAGCATGCATGAACTTTCGCATCTCGGCAATTCAAATCATAATTTTTCACGTGGATAATTTCAAAACACTAAAATAATTCAAAACACTAAAATAATTTAAAACATTAAGATAATTTAAAATAATCATGAGCGATGTTATTTTTATTAACTGTGTGTTAACGATGTGATTAATTTGGCTCAGTCAACAACAAAAATATAAATTTAACATACAAATTCAACATATCTTAGTGTTTTAAATTATTTATGTAAAAGATTTCATGATTTAAATGGCTGGAATTGGTAAGTTGATGATTTTTTTTAGAGTTTTCCCACAATGTAATAGTTTTGGTTTTCAACTCCATTTTCGTGTTTGGTTCTAAAAAATCTAAAATATTAAAACTATATATATACATATAGTTGTTGACAAAAAAAAAGTATATAAATTGTTTTAAAAAAAAAGTAAAAGAAAGAAAGCCTAACAAGTTAGACCCAATGTATCTATAAAAGGAATCTTAGTGGCATGGGAACTCCTCATCTTTCTCCACTAAAACCAATCAAATAAATTTCTTCTTTGGAGAAAACCATGCATTTCTCTTCTTTGTCTTCCTTGTCAACTTGGACAATCCTAATAACATTGGGATGTCTTATGTTTCATTCCAATGCTCAACTTACTCCTACTTTCTACGACAATACATGTCCTAGTGTCTTCAACATCGTAAGAGACACTATTGTCAACGAGCTAAGATCGGATCCTCGTATCGCCGCGAGCATACTTCGTCTTCATTTCCACGATTGCTTCGTTAATGTAAGATATTACTTTTAGCATCTACTTATATACTCTTGCTTTTCTATTTTTTAGATATATATAAAATATTTTTGCAAATATCTCTAATATATTAATTGAAAAATATTTTAATCACGTGCAAGTATATCACGCTGACGTAACATATCATAACATTTTAAAATAAATATTACATAAGACGTAATTTACTAAAATATTTACGAAACTAACATTAGATAAATATTTAAAAATATACTATATGTAAATCTCTAATATATCGACATAAAATACAAACACAATATAAAATAACATATTATAAATTTTATAAATTAGTCAAACAAAATATAAAACTAGAATAATTGAATATTTATCACATGTACAATTCTTTACCTATTTAATAATATTGTTCCAACATATAAACAATTTAAATTCATTTTTATAATTTAAATTTATTATATATTTTATTTGTATAATCAATATTAACAATAAAAAATATTTTAAATAAAGGATCAAATATATATATATATATATAAAATTTATATTTACTAAATAAATAAATAATTATAATATATAAATATTTTCTTAGTGTAAATTTAGTAGTTTATTTAGTTAAATTTTAGTTGTCTTAATCTAGTTGGTTTCTTAAACATTTTTTAATACAGGAAAAAAATTAAGTACGTATTAATTTATCAGTTAAAACACACGGTTTGTAAACTTTTTTAACTAAGCTTTGGATAATTTAATTAATAATAATTTTGTTTTTGTTTGTGGGTATTAGTTAATTAGATGATACAGTATCCACAATATTAGTCAGTGACCTAACAGATCTGATCCTGAAAATTATCAATAAAAAATTGTAGCTACTTAGATTTGATATTTTACTATCGAATATCTTAGCACTTGTCGTCAATAAGTGACTTATTATTATTCTATATAAACAGATGATTCCAAAACATCAGAATTGTTTATTGATGAATATTATTTAGAAGAAATATTCTTACCAAACACGTTCAAAGAAAATTATATCAATGATTATTTAGTGTTGAATATTATATAGAAGAAATATTCGTGTATGCCAATTACGTTTGTGACTTTGGTGTTGATTACTGGCCAGTTGATAAAATAATAATTTTTAAAGTTTTTTGTTCTAATGTAACATCCGTAATTTTCTAAAAATAATATAAATTTAATATTAAAATATTTTAAAAATCTATAATAAAGAAAAATTAAATTTTAAAGTAGAAAAATACAAATATAATATTTTAGTGAGTAATATCCTAAAATAACCTTTTTTAAATTTATCATTCAAATCTAGCACATTAAAAATAAATTTTTTAAAGTAATACAAATTATTATATGAAATTATTTATGAGTAATACCCTAAAATAGCATCATTTTAAGTTTATCTTACAAATTTAGCACAATAAAACTAAAATTCCCAAAATAGCATAAATTATTATGTAAAAATAATTATTTACCTTAAATAAAATATATATAAAATTAAAACATAATGTTTGGGTTCATTTTTTCCAATTTAGGGTTTAAATTTTTTTCATTAGGAATAAGTTTTCAATTATTTTAGTATTAAATTTGTGCTATTTTTGGAAATTTAAATGACTAGTGCTATATTTGGAACAAAAACTTGAAATAGTGCTATTTTAGTCAATTGCTCATTATTTATCTTAATAAAACTATACATAAAATTAAATCATAATATTTTGATTCATCTTTTCTAATTTAAGATTTAAATTTTTTATCAAGAAAAGATTTTTTGATTATTTTAGTATTAAATTTGTACTATTTTTAGAAATTTAAATGATTAGTGTTATTATTAGAATAAAAACTTGACGGAGTACTATTCTAAAAAATTATCCTATTTTAAATATATTTATAATTTATTTATGATAAATACGTATTTAAAAAATAATTTGTGCTATTTGAAAATTTTTTTAATTTATAATACTAAATTTTAAAGAAATTTTTTTAAAATATTATTTTAAAATATTATTTTTGATTATATATATTTGTAAAATATTTTAAAATGGTTTTATTAATTGAATGAAAAGGCAAATTATCTCAAACTGTTTAATTAGACATGGGAAAAAAGAATTGATGAGAATTGTTTTGGTATGTAAAAGGGTTGTGATGCATCGATCTTGTTAGACAACACGACATCGTTTCGGACAGAAAAAGATGCAGCACCAAACGCAAACTCGACTCGTGGATTTCCAGTGATTGATAGAATGAAAACAGCAGTGGAGAATGCTTGCCCGAGGGTTGTTTCATGTGCTGATCTTCTTACCATTGCAGCTCAACAATCTGTCAATTTGGTATACATACTCTCTCTATATTGACACCAATCTTCTTTTCTTTATACCATTAAAACAATGTGAGTAAGCTACTCGACAGCTACACTCACTTTATGAAAATTGATTGGTATTTGATTTGAAATATGGATATTTTAGGCCGGAGGTCCTTCTTGGAGAGTTCCTTTGGGAAGAAGAGATAGTTTGCAAGCATTTTTTGATCTCTCTAATGCAAATCTTCCTTCTCCATTCTTCACACTTCCACAACTAAAAACTAGTTTTAAAAATGTTGGTCTTGACCGTCCTTCGGATCTCGTTGCTCTCTCCGGTAAATCGCTGATATATTATTTGATGAAGATTTAAAAAAAATAATCTCATCCTAATTTATTATTAACATAAATATCATTTAACGTATCATCACAATTACTTTCAAATAAATATATAAATAAATTTAAATTATTAAAATAATTACAATATATATCCATTGTTATTAATTTGTTTAGATAATCAATATATTTTATTACATTAACTAAAAATATTATTAAATTTGTAAAAAACAATTATTTTTTTTTTTAATTTATATATACAAAAATTAATATTAAAAAAATAAGAGTTAAAATTATATAAATACCTAATTTATATTTACTAATAAATAATATTATATAATTTACAAATATTTTTTCCCAGCGTTAGTATAGATTTAGTATATTTTTAAAAGAACGAATAACAAAAACACATAATTGATATATCTTTTTTCTAACGAATTGTATTATCTATTTTTTTGGTTAGGTGGTCACACGTTTGGTAAAAGCCAATGTCAGTTCATTACGGATAGGCTATACAACTTTAACAACACTGGTTTACCTGATCCAACTCTCAACACTACTTATCTCCAAACTCTTCGTGGATTATGTCCTCAAAACGGTAACCAAAGTGTATTGGTGGATTTCGATCTACGCACACCAACAGTTTTTGACAACAAATATTATGTGAATTTGAGAGAGCATAAAGGACTTATTCCAAGCGATCAAGAGTTGTTCTCGAGCCCTAATGCCACTGATACAATTCCTTTGGTGAGATCATACGCTGATGGGACACAAAAGTTCTTTGATGCTTTTGTTGAGGCAATGAATAGAATGGGAAACATTACGCCTCTCACAGGAACTCAAGGCCAAATAAGGCAGAATTGTAGGCGAGTTAACTCCAACTCGTTGCTTCAAGATGTTGTTGAAATCGTTGACTTTGTTACCTCTATGTAATAATAGTTGTCTCAATATATGTTGCAATAAAATTAATAATATATATATATATATATATATGTGAGTTTTCACAGTAATAAAACATTTTCAAAATATATTGCTGTGTAGTCTCAATTGTTTAAACCAAAAAAAAAGAATAATATCCTAAATAACATTTTTTCTAAAATTTTTTGTTTCAAATATAATATTTTAAAAATTAAAATTTTAAAATAGTATAAACAATTATATAAAAATATTTATTTATTTTAAATAAATTATACATAAACAGATATTAAATTTGGGTTCCATTTTTCTAATTTAGTCTATGTTATTATTAAAAATTTAAACTAATAATGTTATATGTAAAACAAAAACTCAAAAATATGTTATTTCAGAGAATTTCTATAAAAATAGAAACAAACATGATAAAACTAAAATTATTATTTTACTAAATATAATAAATCATTCTTCGCGTCATCTTCCGCTTCATCTTCCACATTATCCTCCACGTAGCGTTATTCCCGTGCTCTCTATCTCAACAGTCTTTGCTATGATATATACTATTTTTTTTATCTTCACAGTTCATTTGACTAAGGGCAATTGAGTAAAATAACACTATTTCAAGTTTTTGTTCCAAATATAGTACTAGTCATTTAAATTTCTAAAAAATAGCACAAATTTAATATTAAAATAATTAAAAACTTCTTTCTAACGAAAAAATTTAGATTCTAAATTAGAAAAAGTGAATCCAAACATTATGTTTTAATTTTATATATAGTTTATTTAAGGTAAATAATTATTTTTACATAATAATTTGTGCTATTTTTGGAATTTTAGTTTTATTGTACTAAATTTAGAAAATAAATTTAAAATAATACTATTTTAGGATATTACTCTTTGATTGACTAAAGCCTAATATTTTTTTTGTTAAAATAAAATCTTATACATTATTATATTTGGCTAATGATAAATCTAAGTTCGATTATATTTTTCGTTTGATATATTAAGCTATGCTTTTTTAAGGTAAATGTTCCTCACCTATCACATGTTTCTTTTGCTAATACAAAATACATTCATGGAATGCATGTGACGATCAAAATCGAGATCTTACTCTGAAGATAACTTTTCTTTTTGCCTCTTTCGTCACATGAAACAATATGTAGAACCTCAATTTTTGAATGAATATAGTCATCAATCTTATTGGTAAAAAAATTATATTATTTAGAAATTTTCTCACTTGAAATATTTTGGAGTAAATTTAGTTGTTTTGAATGTTGAGCAAAGTTTTTCTTGTTTTGAATCATAACTTCATTAAGTTAATAAGGAAAACATGATTTGAAAATGATCTACAAAAATTGTTTAACCGCTAAGAAACTACATTAATACTAAATTTTTTAAGATTTCAATTTAAATCTCACGTAGGAAATTTAGAAAAATATGGTAACATGGATAAGTTAAATCTAAGGGAAAATTGGTGAAATAACGAAATGAGTGTATATTTGCGAAATGACAAACTAACAAAAAAATTATTTTTTTAACTGTTCATTTTTGCGCAAGCTTTCCGGCTTTACCCCAATACGTCCACAAACATGTACTGAATTGATGCAAAAATTTGACTAATTCTAATTGATGGTGACACAGTTTGCAATTGTATTGTTTATAACACATCTCAACGCATAATCTGAACCGTTGGATGTAAACATTATGACGAGCATTAAAAACTAACGTATATGTTATAATTTCTTTTAAAATGTTTTTTTTTGTCACTGGGTCAAAACGACGGGCTGACCCAATAGCCCAGTATTTTCAGATGAAGATTTAGCACCCTCCTACGAGGGGCGGTGGAGTCGAACTTCACACCTCTGGGATGGACATAGAGGTGGTACAACCACTAGACCACTTGCTCCTCTCTTTCTTTTAAAATGTATAAAAAGAGTATTAGTGATAACATTTATGTTAACGATGCAAATAATAATATATATGGTAATACATGAGGCGGTATTGATGATTTTATATGTTTGTCATCCGATCAACAAAAATTTTATATCTAATTCATCAACTTTCTCATTAATGGATTATACTTGTATATGTATAATATCATTGTTAAATGTTAACTCTTATTTTGATATGGAACATATGCATTATATATCAACTTTGTTTTCGAATTATCAAAGATATTTCGAATTTGTAGATATAACAAATGTATTATGATTTAATCTGTGATATATGTATAATAACAATGATAAATGTTAAAAAATATTTTAATTATACAAGATACATGATAATCGTGTTAATAAATCTCTAAAAATCAGTTTAAACATAACAGACACATTTCATCTTTTTCATCTTTTTACCAACCAAACTCTTCTTCGTCGAACTTTGCATTATCTTTAAAAAAAACTTTTATCAGCTAACAACGCTTGGGATGACAAAAAACTGAATATAAGCTGTTACAAATCTTGCAATTGTGACCTAACAAATAAATAGCGGTTAAAGTTATAATTGAACAATAATTTAGAACATACAAATTGAAGAATCAAGTTAGATTGTTAGAGAACCAAATTGGTAACTAAACCATTACGTGGTACATGACGAGATTTTGATTAACAGAATAAAAAAGTGAAAAACAGTAAA
The DNA here is from genome assembly GCA_018901945.1 of Pugionium dolabratum. Taxonomy (NCBI): domain Eukaryota; kingdom Viridiplantae; phylum Streptophyta; class Magnoliopsida; order Brassicales; family Brassicaceae; genus Pugionium; species Pugionium dolabratum. Next base: position 420,474 of record JAEVFF010000023.1, on the reverse strand, counting down.
CGATGTATAACATATGATTTAGATCGTAAACTAGAGCAAAACTCAAAATTAATTATTGAATTGGAAATCTGAAAAATAAAATTTTAAAACAAAAATATTTTACATGCAATCCCGCGGACAAATTAAAATCCGATTTCATACCAATCCATAATGGAAAAAACAAAAGGAAACAATACCAAAATTTCAAAAAAAAACGGTTGATCGAAGTTACATTCGAGGAGAAAATCGGTGAACCCAACACAAATCACTAAATGTAAGTAAAAAAATGACCGATAATCCAACCGGAATAATAACAAATGTTACAAAAAACATCATACAGTCGAGAATCTCATATAACTACTAAATCGGTGAACCAAAATCAAAAAAATCACAAATAAAACTATTCTAAACACAAAAATCGTATATAACTTCAAATATGTGGATAATATACTGTCATGCATGTGTATATACAAAAATGGATGATAAATTATATGTATTATTTCGTTATCATCTGTCATCGTAAATTCCAACAAGATCTACCATAACAAAGAATATACTTTTTTAGATTTTAGGAAGAAAAAAAGAAATGAAAGACAGTGTCGGTTGAAAAGAGAGAAAAGAAATGAAAGAAAAAATATGGAAACTTCTCTATCCAAATATTCTCTCTAAATATTATATAAAAGAAATTGACCTGATTTGACATACTAACATCTATAGGAGAGGGTGTCAGTTACTATGAGAGTAAAAGTAGAGGTAAAATTGGGTTTCTATTATATGAACAATGAACAAATTTTTTATTGTTTATTCGGTTAAATATACTATTTTTTTTGTTATTCACCCAAATTTCACTAAATTTAACTCTAATATGACATCTTTTTGGAAAAAACAAATACAAGATTGGCCACTTGTCCATAATAGTCAATATCTAATAATGAAGTTAGAGTTAGGATTGGTGTGTCTAATAATTGGAATTTTAGTCTAGGTTAAAAAGAGACTTAGAAAAATGTGCATAAGACTTAGAAAAATGTGCATAAGACTTAGAAAAATGTGCACAATTCTATATAATATTCATCAATAATAATATTAATATAATTTTATCAGAACGTGTTTGGGACGGGTCCATTCTTTCCTAAATAATAATGTTACTAGATTCATACAACTAGAAAAAAATATTTATAAATTAAATAATATTATTTATTAGTAAATTTATATTAAATATTTATATAATTTTAATTTTTATTTAAATTTTCAATATTAATTTTTATATATGTAAATTAAAAAAATAAAAATAATTATTTTTTATAAGTATAATAATATTTTTTGATTAATTTAATAAAATATATTGAGTATTTAACCAAATTAATAACAATGATATATAATAATTATTTTAATAACTTAAATATATTTATATATTTATTTAAAATTTATTGTACTAATGATTATTGTGATAATTATAGATTATCATGATATTTTTATTAATAAATAGTTAGAATAAAATTATTTTTTAAAAATATTTATCAAATAATATATTAAAGATAATAATATACAATTAAATTTATATGTATATATACATATATTTTTGAACTATCGGTTTATTTAAATCTCATATCGTAAATTTAGGCAAATATATAAAAACATCATTTTGGCACATTTTCGTTAGAAGTATAGAGATCAAGTAAGTAAGTACGTAAGATAAGATATGATACATATTCATATTATTTTGAAATATTGAATAAGTCTAATTATTTAATTTGGCATTTCTTGTACCTATTTTTATTCTATGTATATAAACAACATTTCTCATAACAATTGTAGCAGTTGACATGCATCTAGCAATGCAAAGAACCATCATTTTTTATACGCTTAGGGTTTTCCTAAAATTACATCCATTTTTGCAATGAGTATAATATATCAAACAAATCCCTATATATAGACATTGTGGCCTTACTTTTATTAACAATAGAGATGTGGTTTGGCATACTTATATCAAACCAATCCTTAGTACTAGAGATGTTCGAAAAGGTTTAAAATTTTTAACTTAACCTGGCATGATAAAATATATGTAAACCATAATCTTGAATTTTTATATAAAAAATTAGACGGTCAGTTTAGAGCTGGATTTAAAGCACTTAAACTAAAAAGGATTAATCCTATTATATTTTAATTTTGTTTACTTAATTTTTAATTAAATGTTTTCTTTTCTGAACCATAACATTTTTTCGACAAATTTGCAAAATGATATTTTTCAAAAAAATCGCAAAATGATATTGTTTTACCAAAAATTCAAAATAATATGTTTCATCATATCGAAAATATTATTTTTTATCAATAATAAAAATAATATTTGTTACGTTAAAACTGCAAACATAAAAACGCCAAAACCGCAAAATAGTCATTTAGAACAACTTAAAGATATGTGGAACTAGTAATTTCTTTGTGATGAGCTTAAAAAAGCTTAAAGGTCGTCTATCCCTAATATATTATACATATTTTGACTTAGAGCAACACTTTGCCATTACTCTTTCCTTTCGAAATTTTGATTTTGATGAGTAAAAACAGTTTTCTAACGTAAGTGTCGAAGAGATTTCAAATGGACAATTAGTTTCATTTTCTTGAAAACCATTAACCATGCAGATGTGTTGGGATAGTTTTCTCATCATAAGAACTAAAAGATAAGCCACCAAGAAAGTTTCCTTCATAGAAACCTCATTATGTACTGAGAAATAATTCCTAATCAACACAAAGACATAATTGAGTCCACCAAAATCCAAAAAAATGCTATGTGTTGTCTACTATAATTTTTAGTGGATTTTGGATATAAATCTGTAGTAAAAAAATCAAAAATTGTTATTTATACGATATTATAAAGCAAAATAATACCGGAAAGTATTTAAATATATCTAAAATTGTCAACTATTTGTAGGCTAATAATGATGGGCAATTGACTAAAATAATATTATTTCAAGTTTTTGTTCCAAATATATCACTAGGTCTGTCATTGTGATTCATAACCCGTGGATCTCACCCCGTTTGACCCACGGCGGGGCGGATGCAGGTCGAGGAAAACAAAAAAAAATATATGCGGGGCGGGTGCCGGTCTAACCTTTAATTTAGCAGGGCGGATGCAGGTTTGGTTTTTTTTTGCGGGTTAGCGGGTACCCGCAAATTTTGGGTCAAATTAATTAACCAAAAATTTAATCTAATTAAATCATAAACCAATACCAATTTAATACTAAACCAATTTAATACCAAACCAAATTTAACCAAACCAAGAGTATAAAAGTAAAATAACCTAATTTTTAATCCTACTACCTTCACTCTTCACTCTTCAGCCGCACAACATTTTTTTCAGAAAATCTCCACCTTCCGGCGACCTCCAGCTAGTTCCGGTGATCTCCAACCATTTCCGGCGACCTCCGACCTAAGGTGAGCGTCTCTCTCTCTCTCTCACTCTCTGTCTCTCGATTTCTCTCTCTCGCTATCTCTATCTCTCTCGTTTTCTTTTTGTTTCTCTCGTTTTCTCTCTCTCTCTTAGACTTTCGAAGTATCTCTTTCAAACTCTCTCTCAAAGTCTCTCTCTCGGTCTCTCTCTCAGTCTCGATAGTTAATTGTAACACAAGTACAACTGAGAAGAAGTTATTGTTTGTCGTGTCTGGTTTACGGAAGTTACTTTCTATTAGCTAATACGCTTGTAGCATTATTTCATTAAATTGTTCTCTTTGTTCCTTTAGTTTCATATTTCTGTTTCTATAACTCATATATAAGAACTATAAGTAATAAGTTCATGAGTTCTAGTGTCCCACTCTTTTTTTTTTATGAGATGACTGGCTAAACATGGAAGAATGCGAAGGAAATCTAGAAGTTTTTGCTTCTGATTTATTTCGTTGTTACATTTCTTGGTGACATCAGGTCCAGTAATATCGAAATTTATAAATACACTTCGAGAGCTCTCGTCTTATAAAAAATTTATTTTAATTAAATATTTTTTAAAAATTTAGAAAACGAAGCGGGTTACGGGTCACCCACAAACCCGCTTGATTAATGTGGGCCGGGTGCGGGTTTAGAAAAAATGATTCGCGGGTTTTGTGGATAAAAAAAATTTATGAAAAAAAATCATCAACCCGCCGCGGGACGGGTCATGCGGGGCGGGTCCGACCCGCTTGACAGGCCTATNCTATACCTCTTATCTGTGGCTGAGAAACCATTATTACCTCCGTTGCTGCTGCTTCTTTCAAGTTGAGCCGCGGGGATCTTGTTCTTCATTAGTTTCTGAGGCAGTACTAACGCGGCCAGTCCAATGATAAACATCTTGAGACCACTCAGTAAGGATCTGTTGATCTGGTCTAACCTCTTTGTCTGTTTGTATAATGAGTACCATTCGTTGCATATCTGCGCAATGAACCCAATCAAGAACAATATGACCATGAATATCCCGAGTTTCTTTCCCCTCGCCTCTGCGAACTCATTGGCCAAGAGCAGTAGACACGATGCAAATACACCCACTTGACATGCTATTGAGATTATCTCTACAAGCTGTACCTTTTTCTTGATGAAAGGCTTTTTCAAAAGAAGGAAGAAAAGCTGAAAGGATGTGATGCTCAACAAGACCACTATGGGAGTTTTCGCAGTCTCGTTCTCCGTGAAAGCACCAGCAATGATCCCCAAACACACCCTCTTCACAGTTTCGAGAAATGTGTAATAAATTCTTAGGATTCCAAACAGTTTCTGTATGCAAGGAGCTTCAGCATCTTCTGTTTCATCATCTGATGCCATGATGCGGTCATCTTGTTGCTTGAGAGGATTGCTTCCTGAAATCTGTGTGAGCATGTACTTTGGTGGACCCCTTAAATCTTCGAAAACAGGACCAAATCTTGTCAGATAGACAGAGTTATGTTCTGTTTTCCATGTCCATTGGCCTCTTTTTCCAGGACCAAGGGTCACTCGGATGAGTTCTTGGTACCAGTGAAAACTCTGGCCTTCTTGATGAATCTCTTTATACTGTAATAACTTTCCAAACGTTATCCCGACTGAGAGGAAGAGAAACAAAGCCAGAAGCAGAATAGCTACTACGCAAAGCACAAGGATACCAACAATGATACTGGCTTCTGCAGTTCCTTGATTTTTAAAATAGCCTGAGAAAGAGAAAATTTAGTGTATGTGTTAACACGGATAGTCAAATATCAAAGTAGATACTCTTTCCAAGCTGGCATTAACAGTACCTTGTATGAGGCTCCTTGCAGCTTTGCAGATTGAAGGTAAGGCGAGAATGAGAAGAAACAGCTCGAACCTTGGGAAGACAAACGCACCAAAACTCCTCTTCTTCTCATTTTTGAACTTCAGTATCAGAGAGAGGAACATATGCAGTAGTACCAAACTTCCTCCAATTATAGCTATCCAAAACATGATCCTATAGAAATCTCTCCACCTATAAGAAAGAAGAGCAGGAAATCGATCTTCTTGCATTAGATGTAAGTAACTACTGGTGAAATGAATTCTTCACAGAATTCTACATAGAAAGAAGTAAAAAAACGTGGACTGTAGTGACTTACACTGTTGGATGCGTTAGACCAAGAACGTGTTCTGCTTCTGGCTTAAGATTTGGAGTCTGTAAACACTCATACCGTGTCAAAACATGGACAAAAGAATACTCAAAGAAACAGAAAGAAAAGAAGAAAATTTTGACCTCAAAGAACAATCTGTATTCCATGGCGGTGAGTGGCAATCCGAATACTGACTCAGCGTTAGTTGATGTCTGCAAGTGTATCCTGTTGTTGTGAGTTTTAGAAATGAAGGAATGTGGACCAATGTAAGGACTTGAGGCCACCATGATCTGTACGTTGTGCTTAGTTTCCCATGGGAGAGGAAAATAAGGGATTATCCACTGAATGCCTCTAACGAACTCGTAGTAGTCAACAGGCAATCTCACCGGTAGCCATCTCGAGAGTGCAAAAAACTGAATGTGACAAGCAGTTCTCTGCATTACAACCAAAGACACAATATCATTCATTAACTAATATGTGATTTTCAAGAAAACAAAGGCTACATATATAAAAGAGTAACACTCATACGAAAAGATTCCTCATGGGGTCTGAAATCAGATAAGGAGAGGGTCTTGGGAATGCTCCGAGAGAATACAGACTTGTTGTTGAAAGAGTGAGGAGTCCCGCAACAAAAGATGTCACCAAGAAAATGTAAGTTGATACCCAAGAAATCACAGAAGATATCACAGGCACAGAATCTGCAAGTGCAACATTTGAAAATCATTAGCAGAAGCAGAAGAACAAACTTGCAGTTGATAGCACATACAGTGTGTTTAAAACGCTTACAATGTTTCACTTCTAGAATGTTCGATGCGAGATTTTTGTTTCCCGCGACATCCTGGGTAACGTTTTCAGGAATCTTAACAGAAACATTAGTGTTGTTGGCTTTTACATATGCAATGTATATGCTTTCGCTCAGTTCCTCAAAGCTGGCATTTTGTGGAACATAGAAGAATTATAAAGTTATTGGCTTTTCCCACATTACTTAGCATCAAAAGGTGCAATTTTTGCCACTAACCTATCAAGATATCCACCTGATATCGATACAAATGAGGAGTTAAACCCGAACACTGGCTTCATGAATTTTATCCAGATAGGTATGGTGTGCTTTCTTGTTCTCAAACCAGATGTTGTGTTCAATACAACATGAGGTCTCTCAGTATCTAAGATCATGCGCATACACATTTCATTCAAGGAGTGAAACAAAACAAGAATATAGAAAAACAAATGGGTGTAACTTACTCACCGTAAAGAAAAGTCAGTGGTGCAGTTGGAGATGCAGGAGTCCCATGTCTGCTTCTTATTGATTTCGAGTCAAGGGTCACCGTAACTATAGCACGCTGTGATGTATTTGTAACCTGAATAAAATAGTTTGAATGTTACATTCAGGAACAGCACGAAACGAAAGAGAACATATAGCACCAAAAGCAGCAGAAGCACAAACCGTAAACGCAAAACGGCGATTTTTGTTGGTTTTTCCATCAATAGGAAGCAAATCACCTTGGTTTATGCTTAGTAAGCTAAGAATTTCAGCTGAAGAATTCAGCACCGGTTCTGAGAAATACAAGTAAATATTCAGCTTGTCGTTATCATTGGTTGCTTGCACTGTCCTAGTTTGGTTATTTAGCTTAAGTAACTTCTCTGGGACATGAGTACGTAGGTTGACAAAAACGTTTCTTCTATCTGGATACCAAGAAATTCAAAATCAGTATCTCCTTTAAAGAAAACCACAGAGAGAGAAAAAAAAAACTGAAAACCACACTCACCAAAATGGACAAAGAAACGTGAACCCAGAGTTCTTTTAAAATTGTTACCGGCTGTATCAGAACAGACACTCTTATTCATCACCAACACAATCCTTCCATATTGAACATTAGGAGATAGCCTCACAAGCAGTGAATATCTGAGATATTTCTCAACAACAGTGAATGAAGGTGGTATAACTTGGCCAGCACCATAGACAAGAAGCTGTTACACAGTTTATAAATGTATCAGAAGTAATGAACAAGAAGATGAAAGCTTAAAAGATTGTTGGATGAATGTAAATAAGGTTACGTACTCACGTCACAGACATTCACAGATGAACAATCAAAACCTCCTCCACCAACACATGGTTCAGTAAAAGTAACATTAACAGTCACGTTTTGTGCACTTGTAAATGGCATTGATGCAGTCACAAAGGCTGTAGGAGAAATTGTATCTGCATAAACAATTTTACAGTTTGAATTAAGGAGAGGGAAGTCTGAAGTCCAAAACATTCGAGCTATACAAGAGTCAACTAATGGCTTTGGTACAAGGAAATGTGTATTCTGCAACAAAGGGAGATATGAGAGCACTAAGAGAAGCCCTACAAATCAAACTATTCTGATCTATTTCAGTTAAGAAAATTCCTTGAAAATCAGAGAGGTGTAAGAATAGTTTCCTTACCAACAGCCCAGTTATAGATGCTACAGCCAAATCCAGACATCCTATTTGCGCAGACCTCAAACGTATGATTTCCCTCCAGCAATTTCGAGTAGGAAACTTTTCTTTGTTGGCAATCCACACTAAACTGTCCATCTAGCTGCAGAGAACACAATCTTTTTTCATCAACAAATGTGATGATTTGTTTATGAAAAATCTTTGAATAATGCAAATCCTATCTTGTCATAACGCAAGGTTTGAAACTGTATTCTCAGCCAACGCATAGTCATTGGGTTAACCGAGAAATTCAGAACTGGAAAGCAATAGAATACAATAAGAAAATAGAGTTAACCTTGCAACGGAATTTACAGCTTGAACAAGTTCTGTTTCCATCCTCAAAAGCTTGAAAAGAAAATTTGGCTGAGTTAAATCTAGAAGTCGGAGCAGGTGCTTTCAAGAACTTCACAGAGAGCTCTGAACCATAACAATGATGAAACCTGAAACACGAAGGAGAAAAGACAACCCAGAAAAGCAAAGGAAGCCATGCATTTTTAAGCAGAACCATATCTCCAAAAAAATAGCCAGTGAAGTCTCAAGCCTGAAACTCCTTATGACGCAATCATTAAGACAATTAAAGAAATTTATAAGCAAATAACAGCCATGGGCTTAACTGGATTTATTCTGGACAAAGTAGAAGAAGACATTGTAGAGATAATGAGATGGTGAAGAGAAAAAGAGAGAGGCAGAGGTTTAAAACAAGATGGGTACTTGTTTCTGTGGTCGATGATGGCTGTGCAAGAGAGATAGCGGATAGTGTATGCATGAGAGCGATGGGAGATACAGTGATTGGAAGATAGAGAGAGAAAAACTAAGTCCAGAAACAGACAAACTCTTGAAGAATTTATTATTCGTCCAGAGGATTGTCTATTATACATACTCGTATATGCCAAAAACTTCAAAAGCATTGGGAGAAGGAATTGGCATGTACATAGATAGAATGAAGCTTCTTTAGATAATTAAGCTAAAAGTGCAACAACATCACTACAACAATGCAAATAATTACATGAATTTGGAATTCTTTGGGGGCATGAATGCAAAAAATCTTTTTTTTGCTGCTAAATGGTAGAAAAAAAGCAACAAGAAGCATTTAAAATTTTCTCCTACTTTAACATGGGACCATCGTTTTCAGATCAATGAAGGAAGGAGAAATTCTGGAATCTTAAACAAAGAGGCCCATCTGATTCTCAACCTGTAATACGTATCAAGTTTACCTCTCAACCCAATTCTTAAGAACAGTGGAAGACATAAATTATCATTTTTGACATTTCCTTTGTACCTATCTTCTCCGCATGTCAGCGTTCCTCCTACACCAACCCCATTAAGCATCTAAGCTGCCAAATCGATGGAGCTTGGTTTTGCCTCGAAACATACATTTCTTTCCCCAACAGTCGAAGAGTTTCAGATGGAACTTTGGGGTTCAGAAAAACGCGAATGATAGAGGAAGACAACATCTCCTTGCGAAGGCAGCGTTGCATAAGGTTCCTTCGACAGAACAATTGTCGGAATATGAATAATTGAATATCTATCCTCCAGTTGGTTTTAACTTCTTTGGTTCAGGTTATTAGTTTGGTTCAATTCAATTACTGTAAAACCAGTTTAGACACAACAATCCCAAATGGCTGTGACTGGGCCTGCTTTAGAAAAGCCTTTTAAGGATATAGTTATGAGCCCAGGAGAAAGGTGTCGTTTGATTAGCGTTTTGAACGTTTCTCGAAACTCAAATCAAATGGCGGGCTAAAAACTTCCATTGATCCTTTCGAAAAGACTCTCTCGCTCTCTCTTTGGTGATGGAACAAGTTAGCGATATCGCTTATGGAGATACAACGAAAGGTAATATGGCGTCTCTAAGGCTCATGTGTGAGAAAGATATAGATGAACAGCGTCGTAAAATCGATTCCTTCATCGCTTCTCCGTTCCGTAGATCGATGGATTCTTTACTGGAGCGAGCTCAGGCAACTGCACAAAGCCAAGGTGAACTAAAATACACTTGCATCTCGGACAGCCGAAAATCGTAAATTTCTACAAGATTTTTGGGGTTTAAGTTCTGTCCCTGTGAAATTAGGGTTTTTTTACTGGTGAAATTGAGCGGTATTGTGGTATTTGGTCTTTGATTTTGTAGTGGAACTAGCAAATGTGAAAGCGGATCTGAGAGAAGCAGAGGATGAGCTCGTTAAAGTGTTAGTAGGTATCAGCTTCACATCCCATTACCCAAAAGCTTTTTAAACTTTGTACAATATCTGAATATAATTGTCTGTATGAAGCTCTGTAATGCTTATCTTTTTTGTGTAGATTTCTATTGAATTCTATACTTTTATACCTCTTTAGCAACATAATTTCTTTAACAAGATGTGTAAACATAAGAAATGATCTCTTTCGATGTTATTTTTGGCTTGTATTGCTTGTTAGAACAGCAGTATCATGTTATGCGGAGCTAATGTCTTTAGCTTTGGGATCTTTCGATCCATTTCCATGTATTTGATGTTTAGCGAAGACCCGTAAAGAGGCACGGCAGATGGTGATAAGAGATTCCATTTCTGCAACACAATCTAGAATTGAAGTGCTTAGAAGAACTTTGCAGTTTCAGAAGTCAAAGAGGGAAGAAAATGCAAAAATTCTATCCAAACAGTTACAAGGTATTGTTAGCCTGACTGATTTATATATAATTTTCAAGTTTATTTATACATTGTAATTTTCGTGAGTCAGTGACATGCTCCTTAAGAGATTTACATGATTCACTGAAAACCAATATAACATATTTCTATTTCTTTCATCCAATAAAGGCTTATCAGCCTCCAAGGAGAAGACTGGTAAAATCACTGAAGACAAAGCAGATATCCACGAAGCGATCTCTTGGTACAATCAGGCTCTCGGTTTTCACGTTGAAGCTGGACATGGTAATGAGAGAAGTTTTGAGTCTGTGACAATCATAGTTCTGTATTATAATAGGTTTGATCTTCTTGTTTTCACTTCTCTACAGGAGTGAAATTCACATTTACCAATATTGATGCAAAAAGGCGGACACGCAAGTTTTCATTCACAGTTCACTATGGAAATGACATTTACACACGTGAGTATATACATATCTTCTTGAAGCAAGCATCAACTTGAATTTGTTGTTTACTAAGAATCTAGTAACAAGAACTGTTTACAATCATTTTCTTATATGATCATCAGTGTTAGATTGCGACCTGCAATTGGATGACATGGAAGAGATGGTTCAAGCATTGAATGAAACAAATGACCTTTTCAGATTTGTTCGTTTGATGAGGGATAAGTTTATGAAAACCACTTTTTCTGGTACTTAGTCTCTCACTTATCCTTAGTCTCTCGCTTATCCTTCATAACCTTTATCTTCAAAAACCAGACAGTTAGTTTTCGATGTGTGTTAGTTGAATTTGACCATGAATTATGTTTTTATTTGACTTGTCAACGTTGGCAACACATTCAGAAAATCTGCAACAGGAAATTTCCATCATGTCTGCTTCAGCTCCAGTTATGTCAGTTTCCATTGATACAAACATGTCAACTCCAGAGAACAAGGGATCTAAAGTTCAAGTGAATCGGCGACACAAAAGATGTAGCGATTCGGCACTCCAGTCTCCTGTATCCACTTCTACCACTTGTAGCTCTTCTCGCCTTAGGGTACCGGATGCTGACTGTGTTCTTAATCTTGTTAAACCAATCCAAATTTAAAGCTTATATACTATACTTTCCAAGTAGTAGACCAGAACCTATCTTCATAACTCCTGGATCAAGTAATTTTCTATTTGATTAATATAATTGATCACATCGACCCTGTAGTTTCTAACAGATAACTTATATCATAAATTGTTACAGGGCAAGAAATGAAGGTGGAGCTCTGATTTCTTTTCTTTTTTAAACCAGCATCAAGGAGTACAGTAAGCTTAGGTAATGTTTTGGAGACTATTAACAACAGTTTGTTGTTTGAATATCTTACCACATCTGACGATTTTTGTTATCACGTTTATTGACAATGTTGGTTTCTGTAGTAGTGATGGTGTTATGCTTGTAAACCTATTGCACTGAATGTACATGTTTGTAGAACTACTCACCAGAAAGTGAAGTATGATGAATCCTTCTATGACTATGACACTGATAAGAACAGACAGCTTTATTGATCAATCAAAGAAGGAATACAATCATCGATCAACTCAGAGAAGTACCTCGTATAACTTGATCGCACACACGCAAGAATGCCCTCTTGCTTTTACAGTTTCTGTTATTCTATGTTGTTCTAGAAAGTGCACGATAATATCCAAAGAATGAAAATCTCCTTCTTATATATGAAGGATTTCTGTACAATGACTCATTAAAACTAAAACAGATTCAACCAATCAATTATCCAGCTAAACAGTCCAGTTCAGCAACTTCTCTTTGTCCTTCCACATCATCAGTTCCTTTCTTCTTTTTGTAAAATGCTCTCCACGGCTTATCAATATCCTCTCCATCAAGATTCAGCTTGTCTTCAAGTGAAAAAGATGGAAACTGAAACTTAATGTCACGCACTCGTAACCAGGTCATTTCATGCTCCGGTAAACCTCTCCAATGAACTAATGCAATCAAATGACCTTCATCATCATATTTTGTATCAATGAGCATCTCAGGTTCAATGATAACCTCCTCATTAGAAGATAAAACTGTAGGTAATGGAGTAGTGTGATAATTTTGACCACGGACTTGCTTCAATTGTGAAACATGAAATACGGGATGTATCCTCGAATCTGATGGAAGACGGAGGCGATAAGCCACTTTACCAATTCTCTCTAAGACCTCAAATGGACCGAAATATCGAGCAGCCAACTTTTGCGATAACCTTCTTTGCACCGATTGTTGTCGATAAGGTCTTAGCTTCAAATACACCATGTCCCCAACTGAAAACTATAAATCTCGCCTATGCTTATCCACTGCATTTTTCATAGCCTCTTGAGCTTTCAAAAGATGGTCCTTAATATGTGCAATCATGTTGTCCCTCTCCAATAACATTCTCTCCAGTTCGAAATTTGTGGTGGAACCCTTTTCATAGCTCAATAATTGTGGTGGATGGCGGCCATAAACCATTTTAAATGATGTACACTTAAGAGCAGTATGATAACTTGTGTTATACCATAACTCAACCCAACACAAAAATTGAGACCACGTCTTTAGGATGTGCCGAAGCAAAGCATCGAAGATATGTCTCCAAACAACGATTCAAAACTTCAGTTTGTCCATCTGATTGTGGATGAAACGCTGTACTGAATTTCAATTTTTTACCTACTAACCGAAAACATTCTCTCCAAAATCCACTTAAGAATACCTTATCTCGATCGGATATGATTTCCTTAGGAAAACCATGCAATCGAATTACCTCAGTCACAAATTTCAGAGCCACATCAATTGATGTAAATGGATGTCGGAGAGTGAAAAAATGAGCATACTTACTCAAGCGATCCACAACAACCATTATAACATTCTAACCATGAGATCTAGGTAATCCCTCTATAAAATCCATAGAAATTTCTTCCCAAATCATCATTGGCAATGGAATTGGTTGGAGCAATCTAGCAGGAGAGAACGTTGAATATTTATGTGTTTGACACACCACACACGAAGCTACAAACTCCTCCACTGTTTTCTCATGTTTTTCCAATAAAAAATCTCTTGAATTCGCATAAGAGTTTTTAGCAAACCAGCATGTCTTCCCAACTTACTGCTATGAAATTCCTGAAGAATCAATGGAATAAATTTTGAAGATGCTAAATCACCAATTTTTGATAAAAAAAACAGGCGGTTGTTAACCAAATGATAACCCTTTTTAACCGATTGTCCTGCTTGCACTTGGGTGATAATGGCTTGAATCTCAGAATCACTGTCCACTTCCGAATAAATGTCATGAAGTTGAAGAACAGTAGGTACCACAAAGCCAACAGAGATTGAGAATCCGGAGTGCCCGTGGAATGCATAATGCGAGACAATCCATCAGCTGCGAAATTCAAATTGCCCGGTTTATATTCAATCACAAAGTCATACCCCAACAATTTCACCAACCACTTCTGATAATCCATTGTGATTTCACGTTGTTCCAAAAGGAATTTTAGACTCTTTTGGTTTGTTCTCACAACAAACTGACGTCCCAAAAGATAGTGTTTCCATTTTAAAATCGACAAACAATTGCCATCAACTCCCTTTCATAAATTGGTTTTAATTTTTCTTTCTCACTCAATTCATGGCTAAAATAGGCAATGAGGTTCTCAGATTGCATCAATAATGCACTCAAACCAAACCTAGAAGCATCAGCCTCCACCACAAAAATCTGTTTGAAATCGGGTAAGGCTAAAACCGGGGTTGATATCATCGCTAACTTCAGCTATTCAAAAGCTTCTTGAGCCTGAACCGTCCACTGAAATTGGTTTTTCTTCAAAAGTTCAGTTAAAGGTTTTGCCAACGATCCATAACTTCGCACAAAACGTCTATAATAGCCCGTTAGACCCAAAAACCACTTAGTTCTTTAATGTTGTTTGGAGTAGGCCATTGTTTAACTGCCTCTGTTTTTTTAGGATCTGTTGCAACCCCCTGTTGGGATATAATATGTCCCAAATACTCCACTTGGAGCTGAGCAAAGTCACACTTCTTGAGATTTGCAAACAAACATTGTTGTTGAAACACGTTTAACACCATCCCTAAGTGTTTGACATGATCATCCAAATTTGTGTTATATATTAAAATATCATCGAAAAATACTAGCACAAATTTCCTCAAGAAAGGTCTAAAGATCTCATTCATCAATGCTTGGAAGGTGGCTGGAGCGTTTGTTAACCCAAAAGGCATAACAAGAAACTCATAATAACCTTCATGAGTGTGAAATGCTGTTTTTTCCACATCACAATCCTTCATCCTGATTTGGTGATAACCCGATCTCAAATCCAATTTAGAAAACAGCTTTGCACCATATAGTTCATCAATGAGCTGATCTTTCATTGGAATGGGAAACTTATCGGGTATTGTGGCTCTATTTAAAGCTCGATAGTCCACACAAAAGCACCATGAGTTGTCTTTCTTCTTCACCAACAACACAGGACTAGAATATGGACTATGACTTTGTTTAATAGTTCCTGCCGACAACATCTCACGAACTAATTTTTCCATAGCTTCCATATGTGTCTGAGGATACCTATAAGGACGTACACTAATAAGACCAAGTTCATTGTGTAAAGTAATACCATGTTCTCTACCCCTGATAGGAGGTAGGCCTTTAGGTTCCTTAAACACTTCTGCATATTGATGCAACAATTGCGAAATTGGTTCAGGAATGATCAGCTTCTTCTCATTGGATCCCAATGTCTTAAGAGTACACGACATACCCTTATTATGCAATGCTTGAAAAGGATATAATGCCTTGAGGGATAACATTGATTGATGCAAACTTGGATCACCGGCTAATGTTAATGATTTCCCACCGAAATTGAAGGAAAGCTCATGACTTTCCCAATTCATTTCACATTTGCCCAATGTTCTTAACCATTGAATACCTAAAATAACATCAGCATTATCCAATTCAAGGACAATAAGATCAATGCAAAATTGCAACTGCTGAATTTCAATGATGACATTCCGACAAATTTCCAAGCTTTTAACTGTCACCCCTATACCCAATATAATCTCGACACTATCACTGCTTTTAGGATTCAGGTGAGCTTTTTTCATCAATTCCGGAGTGATAAAATTGTGATAAGATCAATGCAAAATTGCAACTGCTGAATTTCAATGATGACATTCCGACAAATTTCCAAGCTTTTAACTGTCACCCCTATACCCAATATAATCTCGACACTATCACTGCTTTTAGGATTCAGGTGAGCTTTTTTCATCAATTCCGGAGTGATAAAATTGTGTGTTGCTCCACTATCGAGCATAACAACAACCTGTTGTTTTTTTATTAAGCCCAACATATTTGTTGTCGTTGGAGAAGAAACTCCCAAAAATGAATTCAATGATAATGTCATCAACTCAAAGTCAGAATCATTTATATCAAGTGACTGGTCATACTCCTCTTTTTCTAAAACTTCCATGGCCATTCCTTCAATTACTGTTAAAATTTGCAATGTTTGCTTAGGACAAACATGATCACGTGAATACTTTTGATTGCATTTAAAGCATAATCTTTTTTTTTCTGTTCTCCAATAATTCAGCTGGAGTAAGTTTCTGCTGAGGTCTAACCATAGATTTACTCGGCAATTTAGTATCCACTGGTTTGTTTTCTGAAAAAAGGTCGATATTTCCAATTTGACTGTTGTGGTGAATCAACATTCTATCGATTAGCTGTTTTGGAAAATCTACTTCCATTCTCCATTTCTCGGCAAATCATGCGGTACAATGAACTGGATTCCATCTGATTAGCTGAAGCAATCATATCTGGAAGATCCACCGGTTTACACATGTTAACCATTTCCCGCATTTCCGGTTTTAAACCGTTCATGAAAATACCCTCCAACTACCTATTTGACAACCCTTGCACTTGAGAGACAAATCCTCAAATTCATGAATGTATTCCTCTATGGAATCCCTCTGTTTTACGGCAAACAAGCTCTGGCTAGGATCACATATTCGTTCTTTACTAAATCTTATCACCAATCTGTCCTTAAAATCCCTCCAATCCAAAAATGGTTGTCGAAGTAACTCATTGTTAAACGAGCTTAAAACATCACACTCAAGACTCATCGAAACTAACTCGAGTTTCTCTTCATCGAAATAACCTCCTAACCGAAAGAATCTTTCCACTTTCGACAACCAACCATAAGCATCTACACCTCTGAAAATCGACATCTCCACTCTTTTAACAAGGTTGTCACGATTTCCTATTATATGATTTCGGTTTCCACTTTCCGGATACCTACTACTACGGCCAGATTCCCAAGTAGAAAAACGTACCTGCACCGGAGATTCAAGCGTTTTTTGGCCATCGTCATGCATCGGCCGTTTTCCATCTCGTTTAAGTTCGTTTTTCTGAATGATTGACATTAACCTTTCAAACTTGGACTCAATTTTGTCATCAAAGGCATAAATCGTGTCTTCTATTGTTTTAAACTTCATCGCAAACTGTTTTTCATGATTCAGGAGCATCGCGATTGTCTTCTGCAATTGCTTAGCTACTGTCTCAATCGCATTCTGAGACTGAGCAGAAATCGGTTGTTCCTCTCTCTCCAGCAGCATCTCCGACGAAGCTTGATCCCGAATCACCGTTTTCTCCTTCGAATTTCGCAATTCCTCGACCCAACGTCACGACACACCAATTTGATAAGAACATACATCTTTATTGATCAATCAAAGAAGGAATACAATCATTGATCAACTCAGAAAAGTACCTCGTATAGTTTGATCGCACACACGCAAGAACACCCTCTTGCTTTTACAATTTCTGTTATTCTATATTGTTGTAGAAAGTGCACGATAATATCCAAAGAATGAGAATCTCCTTCTTATATATGAAGGATTTCTGTACAATGACTCATTAAAACTAAAACATACTCAACTAATCAATTATCCAGCTAAACAGTTCAGCTCAGCAACTTCTCTTTGTCCTTTCACATCATCAGCTCCTTTCTTCTTCTTGTAAAATGCTCTCTACGGCTTATCAGACACCACAGCTCTCGTCCGAGTCTGATTCATAACTTTGACAGCCATTAAGTATTAAATTTTTATTATTAGACTACAAAAGGAGGAGGAATGCCATACTAGTTTCAAAGTTAAAGATATGAATCACTTAACTCAACTTCAATTAAAACCATACACCGATCCAATCTGTACAAATATTTGAGATGTAAAAATATTTTATTTCATATGAATGGTTCTAATGTCTTTTTCTAAAATTATTTAGAAAAAATTTACATTATATATGTTGTTGTTGTTTATAATTTAATTTAAATTTGGTTAAGGATTAACCTAATTTTAATTGCTCGATTTTGTATTTTAAAATTAGGTTTAAGATTTACTTAAACAAAAATTGTTACTAATGAAAAGCATAGAAATACTTACAATATAAAAAAAATCGGATAGTTTAAAAAAAAATATAATCGATCTGTGTAACTAAGAGAAAATTCCTAAAATTCCTAAAATTTAGATAGAAATAAAACTATAAGTTTGTGTGGATTATGCAAGTTGGAACAACGTTCTAACAAAAATAACTTTTTAAGGACAAGAATTATGTGATATGAAAAGATACCAAAGCGATGAAAGAGACCTCGTAGCACCAGAAACGGGCAGCATTATAAAGATTATTACCTCCACCACCTAAGACCATGAGAGGTACATTGAAAGATCTAATGTACAGTGATGAGATACTAAAATACAAGGTTCAAACAACGTTAGTGTTGGTGGGAGAAAGTCAAAGAGGAAAAGAAGATCCAATCCAAAATATAACAATTAAATCTTTTTATTATTATTTCTTTTTTTATCATGATGCAAATAAGAATTACAATTAAATTTCCCTAAACATAATTGTGTCACAAAATCTCTTAGCTTAGATCTAATGTAGAGGAGGCAAGCAGCATGACAACAGTCAAGTGGAATTCACTAAACGAATTGCAACTTAATGAATCAGCCCCACTCTAAAGAACAACTGCTTCTGGCTGATAAATTTCCATAACCCTTATTTAATTATTTCTTATTTTTTGATAAGTAAGAATCAATGACAAAAGGTTAGGTTTTACTAATATCAATACTTATGAAACTAACAGTTATATATTACTATATCTGTAGTTAAGTATAGGGATGAGTTGAAAATTATAAAGCAAAAGAAAGAATTAAAACTTGAGAGAAATATTAAATGTTTTGTACAAAGGAAACTTTTCCAAATATCGAATAGTTTTGATTTTTTGGTACATTGTTAGAATTTTTTAATATAATATATGTTTTCCATGTTTTATTTAGTTTTTTTATGCATTTAGAATTGTTTCAGATAATTAATTTAGTTTAAAAATTTACAATGAATACTTTGTATTTTTACCAATCATAGTTATTAGTTTTACATATCTATTGAGTTGTTTATGTTTTAATCAAGATCTAATTATATAAATTTTCAATTTCAAAAGTTAATATTTAAAAACTTATATAATTGTACACAAATATAGTGCAAACAGATGTAAAAACTAATAGTTAAACAGTTTATTATATATAAATCCATAATTTTAATATAAAATCATTTCAATATATAGTTCAAATTTAATTTGATTTTAAAATAAAACATAATTATGTTAAAAATTTAAAATATAATTTTGGTAGTTTTAAATACATTATTCCACAATATCACAATTAGTTTTTATTTTGTAAAAAATACTAATAAAGATTTATTTTCAAAAATACCATAAAACTAGAGAAAGACCAAATTTAAAGCATGTAAATTTTTGAAAAAAGAAACTCGGGATAGCATTATGTATTATGTCAAATAACCAATCGTTACTAACATGTGATAAAAACAATAATTTGCGATAATATTGTAACAGTTGTAAGTTAAAATTTGGGTGAGTTGTAAAAACGATTCAAAATTTGATTTCAAATGTGAAACTAACTTTCTTAAATTTCATTTGCAAACTAATCTTTTTTTCTATTATATCCCTAAAAATCTTTATATTTATATTTTTCTATTATTATATGTTTTTTATTTTTTAATAAAATACAAAAATAACTAAATACACGCATTTTCAATTTCAAATCAAATGAAATGTAATGAGAGGTTGTATTCTCGATGATATAAATGAAGCGTAAAATTAGTTATCTTTATTGTTACTAATTTATGAATGTAATATTTTAAACTAAATGTTTTTGTTTATATTCACAAGAAACTAAAAGTATCTTGGTTCCATTTTTTGATGAAGAATCTTTCATGGCTCGAATCTTTGAAAAAAATGATGTCGATGATGATAATGATGTTATTATCTAAAGTTGGATGAAGCTTTTTATTGATGAAAAAAGGCTGATATTCTTCAAAGAGATGTACAACCAAGATATCGCTTCCCGAGAAAACGATGAACTTGAGAATGAAAGATTGGAGAATGCGCCTTCTGTTGGATTTTTGGTCACTGAAGGAGTGGAGAATGCGCCTTCCACTGGATTTTCGGTCACTGAAGGAGTGGAAAATGCACAACTTGCTACATTGGTAGAACTCGTTCAGAATATGAAGAAAAAAATGGAAGATGGATTCAAAAAATCAAATGAAAAATAGGATGAAAAGTTTGATTGTGCTTAAACACAAGAATCGTACTCGTGGAAGATTACGGAAAAGAGCAATTAGATGTGAGGAAACTATATGAGAATATGGATTACGTTGGTGTAAGAGAGAACGAAAAGCTAATAATAAGTATTTTTAATTGTTTAACATTTGGTAACACTTGGTAGCATCTAGTGTAACATTTAGTGTAATTGTATTAGATTGTAGGATTCTAAAAAAAAAGGATGAAAAATGTAGTTTAGAAGAGGAAAGTGTTAAAAGCGTGGAGAAAAATCTTAAAAGCATAGAGAACAATCCATTATAGGAGAAAGATCCATTATAGGAGAAAGATCCAAGCGTGATATGGAAATGGTAAAATTGTTACTATTTTGCATGACAAATTGAGAAAGTTATACTTGGTAATACTTAATATAAATGATTAGAATGATGAAGGACGTAAAGAATACCAACCAAGTGAGTCTCCAACCAAGCCTAAAACTAAGCTCCAAATTATAACAACAAACAAGAATACACCCGCAGCTAATGCCTTTAGCTTCGTAATCTCATCAATATTGTTTTTAATTTGCACACGCATTATCTCCAAAGTGGTATCAGATGCATATGTCTTCCATAGCCTTAAGATAGTTAATTCCTCCATAAAGCTTCATCTCACCATTTGTAAATGTGATAGCCAAGATCCTACAAGTAACATTCACTTTAAAAATAAATTTAATACGTTAAATAAGAAAGTTATCAACACCAAACTCCCCTCACACAACTGGTACGTAAAAATCGCTTCTCTGGGTCAGTTGCTATATAAGATATCAAAAATCTATTACTCCACTGCATGAACACCTAGCCGAAATTCCAAATTCATCATCAACTTTCAACATTCATTGCTAAAACTTGCCTCAGGAAGAGAATTGGTTGTATTTGTATCTTTCAATGACACTATAAGCAAAACTCCCAAAACGAAAACCAACTCTTAATTAAGAAATAACTGAAAATTAATCAAAAATCTGAAGTTTAAATCAAAAGCAAACAAAAATCAAAAGTTCAAACACAAAATTAGGAAAAAGTTCAAACACAAAATTAGGAAAAAGTTCAAACACAAAATTAGAAAAAAGTTCTTTGCCGGAATGGAGGATGGAGTCTGAGTTCGCTACAAAGGAGGAAAATGAGGGAAAAGAAAAAATATTGTACACATATTTGAAAAAAATACATAAACTCTAGGTTTAATTATAAAAAATGATGCCATTTTACGCAGATCCATTTTATATTTTTGAGCACCGCCAAATAACATATAATACATAAGTTTTTAATAATATCGATTTTGCACATAATTATACTATTTTATTTTAATTAGTTTTACCTAGATATAAAATATTTTTTTCATATTGTTTTGACGGATGGACTCCGGATTAAACACGGTGCCAACAATTAGTTACACAAAAAGCTTAAATAATCAAAAAAATTACCCCAACTTCATCCACAAACAAGTTTTTACGCAAAAAATCAGGTAACTTGTTTCCTTTCCTGGATCTTATTTATGTATAAACATAACTCTAATATTGAATGGCTTCCAATTTCTGTCTAACATTATGGTGTATTACTTAAATTATTAAAATACAAGCTTCTTCAAAAATAGGCTATTGGATCCAATTGTCATTCTGTATATTTCAAACTAACATGTTTCATTACTCAAAATCCAACCAATTCTCATTTTATATATATTTTTTTAAAGATGCGTCAAAATTACATTTGATCTATTTTTGGTGGTTTATACTATTTCCTTGAATTGGATATAATTTTCATATCGAATTGTTTCACCACTTTTTCTCCATGATCAAAACTATGCTAAACAATCTTGTTTTTTCTTACCAATAATTTCTTCAAATAAAAAACATTTTATTCATATGTTTTTAACTAAAATACTTAATTTATCTGCTTGTATTCAAATGAAAAAGATAACAATTTGCTCATCCATTTATCGTTTTCCCGGAAAAGAATCATGTGTGAAAGTGAAACAGGTGCGACGCTGCAAAAAACTTCTCCAACGCACAATACTTCTTTATTCTATTTACATTAAGAAACACACGTTTTGTTCGCACGGGAATATTTCATTAAGGTTGTTACTAACGAAATCCACATTATTTAATAATTATGAGCATCTTTAAATTACTTGTTTTCTTTGCCTAATGCAAAAAAAGGATTATTCGATTCGTATAATGAATTGTCGAAAACACCCCCGTCATGTCTAACAAATAAACGATTATTTCATTCTCGGAATACGGGTGCAGGGTCCCACTATGACGTCATTTCCTACTTATAAATACGTTCCCGTGGAACTCTATTATTCTCGGTTTAACACAAGTAACCAAAAAACCAAAGAAGAATTTAGAAATCTAGAAGCTTCTTCTGATAAAAAACCCTAACAATGGCCAACAATCACAAAACGAAGAACAGTGGAAGCAGTCTCAAGTTCCTCTGTAGTTATGGTGGAAGAATACTTCCTCGTTCTATCGATGGAAAACTCCGTTACGTCGGCGGTTTCACCAGAGTGCTTTCCGTTGATCGTTCCGTCTCTTTCGCAGGTCCGTTTCAGTTTTTTCCCAATTCCGATTTCATTTTATTTCCATTTCCATCAGTGTGTTGAAGAAAACGACATTCTTCTTCTTCGTCTTCAGAGCTGATATTGAAATTGGAGGAATTCTGTGGATACTACGTTGACTTGAAGTGCCAATTACCAGACGGAGATCTGGAGACACTGATTTCCGTCAAATCAGACGATGATCTGAAAAATATCGTGGAGGAATACGATCGCATCTCCCGAGTCAAGATCCGAGCGATTTTATCGCCTCCTAAGAACGTAACCCCGCGTTCCAGCGGCGATAGGTCACCGATCGTCGTGACTACTCCTTCTCCACCGAAATCGCCGGCGTACAGGAGATTTCTTCAACCTCAGTATTGTTTGGCTCCGGTGGAGAATCTTCACAGTAGATTCCGTGTGAGGCCAGAGGAATATTCTCGTTGCCGTAACTGCCGTATGCACAACAGAGACTCCAAGCTCATCTGGCATTGACGTTAATAAGATAGTTTATAGTATTAGAATTTCGAAATATAAAGCTTTAAAAAACTAAAAAGGTTTTTAATGTGTTTGTTATAATGTTTTGGTAATGAGAGCGAAGAACTGAGTAAATATTTTGAAAATCGCCGGAAACGGAGAGTTTCCCGGCCGTTTATAAACCGTTGTCTTTGTCGTTAAGAAATGTGGGAAACGTACAACGTTCAGTTTTTATTATACGTGGTACGTTACGACCGTTCCAGAAGTGAAACGTGTCGAAGTCAGACGCGTGTACACGTGTACTTACACGTGTAGGGCTGGTAAATACTCTTGAAGTTGTAATTTTATATTTCTTTATCTTTATAAACGATTCGATTGTTTAGTTCTTTTTTGTTT
This sequence comes from Pugionium dolabratum, assembly GCA_018901945.1. NCBI lineage: Eukaryota > Viridiplantae > Streptophyta > Magnoliopsida > Brassicales > Brassicaceae > Pugionium > Pugionium dolabratum. The sequence goes on along the minus strand of JAEVFF010000023.1, from coordinate 396,830 downwards.
GTTCGTTTATAATTTGTTTTTGTTTGTAAATTTAATTTAGTTTTTGTCGTATTTTGTGTCTAGTCAGAGTTACGTATGGTAAAGGTTCTTTTCCCAATTCAGTTATCAAAAGACAAAAGCCATAAAATAGGGATTATATATGAGCCCTTTAATATAGCAAACCTATATTACTACTGACAAATGGCGATTGAGAAGTTTTGATTTGCGAGTTACGTGTTTCGAACGCGGATTCCGTTGTAATTTTCAATCCAAAACATCAAAATCAATCCTTCTAACTTAAAAAAGTGAATTTTTAAAAAATAATGATACAAAATTTATTTAGTTAAATATTATATATTAATTTTAAATATAAATTTATTTTTAAAAATAAATTAATCAAATATCACATAATAATTTTAAATATAATTTTATTTTCTAACAATAAATTAATCAAATATAACATGTCAATTTTAAATAAATTTTATTTTTAAAAATAAATAAATTATATATATTATAACTATAACTATTTTATAAAAATAAATTTTTTAAAAAATTATATATGACTAAAAATTATTATTTTGTATACATTAAAATAGAAGTAAGTTCTGAAAAATACTTACATGACATTAAAAAAATGACGTAGATAGAAAAAATTATAACACGATGGTTAATAAAATGTGATATGATAATTTTAAACATAAATTTATTTCTAAAAAATAAGTGAATCATACACTTAACAATAAAAAAGAAATGAATTTTGAAAAAATATTCACATGTCATTAGAAACAATGAAATGATTAAAAAATTATAACAGAAAGTTTAGTCAAGTGTGACATGACAATTTTAAACATAAATTTATTTTCAAAAAATAAATTAATTTAATGTGACATAGTAATTTTAATCATAAATTTATTTTTGGGGAATTGATGAAAATAACATAAAACTTGACTCCAAATCAGACTTCTCTGTTTTTCCCACCAAATCAGACTTCTCCGAGAAATATTTTTTGATTGGAATAAATCTAGCAGACTTCTCGGACAAATCTGCTTTGATGGGAAAAACAGTTTATTACGGCTGAAGCAGACTTCACGAAGTTTTCGAAGTCTGATTTGATCAGAATAAACCTCGCAGACTTCTCGGAGAAGTTTGCTTTGGTGGGAAAAACAGTTTATTCCGGTTGAAGCATACTTCACGAAGTCTATTTTATAAATAAAATAAAAATCATGAAATATTTAAAAAAAAATTAAAATTGCTATTAACATAATTTATATATATCAAAAGAACGTAAAAGTTATAATGAATTCAAAAATAAGAAGACTGGATTCGATATAATGGTATAAAATATTTGCTAGTTTTTGTTGTTATGTGTTGTGGGTTAATAGTTGATGTTTGTCTAGAGAATTTATGTTAGAATTTGAAATATCATGTGATAAATTTGAAAATTTAGATTTGCAAATTTTTAAAAGAAAATTGTTTGAGTTTTGCATTTACTTAACTATCTTCAACATATTCATCCAATTTTTAACAAAACTTTCGTACATTTAGTGAATCTTATTATTTATGGTTTTGGGTTATGCAGACTTCTCGAGATATCTGTACAAACCGAAAATTAAATGTAACTAAACCGATTTTCTTTAAGTTAGAGTTTAGGGTTATGTAAAAATACAAAGAAGACTTCGAGAAGTCTGCTTTGTATTTTTTTTTACAAAGCAAACTTCTAGAAGATTGCTCAAACCAGGAATTTTTATCAAACCGTGGTTTCTTAGTAATTTGACAGTTTAACCTAACCAATTTTTACCACAAGTATATAAGCCAAAACCTTAATAATTTATCACTTATTTTCGAGCAAAAAAAACCTGTTTCTCTCTCTCTCGCCGCCGCTTACTCTGTCGCCGTCTTTCTCACCGTTCGCCGGCTTTAATTCTCGTTACCGCGGCAAAGTTTTCTCGCTCTCTCTCCGTCATACCTCTCTCGGTAAGGTTCTCGGTTTCTCTCGCCCTCATATCTATCTCTTGTAATCGTCTCTTTTTCTCTTGCTCCACGGTAAGGTGTAAGGTTTTGTATGTATCTCTCTTTTCCCCCAAGGCCCTCTCTTTCCCCCGCGACGGTATGAGTAGATCTGCATGTTTCAGTTGATGTTTGACATTTTTTTGTTTTCTATTCATAGATCTACATGTTTCAGTTGATGTTTGACAGTTTTTTGTTTTCCATTCATAGATTTGCATGTTTCAGTTGATGTTTGATGGTTTTTAGTTGATGTTTGACGGTTTTTTGTTTTCCCTTCATAGATATCCTGACGTTTCGGAGTCCTCTACGGTGCAACCCTTTTCGCGGTAAAAAACACTTGGAAAATGGTTTTGAATTTTTTTTTCGCGGGTTTATTTTAACTGTGATATTTGAACATTTTTTTACCTCTTTTAAGAAGGTGAAAAAATTTTGTTGGTTGTTTTTTGTATAGATTTCTCCCTCTATGTCTCTGAATCCCCCACCGCCGTTAAAGGTATGTGATTGTGATAGATTTTCTGAATATTTTGCAATATATGTGATTTTTAACTGTGATATTGGAAATTTTTTTTTGTTTTGATATGTGATTTTTAACTGTATACGATTTTTAACTATGGTATTTGAAAAAAAGTAATTTTCGCGGTTTAAATAGACCTCATGTATAAATTTTGTTTTGGTTGTTTTTGTATAGATTCTACATTTTCTGCGAACAGAATCCCCACCGTCAAAGGTATGTGCTTTTCATAGATTTTCTAAAGATTTTTAAATGTTTCACTGATATTTTTAACTGGTTCCGATGTTGTTTTTGCGTGGGCGGTTATTTTGACGGTTATTTTGGTGTATTTTTCTATGGTTTCTGGGATTGTGTTTGCTTTTGTGGTTTATTTTGTTGCATTTTTCTGTGATTTCCGGCATTGTGCTTTTGTTCGCGGTTTATTTTGTTGCATTTTTCTGTTTCCTAAATTATTTAAGAAGTAGACTTCTCTCGAGAAGTCTGCTTCATATTTTTTTTTCAAAGCAGATTTCTCGAGAGAAGTCTACTTCATATTGTTTTTTTCGAATCAGACTTCTCGATGCTTTCGATTTTTTTACGAAACAGACTTTTCAAAAGAAGTCTTCTTCCTATTTTTTTTCGAAGCAGACTTCTCGATGCTTCTTATTTTTTACGAAGCAGACTTCTCTTGAGAAGTTTGCTTCCTATTTTTATCGAAGCAGACTTCTTGATGCTTCTTATTTTTTTTCGAAGCAAACTTCTCTCGAGAAGTCTGCTTCCTATTTTTTTTACGAAGCATAATTCGCTCTATAGAATTCTGTTTCCTATTTCATGCACACCAATATATTCTTCGGTTTAACTAGTTTTTTGTGATTTTAGTATTCAAAATGGACAAAGATAGTTTCTCAATTCGCCTCTTTACAAAAGACACTAAACCGCCCCCAAACAAAGAGCATCGGATATCATTCTTACGATGCTGAGCTCATGTGTGCACTTGATGCTGCTCTCCATGCCGATGAATGGGAGTACTTATACAGTTCTCCTCTCGGTGTATGCCTTAAATTATACAAGTTGGATTTCGCATGGGCTTCTAGGCTTGTGCACCACATGCTCACCTTCCAGCTTTTCTCTTCTGCCAAATATGAGATTTGGTGTTTGGTTGGTGATAATCCGGTAAGGTTCTTCCTTAATGAATTCGAGCATTTGACTGGGTTGAACTGTAAATATGATGACAATTTAGCTAAACAACTAGATATTGAAGTCACGATGGAGATGAGGTTGTTCTAGAAGAAGATTGGGATCTGTATTTCTGAAGGTCCTAGCATTCAGAGTTTGGTCGAGGCTTGTTCAAATTGTAGTTCCTAGTCTCGTGATGATAGGATTAGGTTGGGATATTTGGTCATTTTCGCAACTTTCATTAATGCTCGTGATTGTATAGCATGCACAAATGTCAACTATGCTAGATTGGTGATGAATCTCGCTGCATTTGAGAGCTACCTATGGGACAGAGTAGTTTTTAAAAAGCTAATTTTGTCCATAAAAGATAGGGATTTGGGTAGGTTTGCTTACTCAATTGATGGGTTTGTTCAAGTTTTTCAGATTTGGATTTATTTTGCTTTACCAGACTTTGCATTAAAGTATGGTGAACCCATCACTCCTCCCCATACTCTTCCCTTACTCTCCTACCGAGGCTCTCGAGGCAGAAAGAACATCAAAGTTGCTCTTTAGAATCATGTACGTTTGGTGTTTTTGTATTGCATCTCCCTCCGTTTCTAACTTTGGTGTTTGGTTATACAGAAGAACGTACAACACTTCGTTGTGAAGGAGTTAGACGATATGTTTCCATATTGGAAGGATAAGGTTGTTGATGACAGCTGTACCAACATCATCAAAGCGTATTTCCAGTATTTTGGGCCTTTTAAGTTTGATGCCTCCCATTGGCACCCTACAGGTTTCATGAATGGGTTATTTCAGGTTGATGATGTTGGTAAGGTGATTCCTTAGAAAAGGAGGCACGACTTGGATGAAAATTCACCATTTCTGTCCTAGAGTGCACCACAGAATGTGGATAAGACAGAAATGATAGAGGCGATGAAGTCCAAATTCGAGACGTGTTTCTCGAATTTCTCCAAGAATGTGATGGTCGGCATTCAAAATGTCGAGAAAAAAGTGGATGCATTGTCGAAGAAGGTGGACGTCATGGAGAGCAATCTGGAGCAGCTTAAGGGGGCCTGAACATTGTCGGGGAAGGTGGTGCGTTTGGTGCGGTTAGTACTCGAACAATCCGATCACGGGATTTTAAAAAGAAGTGATTTATTTGGTCCTGATTTGTGTACACTATTGATTGAACATATTTCGTTATGTGGTTTGATGGTTTGATAATTAGAACCTAATACAGATTTTGAGTAAATATTTGATTGTGCTATGGAATTTTATTTAATGATGGATCCCGCGTTAATCAAAAACAAGGAGCAAGTGAAAGTGTCTACCGAGGGAAGCAGAGCAGTGTACAATACGTACGCACGAAAAAAAAGTTGATGTCTTCTTTAAAACACATATAAAACACTAAAAAAGCAGCAATGCTTGTTCAACGCGCCAAAAATGTTAGAATGCGTAAACTTGGTCCCACACAACAATCACCGTTCCAAGGAAATAGCACCGTGAAAGAAATAATTACAAACAAAAAACATGGTGGTGGGTATGATCTGTTAGCTGAAGTTGACACACATAAAGTAAAGGTGATCAATGATTGGTTGAAACTTGACAAGTAAGTAATCTTTTTAGAATCTTGTCATGCAAGTTATCTTATTTTAGAATCTTGTCGTGCAAGTTATCTTATTTTAGAATCTGGTTATGCAAGTTATCTTATTTTATAATCTTTTTGTGCAGTGATACTTCAAAGGAATCAAACGCGTGATTTCTCTCTCTTTGGGGTCCTCAGAAATGGCTCAACGATTTGGTATATTTTTATGATTGCAGACTTCTGATTAGCATTACAGACTTCTGATTAGCATTTCAGACTTCTGATTAGCATTGCAAACTTTATGTGTAAATGCAGCATATGGACGCTGGGCTTAACCTTTTGTGACTTCGTTTCAATAAGTATTCAGAATGGTTCAAGAGCACTCGGATTTGCTTCGTTGATTGCATCTTCCAGATGGTTTGGTCTAGCCATCACAAGTATTTCTTGAATTCCACCGGGAATGCAGATGGTTCAGGGCGACTGCTCCCTCCATGAGCATTTAACTATCATGCAGGAACTAAACCATCATACTACAAAACCAGAAAGACATGGGGCCTCGAAGTTGATGACATATTCACCGCTGTATGTAATAGGTAACCATTGGATTGCTATGTGGATATCAATACTGATGCGTCACATCGTAATATGGGACAACAACGTCAATCACACGATCGATGATCGTATATCCGCAGCTGTGAAGCCATTTGCTCAGATGCTTCCAGCTCTTTTGAATGAGTTATCTGTTACACACGAAAAAGGTAAATATCCATGCGATGAGTACACACATGAACGCATTAAAGGTCATGGAGTTACTCAGAACATCAAGAGTGGAGACTGTGGGATGTTTACGCTGAAGTACATTGATTGTCATGCGCTTGGATTGCCATTTCCTAGTGCCTTATGTGATGCAAACATGGAAGCTATTAGACAGAAGTTAGCTGCCGAGATATTCGATGAGACTAATCAATGTGGGACAGAGGAAAGCTCGTATGATCTGCTTGATATTTATGGGTGATGTGTAATATGACTTAGTATGACTTAGTAGTATGACTTAGTATTATGCATAATTAGTTGTGTTGGATGTTGTTGTGTAGATGTATATGTTGTAATTATGGTGGAAGATGGTGTTGGATGTTTTTGTAACACACCATCGATGACATTGTGCCTTCTAATTAATTGAAATTGAAATGATTGTTTCCATGTTTCATAAAATACATTCTCATATCGCAAACCTTGCTGCAGACTTCTCGGAAGTCTTTTTTGTAGACTTCTCCCAGACTTCTTTGAAGATTTCTCGACAGAATGCTTTGGAGTGTACTCCTTACTTTTGTTTTCACCACATTGTACATGCTACGCAAAAAAAAAATATTACAAAACAAAAATAAAGGAAAATATTAGTCTCCTCAACAATAATAAAACTAGACTTACACAATTCAATCGATTATGGCCGGGTTATTTGCATTTTGATCAAGTGTATTATTTGTGCGTTTTTCTTGGCTTCGCTTCTTTTTTCAACGCAAACGCTTGGTACCTAGACTTTTTCCGTCGACCAAAAAGACGTCGGACAAACGGCAGAAGACATCTTGCTTTGGAAACAACTTGCAGTTCATCATTTTTGGATAAATATTATGCGCATATGATGCGTACAAGTAATTTTTCGTGTAGAATGGAGATACCATCATAGACAAATGCATATCAATCGTCATCGCAGCTGCAATAGCATGTTCACACGGTATTTTTTCAATATCAAACACATGACACCCACACTTATGATGTTGTAAGTCAACAACACAATCTCGCGAATCTCTTGTTACATGAAACTCCCAACTATCAATGCGTTGCACCTTTAGCTTGACTGCATCGTATGAACGTATGACCAACAAATATTCAACTTCTCGAGAATGCAGCGTTTCTAGTTTCATAGCATCCTCACGTCTTTTACAAAACCACCTTCCAAGTTTTTCCCGTATGTACTCAAGCAAATACGAAATAGGAAACCCACATGCTCCTTTTAAGGCAGAATTGATAGATTCTGCAATATTGCTTGTCCTTATGTTATATCTCTCCCCTGTGAAATAAACTCGTGACCAAAGACGTACGTCAGCTTTGTCTAAGTAATATGCAAGGTTACTGTTCACTTTTCATATTTCATCCACGTAACGGTTAAACTCTGTCATCGTAAATGCGTATGCAACACCTTTCACCAAGTATAATAAATGTCTTCCCCTGAACTTCGTGATTATGTTATTTTGTAGATGATAATAAAATATTCCTTGTTGCGCTTGCGGATAAACACGAGCGTATGCCTTCATTATGGATTTATGTCTATCGGAAACTATAACCAACAGATTTTCATCTGATATACAACAACAAAGTTTCCTGAAAAACCATTTCCACGAATCATCATTATCAGAATCAACAATCCCGAAAGCAAGTGGATATGTCTGAAAATTCCCATCTTTTGCAGTTACCACAAGCAAAACACCTTTGTACTTTCTAGTGAGATGGGATTCATCAACCACAACAACTCTTCAGAGATATTTAAATACAATAATCGAGGCTACATATGCGATGAACAAATATTTAAATCTTTTATGCTCATTGAGTTCAATAGCAGTAATCGTACCCGGGTTGGTTTTCTGAATGGATTGTAAATATGCAGGCAATTTGTCATATCCATCTTTGGCTGTTCCCCTTACCAATTCTTGAGCATATATTAATGATCTGTATGCAGTCGTATAATCCATAGAAATACCAAACATTACCTTCATTGAGTCTTTGATGTGTATTGGAGTAATTCCATCAATTATTCCAACTCGCTCCATAAACATCTGATCAATGTATCTTGGAGTACTTTGTTTATGGCCATTCAACTTGTCCGTTACTGAACATGTATGATCTTGCACATACTTCGTCACCCAAAACGTGTTAGATTCACTAGATTTGACCGCAGCTCGAACCTTCCATGCGCAATCTTTGACGCGACATATTATCACATACAACTGCTTCGATGACTTATAAACCTTGAAACTGAATTGTTGTATAATCGACATCCTACACAAATGTGATACTAAATCAGCCTTGCAAGGAAAACTTTGGTTCACATATATATATTTTCAACACATCCCAGAATTAACCTTTGTCGTTGCTCGCAACTTTCTTTTTTGAGATCCTCAACACTAAAACTCAATTTACTATCATCTTCATCACTATCTTCATTTTTCAATTTACCGTAAAGACTGTAATCCTCACCATCCGAGTAAACTTTATCATCTTCAACTAAATCTTCATCATCATCAGAGACATCATCACCCTCAGACGAATAATTTTCACGCTTCATAGAGACACAAAAATGTATAACATGATTTTTGCATAACTCAACCAAGTTACGAACTTGTCTATCATTTGTTACTTTCATAGGAGGAGTATCGCACGACATTTGATCTAACAACGCCGGTGGTAGAACATAACTTATCTCCAACATATCATATTGTCTATCGAATCCGAAATCATCTTGTATCATTTCGACAAGTTCTTGATATTTGCAATCATCCTCAATTACAAATATTTTTCCTCCTCTTATATTAGCCACAGAAAAATTCCAAGTCTCTGTCATAGTCCACTCCCCACAAACAACACAGATTTGGACCATTATCTGCGGTACAAATTAATGAATTTGATTACATCATTGTACACATACTAAATTTTCTCACTGAAGCAGACTTCTCAGAGAAGTCTGTGGCGTTTATTCCTATCAAAGCAGACTTCTCCGTCTGCTTTGGTGAGAAAAATAGTTTATTCTGATCAAAGCATACTTCTCCGAGAAGTCTGCGACGTTTATTCCGAACAAAAAAGACTTATCGGAGAAGTCTGCTTTGATCGGAATAAATGTCGCAGATTTCGAGAAGTCTGCTCTATTGAGAAAACAGTTTATTCTGATCAAAGCAGACTTCTCCGAGAAGTCTGCTTTGATCGGAATAAACGTCTCAGACTTCTTGGAGAAGTCTGCTTTGATCGGAATAAACTGTTTTTCTCACCAAAGCAGACTTCTCGAAGAAGTCTGCTTCAGCCAGAATAAACTATTTTTCTCACCGAAGCAGACTTCTCGGAGAAGTTTGCTTCAGCCGGAATAAACTGTTTTTCTCGCCGAAGCAGACTTCTCGAAGTCTGCTATTTTTATTCCTATCAAGGCAGACTTCTCGGAAAAGTCTGTTTTGATAAGAAGAAACATCGCAGACTTCTCCGAAAAGTGTGCTTTAACCGGAATAAACTGTTTTTGTCATCGAAGTAGACTTCTCAAAGTCTGCTATTTTTATTCCTATCAAATCAGAGTTCTCGGAGAAGTCTGCTTTGATAGGAATAAACGTTGCATACTTCTCAGAGAAGTCTGATTTAACCGGAATAAACTATTTTTCTTGCCGAAGCAGACTTCTCGAAGTGTGCTATTTTTATTCCTATCAAAGAAAACTTCTTCGAGAAGTCTGCTTCAGTGAGAAAAACAGTTTTTCGGTTAAAGAGAGATTTATTCCGATTAAAGCAGACTTCTCGAAGTTTGCTTTGTAATATATTTACAAAGAAGACTTCGAGAAGTCTGTTAGAGAAGTCTGCTTTGTAAATATATTACAAAGCAGAATTCTCGTAACTGTATGAACTGAAAAATGTAACCGAATCCAAAACACGAAAACTAACCATCGATCTTGATTTTTTAGCTACGCGACTTCAATGATGACCGACATAGACTCCCAAAAGCTTATTTTAACGGATAATGATGAATTTTTACAAAGTTGGAAGCTTTTGAATGTAGTGTGAAGAGAGAAATTGGAAAAAAATGTGAAAGAAAATGAAAAAGGCTGAGATGAATGAGATTTGATGAAGGAATAGAGGTATTATGGTGGGTGTGTCGATGGAATTAAAAGCTCCCAACAACCACGACAATGGTGGTTGTGCAATGAAAAAGATGACATTTTCGTAATATTTTTGAAAAACTTGTTCATAATGGTTTTTGTGTTGTTTTGTTTTTTTTAAGTTAATGGCAAAATTATAAATAAAGTTATTGTTGAAAGATAAAATAGAGATAGAAAGTTAATTTTGCAAAAAAATGTTTAACTGGTTAAACTTGCAATTAAAGATAAAATTTAGGTCAATTTTGCAAATATCTCATTTATTTTTAAAAATCAAATTAATCAAACATAACATAAACATTTGAATATAAATTTATTTTCACAAAATAAATAAAATAATATATATATATATATATATATATTATGGCTATGAACTTTTCTAGAAATGAATTTTAAAAACAAATTTACATATTATTACAAAAAATGATATGATTAAAAAAGTTAGTATGACTAAAAACTTTATTATCTTCTGTACAGTAAAAAAGTGAGTTTTGTATATATGTTTACATATCATTAAAAAAAGATGAAATAGTTAAAAAAATTATGACATAATTTTTAGTCAAATATGATATATTAATTTTAAACATAAATTAATTTTTTAAAAATTAATTAAATCATATATATTAAACTAGAAGTGAGTTTTGAAAAAAATGTTTAATACAATGTATATTTTTATTTATGTTTTATATATTTATAATTGTTTCAAATAATTAATTTAACTTGAAAAATTATAATAAATAATTTATATTTTTTTCACTCATGGTTATTATTTTTACATATGTATTAATTTTTTTTAATTAAATATTAAAATTTTGAAACAAAATAGCCAATATATATAAAACTAATGGTTTAAAAATTGTATTTTTTATAAATCCATAATTTTTAATATACAATCATACCAATATATAATTTAGATATAATTTGATTATAAAATAAAAACGTAAACGTATTATAAATTAAAAATATAACTTTAGTAGTTTTAAATATATAAAAGACAAATAAAATTCATCTTATATAATAAATATGTAATATAATAAATATGACATTTTAATCAAATATAATAATGATTAAAGTTTATAATATGTTATACTCACGCAAGACGTGAGTAAATTATATTGTATTAAATTAAAGTTAGTACTCTCTCCCTTACTAAAAAATTTAATTTAATTTTTTTCACAAAATTAAAAGTAATAAATATTTACTAATAAATTTATATTTTTTCATCTTACATGTTTTTTATAACCATAAAATAATAGTAACATAAATTAATATCTTTTAAAGTTCTCTATAAAAATTAAGTTTAAAAAAAATACTGACAATAAAAATAATATAGCTAAAAAAATTATGATATAACATTTAGCCAATTCAAATATAAATTTATTTCAAAATATAAATTATATCATATATTATAAGTAAATTTAGAGAAAAAGTTTACATATCATTATAAAAAATGACATTACTAAAAAAATTCTTATACATTAAAAAAGTAAATTTTATAAAAATGTTTATATGTCATTAGAAAAAAATGACATGATAATTAGTCAAATATAACATAAAATATAAAACTTATTTTACAAAAATATACAGTATATAATTTTTAATATACAATCATATCAAAATAGTTAAATATAGTTTGATTATAAAATCAAAATGTACGTATATTATAAATTAAAAAAAATATAATTTTGGTCGTTTTAAATACATAAAACATAAATAATTTTTATCTTATATATTAAATATATAATATAATATATATAATATTTAATCAAATATAATAATGACTCAGATTTATAATATGTTATATGCATGTAGAACGTGAAAAAATTATCTAACTTATAATTAGTTCTATGATTTCTAAAAAATTAAAGAAAATCTAAATAGACGAAATTTATGAGAAATTGTGTTCTATAACCAAAAGCGTTATATGGACACTTCCATGAACTTTGTAGAGTCAGAAGTATTTAATCTTTGTTGTTCTTTTGTGTTCTTAAATCTTCCACCTTGTTATTAACCTTCAACCATTCTTACCCTTCCAAAAAAACTTACATTGAACATCTTGCAAACGGTTTATCACCTCATAAGCGCCGCATTATCCAAAAAGATAATGTGTTTTGGTAATATGTGAAGTCCTCTTGTGATGTTTATAGCTTCCAAGTACGTAATTTTAAAGTAAGATATTTGATTATAATTATGTTTGTTTGTCACGGGTAAAAAGCTACGGCAATAACGATATATTTTTGTTTGTTTATTTGTCATAATTACCATAAGACTAATTACAGCGGTCAAACGTTTCATCTTGCGTCGTAAATTTTTTAATCTTTAATAAAAACATGTGATTATCCGCAGTTAAAACTGTCTGCGGCCAACAAACAAACAATATATGTCGTAATCGTAGTGTTAACCGCAGTCGTTACCGCATTGTTAACCACAGCTGTAACCGCAATATTAACTACAGTTGCAACCATCACCGACGGACAAACGAACAGACGAACAAAACCTATATCTCCTTGATTGACAGACTATAACACATACTTACATAATACTCTCAATATCTCGTATTGTGCTAACTTAGAGACACAAGTTCACTTTCTAAAGTGAGGAAAAGAGATTGAACACCACGTACGTCGATGAAGTTGTAATAAATGTAAATTTCTTATCCAATTTTCTTGTCCAATCAAATCTTGAATATAATCATCTCTTTCATGATAAATTGTTGGTTTAAAAGTCGAATTCTCCAACCTTGTTTGGCCAATAGCATAATGTAATTTATTCCTTGCAATCCATGGTATCCCCTTCTTGTCATTTTTTCCCCATCAAAATATTGAGATTAAACTTGTAGTTTGAAGATCACTTCCATCGGTATCTTAAAACATGATATCGAGTAACCATATTGTTAAAAACAGTGATTAAGAAAAGAACTTCCGCTTGTATTAAACCAACGAATTCAATATAAGTTTCTACGAAAACTAGTTATTTTTTTACATTTAAGTTATACGATAAGAAAAAAAAACTTTCTCTTTCCTCCTTTATATTCTCTCTACCCTCCAGCCAAAGAGAAAAAAATATTTCTCTTGATTCCTCCCTCTTTTTCTTACTCACCCCTCCTAACCGTTGCTCACGTGTCTCTAACACTAACCCGCGTTTGATCATTTGCTTACCACACTAGGATTCTGAATTGGACTTCTCCCCTTAGTGGTCCATACCCCATGAGTCTTCTCTTGTTGCCGTTCCGAAGTGCCCACCCTCCGCGATCTTTTTCAGTATTGGTATAAGATCGGTGGATGAAGATCCTCATATCTACCATTACTCCCTCTTTAGAATTAATCTTGTCCCTAAGATTAAGTTTTGAATGCTGCGGTAGCATTTCCTTTTTTGCAAGCCACAAATTGTCTTGAGCCGGGAAATTCTGCCATTTGACTAGCAGCTCATTTTGACCTGTCTTGTGGTTTTAACGTTCCTATAAGACCTACTCGGGGATTCCCTGCAGTGTATAATCAGCCTTTAACTGTTCAGGTAGCACCGAGCTTTCAACCTCTGCGCCAATTTTCTTTTTCAAAAGAGATACCTGGAATACGTTATGTATTTTCGTTGATGAGGGAAGAGTGAGTTTGTATGCCATATCGCCCACCCGCGCCTCCACCTAAAAGGGACCATAGTATCAAGCATCGAGTTTTTCATTGACGCGCTGGGCTAATGATTTCTGTCGATAAGATCACAGTTTGAGATAGATCCAATCGCCAACATCAAACTGCATATCACGGTGGTGGTCATTCGCTTGCTTCTTCATGATCTGTTGAGCCCTTGTTAAATGAGCCTTTGGCTATTCCAAAACCAAGTCTCGTTCCAACAACTGTTCCTCGAGCTCTGCCACCATCGTTGACCCTTGTTCATATTTGAGAAGCTGGAGTGGATCTCCCCCGTATACTACTTTAAAAGGCATCATTTTGATTGTTCTGTGGAAGGCAAAGTTATACCAAAATTCTGCCCATTTGCAAATATGTAGCCAAAGTCTTTGGTTCCTCCTCCACGAAGCATCTGAGATATGTTTCCAAGGTGTGGTTGAAGAATTCCGTTTGAGGATGGTATGTTGTGTTATACTTCAAGTCCATGCCGAATAGATGGAAAATCTCCTTCTATAAAGTACTCATGAAAACCTTATACCAGTCTGCGATGATCGTTCTTGGGAACTAATGAGGGCATCAGATCGTCTGGCCGGCCAGAAGACCAGACTAGCCGACCCGAGTGCTTGCCCGAGACAGTCGGGCCATTTGGCATGTCTGTCGGCCCAAGCGGTACCGCGGGGCCTACGACCAGCCGGGCCGAACCGACAAACATTTCCGGCAGAGAGGCCCAAACCTCCGGCCCAACTGGCGGCGACGTGGATGACAATTCAGCCAGTACCTTGCACAGTCCAGCCGATCCAGCCGATTGCATCACCATTTCAACATCTACCCAAAGAGACTCAGATAAGATAAGTTACCAGCTTCAAGACATGACTCTAGATGAAGTTTATACACCAGTGGTGCCACCAAGAGCAATGACAAGGAGCAGATCAAGGGCGGTCTTCCACAAGTTCAGTTTGTGGGTCGACAAGCTCCTAGAGGATGATCGACAAAGAGCATTGGGCCAAGAGTAAAAGGAAGAGTCCAAAGGCTTCTCAATATTACAAAAGACTCCAGAAACTTGGGCTTTAGTGGCAAGAGAGGTCAAGGCCCAACGATTCATAACCCTACTCCAAGTCGAAGACTAGGAGCTAGGTGCGTGCATGCCACAAGATCGGCCACCTTCCATTTCTTGGTCGATAGGTAAGAATGGAAAGTTTTCAAATTATATACTTACCTTTTCTGTTTTACAGGGTAAAAATTAGAATGTTTACATTTTTGAGTCAAGAACAATTTAGGTAAAAATCCTTTTTTGGTTATTGCTTTTTTGTAATTTTTCATTTTGTGCATTTTTGTAAATTTTCCATTTTCTTTATTGAGTCGACCCTAGAAGGTCAAGATACCGAGCATATTAATAAGGCTCCTTCAGCATTGTAGTTCGACAACGTTTTTGATATTAATAAAGATCGATTTTTCTTCCTATGAGTTTTCTCTCAAGAAACTTGTGCGTTTAGAACCCTAGTCGAGACGAGCCCTCCTAGCTTCTAAGTTATGATTTATCACGAGGTTCATAACCCTTCATGTGATTCACTTCACCCTTCCATCCATTACCAAACAGAAAACCCCCATCCATAAGCCCAAGGTCGAGTTTCTCACCTAATCTTTTCCAAACATCTCACACATGTTACGGCCTTGATCCAGGGCTTGTATCATTTTGGTATCAGAGTTTAAAGCTCCTAAAACCAGGTTGTTTTTATCCTTACTTAATCTTATTTCCAGTTCTTGCATTAGTTCAAGTTTCATTAAAAAAAAAATAATAACATCTAAGTTTAAACCAAGTGCATCTAGCTCCTACGTACATCACTAGGGTCTAGAATCATTCTTTGCATAGCAATTCCTTTTTCCTTTTTGTGTTTAAGCATATTTCCATTCCTCATTAAGTCAAATTAAAAAGCAAAACAAAAAAAATAAAAAAATACCAAAAGAAAATCGACCAAAAAGAATCTAGGATCTTTAACATTAATAGTTAAGAAAATTTCCACTTTTCTAGTTTTTCCTTTTTTCCATATTTTTCCTTTTTGCATCTTTCTACTTCAACTATAAAAGAAATCCTCCTAATCGATTTTCGGAGCAGAATAACTTGTTTCTTTCTTCTTAGCACACAATGGCATAAGGAAATCAGGATGCAACCAAGGCCATGGTGGCCATGTTCACCACCCTCCAAACACAACTCGCATAAATCGGCGAGAGGTTGGAGCGCATGGAGAGAGTAGTGAGATTCCAGGCCATAAGGCACGTGAGGGCTGAGCAAGATCCTGTTGAGGGTACTGAACATCCTATTGAGGGTACTGAACATCCTACTGAGGGTCCTGAACACCCTAGGAAACAGCACGAACAGGAGGAGCCCCAGTCGGATGGAGATGAGGATGCACAGCCTCACGACTATCACCCTAGGCCAAGAGGACCTCCACGACAACCAGAAGCAGAGGGAAATGGCTACGAGCCCTATGGTCATCACCAGAGACCAAGGATGCCCCCTAGACATCATGAGGATGGAGATGACTACGCCTTCAACCGGGTAAACAGTCATGATGTTAAGCTAACACCTCCTAGTTTTGTAGGAAAAGTTGACTCCAAGGCCTATCTAGACTGGGAGTGGAGGATGGATCACATCTTCGATCATTACAACCAACCAGGCCCTAGGAGAGTCTCCATGGCAGTAGAACAACTCACGGATAATGCCCTCATCTGGTGGGATCGTGAGTCTTCTGATAGAAGGAGGAGGAGATTGAGACCCGTAGACTCTTGGGTCGACATGAAGGATCTGATGAAGCAAAGGTTTGTCCCGCCTTATTTCCATAGAGATTTGCAACAACGTTTTCGTACTTTTAAGTAGGGCACCGGATCAGTAGAGGAGTACTACAAAGAGTTTGAGAGGATAAGGAACATGTTAGAGCTCAATAACAATGAAGAGGCATTGATGGCGTAACTCTTGGATGGACTGCAAGAGAGAATCTACCGCAAAGTAGAGAGAAAAATCTACAATGACTTGAAGGACTTGTTCCACCTATCTGTCCAGACTGAGCAGCACATCAGGCGTAAGAGCCAAGACCTACGCAGCAAGCCTAAGACGCTTTGGGCACCAAGCAATAGCCCCAAGCCCGTAGAAAAAGGCAAGAGCATAGAGATCAAATCACGGTTCAGGAGCAAGCCTCCTGAGCAACCCCGTGACCTAGAGCCTAGTAAGTATTCTAACCCTCAGAGATCATGTGACATCACTTGTTTTAACTATAGGGGTCGCGGTCACATCTCAAGGGAGTGCCCAAATAACTGGGTCATGCTGATCACAGAAGCTGGAGAGTATGAGTCTCAAGATGAAGAGGAATACGAACCAGAGGAGAATACGGTGACATTGAGTACCCTGATGTGGGGGAAGTGCTGGTCACTAGACGCATTTTCAGTGCAATGGTAGACCCCTCAGAGACCATTCAAAGGGAGAACATCTTCCACAGTCGGTGCACCATCAAGGGCAAAGTATGTAACCTCATCATAGATGGTGGTTATTGCACTAACGTTGCTAGTGCATATATGGTGGATAAGCTAGGTCTTGATAAGTCAAGGCACCCTCGACCATATAGACTGAGATGGCTCGATGATAAGATGGAGTTCAAAATCCATGAGCAAGTAACTGTGCCATTCAGTGTGGGCAGATACCAAGACCAGGTAGTCTGCGATGTAGTACCAATGCAATCTGGCCATCTTCTGCCCATGTACATGAGCTACAACAACAAATGAGTAAGAAAAAGAAACTCATTAAGTCTAATTTTCTTATTCAACCAAGTCATGTCCAGAGAGGTTTAGCCTCGAAGGATTTAATGTTACTAATGATTTTTAAAGAGTTTTTGAATGTAGAAAAAGAACAGGTAGAGCTACCTCCTGAAGTAGCAGCTCTTCTCAACAGATTTCAGGATGTATTACCAGAGGAGATACCAGCAGGCTTGCCCCCCTATGAGGCTTAGAGCACCAGATCGACCTCGTACCTGGAGCAGCCTTACCTAATCGACCAGCCTACCGGATGAGTCCAGAGGAGTCCAAGGAGCTTTAGAAGCAAGTTAAGGAGCTCCTGGAGAAAGGCTATGTTCGAGAGAGCCTTAGTCCATGTGCCGTACCAGTGATGCTAGTACCCAAGAAAGATGGGACTTGGTGAATATGTGTGGACTGCCGAGCAATCAACAACATTATAGTCAAGTACCGACATCCCATACCACGACTGGATGACATGCTAGATGAGCTGAGTGGAGCCACAGTCTTCTCCAAAATAGACCTCAAGAGTGGATACCACCAGGTCAGAATGAAGGAAGGTGATGAGTGGAAGACTGCTTTCAAGACAAAACAAGGGCTCTACGAGTGGACAATCATGCCATTCGGCTTGACTAATGCCCCAAGCACATTCATGCGCCTTATGAACCAAGTTCTTAGGGCGTACATCAGTAAGTTCGTTGTGGTTTACTTTGATGATATTTTAGTTTATATAAGTACCTACGGGAACATCTCACACATCTTGAGTTGGTACTTAAAATCCTTCGACAAGAAGAGCTTTATGCCAATCTCAAGAAGTGCACCTTTTATACTGATAAGATTGTCTTCTTAGGTTTTTTTGAAGATTCGAGTCATACAAAAGTGGCCAACACCGAGCAACATCAGCCAATTGAGGAGCTTCCACGGTTTGGCCAGATTCTACAGAAGATTCGTGCCCAACTTCAGTAGTATTGCCTCACTATTGACGGTAGTAGTGAAGAAGAACGTGAGATTCAGCTGGGGAGAAGCTCAGGAGAAGGCCTTCCAGGCTTTGAAGGACAGCCTCACGCATGCACCAATGCTGGTACTGCCCGACTTCAACAAGACGTTTGAAGTGGACTATGATGCCTCAGGAATAGGCATAGGAGCGCTGCTAACCCAGGGAGGGAGGCCAGTGGCATACTTCAGTGATAAGTTATGTCGGGCTCATTGAATTACCCCACCTACGACAAGGAGCTCTATGCATTAGTTCGAGCATTGGAGACTTGGCAACATTACTTGTTGTCCAAGGAGTTTGTGATCTACACTGATCACGAGACTCTCAAACACCTCAAAAGGCAAACCAATCTCAAGAAGAGACATGCCAGGTGGATGGAGTTCATAGAGACTTTCCCTTACATCATCAAGTACAAGAAGTACAAGGATAATGTGGTAGCTGATGCACTATTAAGAAGGTTTGCCTTGATATCCACAATGGAAGCAAAGGTCTTAGGATTCGAGCACATCAAGGACCAATATAAGGATGATCCTGACCTTGCTGAGAGCTACAAGCAGTGTGGCACAAGGAGTCATGGTAAGTTATACATCCATGATGAGTTCTTGTTCCGAGAAAGAAAGTTGTGCATACCACAAGGATCTCTACAGGAGCTTATCATCCGAGAAGCTCATGGAGGAGGTCTTATGGGCTACTTTGGTATCGACAAGACACTAGCAGTGGTCAAGGAGCACTTCTACTGGCCACACATCAAGAGGTCAGTAGAAGCCCATTGTGCAAGTTGCATCATTTGTAAAAAGGCGAAGTCCCGAGTGCATCCTCACAGGTTGTATCTCCATCTACCCATACCTACACATCCATGGGTGGACATTTCAATGGACTTCACTCTAGGTCTGCCCAAAATCAACCACAAAGATGCTATCTTTGTAGTGGTAGACCGATTCTCCAAGATGGCATATTTCATTCTATGTACAAATGTTAATGATGCCACGCAAACAGTCGAGCAGTTATTCAGGAAGATAGTATGGCTTCATGGAGTGCCAAGTACCATCGTGTCAGACAGAGACACCAAGTTTCTCAGCCACTTCTGGAGGACCCTCTAGAGGAAGCTAGGCACGAAGCTGCTCTTCTCTACCACCTGCCATCCTCAAACCGATGGCCAAACTGAAGTAATCAGCCGGATATTGTCGACTCTTCTCAGTACTACACTAGGGAAAAACCTCAAGACTTGGGTGGAGTGCCTACCATTCATAGAGTTCGCATACAACCGAGCAGTATATTCAGCAACAAAGAAGACCCCTTTTGAAGTAGTCTACGACTTCAACCCTCTAACACCTTTGAGGCAAACGCAACTGCCACTAGCAGAGATGACCAACCTCAACGGAGCATCCAAGGCGGAGTTCATAAAGAAGATACACCAAAAGGTAGTAGAAAACTTGGAGAAGAGAATCGGGCAGTACGTGACCCACGCCAACAAGGGAAGAAGAGAGATGATTTTTCAACCAGATGATTGGATGTGGCTACGCCTACGGCAAGAGAGGTTCCCCAACCTAAAGAGTTCCAAGCTGGCCCCAAAAGGAGATGGACCAATCAGAGTGCTGGAGAGGATCAACAACAACGCCTACCGTATCGAGCTTCCATGTGAGTTTAATGTGTCTAACACATTCAACGTAACTGATTTAGCTGTTTTCCTTGCAGATGAACCAGTTTTGAGGTCAAAACCTACTGAAGGGGGAGGGAATGATGAGGAAATCATATCGTCTAGCCGGCCAGGAGACCAGATTGGCCGACCAGAGTGCTTGCCCGAGATAGCCGGGCCATTTGGCGTGTCTGCCAGCCCAAATGGTACCGCTGGGCCTACGACCAGCCAAGCTGGACCGACTAACATTTCCGGCGGAGAGGCCCAAACCTATTGCCCAACTAGCGGCAACATGGATGACACCACCGGCCCAATTGGTGACGCCACCGGCTCCGGAAACAACCTGGCTGGCTCCGATGAAAATTCGGCTAGTATCTCGCACAGTCCAGCCGATCCAGCCGATCCAGCCGATTGCACCACCATTTCAACATCAACACAAAGAGACTTGGATCAGATAAGCTACCAAGTTTAAGACATGACTCTAGATGAAGTTTCTACACCAGTGGTGCCACCAGGAGCAATGACAAGGAGCAGATCAAGGGCGCTATTCCACAAGTTCAGTTTATGGGTCGACAAGCTCCTAGAGGATGATCGAAAAAGAGCATTGGACCAAGAGTAGAAGGAAGAGTCCAAAGGTTTCTCAACACTACAAAGGACTCCAGAGACTTAGGCTTTAGCGGCAAGAGAGGTCAGGGCCCAATGATTCATAATCCTACTATAAGTCGAAGACTAGGAACTAGACGCGTGCATGCCACAAGGCCGGCCACCTTCCATTTCTTGGCTGATAGGTAAGAATGGTAAGTTTTCAAATTATATACTTGCCTTTTCTAATTTTCAGGGTAGGAATTAGAATGTTTACATTTTTGAGTCAAGAACAATTTAGGTAGAAGTCCTTTTTCGGTTATTGCCTTTTTGTAATTTTTCCTTTTGTGCACTTTTGTAAGTTTTCCATTTTTCTTTATTGAGTCAACCCTAGAAGGTCAAGCTGCCGAGCATATTAATAAGACTCTTTCAGCATTGTAGTTCGATAACCTTTTTGATATTAATAAAGATCAAATTTTCTTCCTACGAGTTTTCTCTAAAGAAACTTGTGCGCTTAGAACCCTAGTCGAGACCACCCCTCCTAGCTTTTAAGTTGTGATTTATCACGAGTTTTATCATCCCTCGTGTGGTTCACTTCACCTTTCCATCCAGAAGTCTAAGGTCGAGTTTCTCACCTAATCTTCTCCAAACAGCCCATGCGTGTTACGGTCTTGATTCAGGGCTTGTATCAGGAACCCATGTAATTGGATAACCTCTCGCAAAAAGATGGCAGCGATCTCAGATGCAGATATGGATGTTTGAGATGAATGAAGTGACCGTATTTAGTTAACCCGTCGACAACTACTAGAATTTCAGCCCCTTGGAACACGACATTCCCTCCAAAAAGTCCATACTTATGTCTTTCCAAATTATCTCTAGAATGCGTAGGGGTTGGAGAAGTCCATTTGGGGCTAGTAGCTAGAATACTTTTGGCGCAAACATGACATTTCGATACATACCTCCTAATATCAATCATCATTCTCCTCTAATAAAACATCTCGACAATTCGTTTCTGCATCTTTAGTATACCAACGTGGTCTCCACATTTTCCATTATGAAATTCAGCCAAAATCGTCCGTGTGGTGCTCAACCCTGGTACCAAAACTAGTTTCTCCTTACGCAACAGTCACCCTGGACCAAGGAAAAGTCTGGGTTAGCGGTCGGATCTTCCCGGATTTCTACAATCATTTTCCGTAGCTCAGAATCTTGCTCCACTTCTTGACTGAGATCTTCCAACTACACTATCACAGGAATGGTTACTGCCAATAGAGAAGTCAGGGTGCCATACCTTGACAATGAGTCAGCCACACTCGGTTGTCCATCATGGGTTTGCATTGTATGTCAAAATCATACCCCAAAAGCTTTGGTTAACCATTTCTGATAGTCCAGAATGTCCTCTCTCTGTTCGAGCAGAAACGTTAGGTTCTTCTGATCCGTTCTTGCCAAGAACTGCCTCCCGAGCAAATAATGTCGCCACTTTTTCACTACCAGTATAATTGCTATTAGTTCTTTCTCATACACGGACTTCAACCTTTCACGTTCAGTAAGGGATCAACTATAAAATACAATCGGCCGTTGGGATTGCATAAGTACTGCCACTACAAGAAAACTGCCAATTTGCGATTACATACGTGGTCGCAATTTTTGCAACCGTATTTGCCATGGTTTAGCGACTAATTTGTGACTACGGAAAAGTAGTCGCAAATTGGTCGCAAAAATGTAACCAATAAGTGTGGTCGCAAATCAGTCGCAATATGCAACCAATTAGCGACTGAGATGCGACTACCTTGAGACTGACCCAGGTAGTCGCTAATCAATCGCAAAATAGCGACTGATTAGCGACTACATATGGAAAATCAGGTGGTAATCGCTTATTGGTCGCTAAAAATGCGACCAATTTGCGACTACGGTATGTAGTGGCTATGCAGTCACAAAGTGGTGGCAAAGTGCCAACATAAAAAACATGTGCGTGTTAGGTATAACGACATTTAAGCGACTACATAGCTGTAGTCGCAAAGTAGTGGCAAATCAGTGGCAAAGTAGTCGCAAAGTAGTCGCAAAATGTTGTATATATATGCACCATCCCATTCTCTCATTTGCGAAATCAAAAGTAAAAAGTTTTGTAAAACATGTGGGGAAATTATAACAATTCGAGAGATTGGATGTACAGAAGAATTGATAATGAAACAAGAAATATCTCGGCGGAATTTGCACAAGGCATGGAGCAGTTCATGAATTTTGCAAGTAGTCAACCTATAGCTCAAAGTAGTGGAGGTAAGTTTTTCTGTCCTTGTATTAATTGCAAGAATGTTAAATTTATTCCGGGACGAAAAATATGGAGTCATCTATATAGTCGAGGGTTTATGCCAAATTATTATATTTGGTATAAACATGGAGAAGAGCTGAATGTTCAGTTAGGGACGAGTACTAGTCGGGGTGATGTACAAAGAAATCAGGGACGTGATTGTAGTAGTGATGAAACAGTTGGTATATCCGGTAATAGATATGTTGAAATGGTGACGGATGCATTTCGTGAGACAACGACTGATGATCAGCATAGTACTATAATCAGAACGAAGAAAATTATAATTATAATTATGAAGAAGAACGGCCTAATGAAGAAGCAGAAAAGTTTTACAACATGTTAGAAGCTGCAAAAAATCCATTGTATGATGGTTGTCATGAAGGGCACTCACAATTATCTTTAGCTGCTCGGTTCATGAACATCAAATCTGATTTTAATTTACCAGAAAAATGTATGGATTCTTGGGCGGAGCTATTTACAGAATATTTACCCGACGAGAATCAGGCGACGGGTTCATATTATGAAACCGAAAAATTGATGCGAAATTTAGGCCTCCCGTTTTATACAATTGATGTGTGTGTTAAAAATTGTATGATATTTTGGAAAGAAGATGAGAAATGGGAAAAATGCAAATTTTGCGATTCCCCCCGGTATAAGCCAAGCGAGGGCAGGACGAGAATACCTTTCAGTCGTATGTGATATTTACCTATAGGTGATAGACTTAAAAGAATGTATCAAAGCGAGAAAACCGCAGAGGCAATGAGGTGGCACGCAGAGCATGAAGCAGAAGACGGAGAAATGAGTCATCCATCTGATGCTGCAGAGTGGAAAATTTTTCAATATTTACATCCTAGATTTGCTGCTGAATCTCGAAATGTTTATCTTGGCTTATGTACTGATGGATTCAACCCATTTGGGATGTCTCATAATCGTTCATTATGGCCGGTGATTATCACTCCATATAATTTGCCACCGGAGATGTGTATGAAGAAAGAGTATTTGTTTCTAACTATTTTGAATTCGGGGCCAAATCATCCGCGTGCTAGTCTGGACATATTCCTACGACCTTTGATTGATGAGTTGAAAGAATTATGGTCTATCGGAGTTGATGCATACGATGTATCGCTGAACCAAAATTTCAATCTAAAAGCTGTGTTACTTTGGACGATAAGCGACTTTTCCGCTTATGGAATGTTATCAGGATGGACAACGCATGGAAGGCTGGCCTGTCCAATTTGTATGGATGATACGAAGGCATTTCAATTACCAAATGGGAGAAAGATGTGTTGGTTTGATTGTCATCGAAGGTTTCTTCCTAATGGTCACCCGTTACGGAAAAATAAAACAAATTTTTTAAAAGGGAAGCACGCTTTGAATGACTGTCCTCCACAATCATTGACAGGTGAACAAGTTTTGTACGAGCGAATAAAAACTGTCAATCCTTTAAGAACATCTGAGTGCGGCGGAAACGGTCATGAAAGTAAAGAAGAAGGTTATGGCAGCTGGCATAATTGGCACAAAGAAAGTATATTTTGGGAGTTGCCATACTGGACGGATCTTAACCTTCGACATAATCTTGATGTGATGCATATAGAGAAGAATTTCTTCGATAACATCATTAATACTATTATGAATGTGAAAGAGTAATCAAAAGATACAGTGAAGTCAAGGTTGGATATTGCAAAGTTTTGCTCTCGAAAAAAGTTGCACGTGCATGGTCGGGGTAATGCTCCATTCCCTATATTTCGATTGACCCAAAAAGCGAAAGAATGGTTATTGGAATGTATAAAAAATAATGTCAAATTTCCGGACGGCTATGCGGCAGATTTAGCAAATTGTGTGGATATGGATGGACTAAAGTTATCGGGCATGAAAAGCCATGACTGCCATATTTTTATGGAAAGACTTCTCCCTTTCATATTTGCAGAACTTTTACCATGGAACATTCATCTAGCATTATCAGGTAAATATAGTAATAACTATATTTTTAATTGTAAATACGTAAATTAATATAATTGCCTGAACTAATTAATTGTTGATGGTAATTAATATATATATATATATATGGATTGAAGGATTTTTCCATGATTTATGCTCCAGATCATTACAACAAAACCGTGTCCAAATTCTGAAGGAAAATATAGTCATAATTTTGTGCAATTTAGAAAAGATCTTTCCGCCTTTATTTTTCGACATCATGGAGCATCTTCCTGTACATCTACCATACGAAGCTGAACTTGGTGGACCTGTGCAATATAGGTGGATGTATCCATTTGAAAGGTTTTTAAAAAAACGTAAAAGCAAGGCGAAGAACAAACGATATGCTGCAGGGTCGATTGTTGAATCATATGTGAATGATGAGATATCTTACTTCTCAGAACATTACTTTGCTGAACACATACACACGAAAAACAGGTAACCATGTTATGTTTATGAATTAATTATTGTATTATATAATATATGAATGTAAGTAATATATATAATATATATATATATAAACCATATATGTACAGGTCTACAAGATTCGATGAAGGTGACGTGCCTGTATATCCAGATCCCGGAGTACCGGATATATTTATGCACATGGGTCGTCCAAGTGGTAAATATAAAGAAATATGGCTCTCCGAAAAAGAATATAAATATGTACATGCATATGTATTACGGAATTGTGAATATTTTCGGCCACTAGAGAGGTATATGAAAACAATTAATTATATTTATTACATTTCATTTCATTGTATTAAGAAATATATAATAATTTGCAATATTTACTGTTGTAGCATGTTTGAAGATCATATTCGATGTACGTATCCATATCTTTCGGAAGATGACATTTCATCTAAAAGAGAGGAAGAGTTCCACATATGGGTTAGGGATTATGTATGTTTAATTAATTATTTGACATATATATTTATATTTTATTTATTAATTTGGAAATACTAATTAAGTTTAATTTTTGATATATGATCAAATTAAGGTCAATTCATGTAGTTCCACAGATTCACGTGTCTTTCCTATATGGGCTCAAGAATTAGTTCAAGGTCCGATGAATAAAGCATCCACTTGGCCGATGTATTTTACAAGAGGTTATATGTTCCACACGAAGAAACATGGACATAGAAGAAAGACATGTAACTACGGTATTTGTGTGAAGGGGGACAATTACTCAGATGCATCTGATGAAGCTGATTTCTACGGTATTTTAACAGATATCATTCAACTTGAGTATGTCGAACTCCTAAATTTGAAGATCACGTTTTTTAAATGTGAATGGTACGATCCTACACCCTCGAGAGGTACTCAGAAGACGGAAAATGGTATCGTTGATGTCTTATCAACGGGGAAATACTACAAATACGAACCATTTATTCTCGGTACGTACATAGTCGGTAATAATTTACTATATATTTTTTCTTACAAATTTATAACTACTTTATATTTCAATACGTACGATGTATCAACATCTCAAGCAGATCAAGTTTGTTATATTCCCTATCCACACACGAAATCATCATCAAAACAAACATGGCTCAATGTTTTGAAAGTTAATCCAAGATCTAACTTTTTGGGGAAATACAAAAAGAAAGACGAGATTGGCCTTTTGCAACAAGAAAATGATGAAGACGTAATGCATGTTCAAGAGATAGAGGTAGATCGGTTGGTCGATACACTTAACCATACTGAAGAAATTGATTTCGATGTCGGAGATGCGGAACTAGAAGATGAATTTCAATGTAATATTTCATCTTCAGATGATGACGAGAACGAAGAAATGTAATAACTATAGTTATGCTATGTATTTTGTACATATGATTTTCATATAATTTAATGTATTAGCAATCCATATAAATATAGATTTTTTAAGTAATTGAGACTGATTTGCCACCACTTTGCAACTGCATTGGCAATGTGGTCGCATTTCAGTCACAAAAATTTGATATAGTCGCAAATCAGTCGCAAATGTGCGACTGATTTGCGACCACAAGTAATAAATATAATATATGTTCATGTGGTCGCAAATCAGTCGGAAATATACGACTGATTTGCGACCACGACCAAGAAATTAACTTTGGTCGCAAATCAGTCGCAGATTTGCGACTGATTTGCGACCACATGTACATTTATCGAAACTGTAAATGTGGTCGCAAATCAGTCGCAATTTGCGACTGATTTGCGACTACCAATTAATTTGGTGGGAGTTTGAAAAAAACGAAAACGTTCAAACTCCCTCCAAATTAATTGGTGGTCGCAAATCAGTCGCAAATTTGCGACTAATTTGCGACCATATTTACAGTTTCGATAAATGTACATGTGGTCGCAAATCAGTCGCAAATTTGCGACTGATTTGCGACCACTAATTAATTTGGAGGGAGTTTGAACGTTTTCGTTTCCCACCAAATTAATTGGTAGTCGCAAATCAGTCGCAAATTTGTGACTGATTTGCGACTACATCATTTTTGCCACTGATTTGCGATCACCTCCGTGGTCGCAAAAAAAACTATAAATACACGAAGGTTTTCCCTCATTTTTCATAAATCTCTCAAAACTTCTTTATCAAAATCCCTCAAAACACTTTCTAAACACTTCATAAAAACTATCTCTAAAAATGGCAAGTAGTGGTAGGTCGTTAAGAGGTCGTGGAAGACGATCTTTCGGATCGTCTTCCGGCCGAGGAACCTCCTCGGCCTCCTCGAACCCTTCACCATCCGCTAATAGAGCGGCATCGCGCCTCCCTCCCCAATACAATTTTATTCTTCACTCCGTTCCTGAAACCCAAACACCTCCACGGTTTCAGGAATCGGATGAACATGATGAGGAGGAACAAATTCCCGATTCCAAAAGGGGAACGGATGAACAAACTATCACTCTTGATAGTTTGTTACAAACTCTGGGCCGCAAGCAGTATTTGACTGTGCTTTCTCCAGAAGCGGCTCCTAATACAATGTGGTAAGCATTTTTTTATAAATAATAAATTTTTTTAATAAATATTTATTAAAATTGTAACTATATTAATATAAATTTAAATTTTTTTAATAAATATTAGGTTTGACCGCGATAACGGGGCTATTACTCGTCAAATCGCAAAAATTTTGAAAAATAAATTTGACGGTCCGTACTACAGTTGGACCGTCGTACCTCCTGAGAGGCAGGAGAAATATTTCATAGAATTTGCGGTAAGTTTTGTTTTTTAAATTGTGTACATATTTTATAAAATATAAATAATATATATTAATATTTTTTAATTTAATTTCAAGCAATCGTACACCTGGGATCCTCTGATCACCCCGGTGGTACGAAAAGAGTTCGAGGCCGTCTGCGTAAGGCGGATGAAAGGGATGGTGAGCACGGTTCATACAACCGGAAAACGTCCCAGATGGATTTCCCCAAGTTTGTACAAAATTATGACAGACTATTGGGCAACAGAAACATCTACCGAGAGGAGTACAAAATCCTCTCATAACCGCAACTCCGCTCGGGACGGTCTTGGCCCGCATAAACATTTATCGGCCAAAAATCCTACATTCAGGTCCAGCAGGAAATGGTAAGTAAAATTTTTTTTTTAATTAATATTTTTTCTCAATTAAATAATATTTTAATATCTGTGAAGGAACATAATTTGGGACGACCAGTCTCAATAGGTGAGGTCTTTATAAAGACTCACACAAGACCGGATGGTTCGTATGTAGATTTGAAAGCAAAACAAATCTGTGAAGCATACGAACGAAACATCCAAGAGAAGATGGCGATCGTGGAGGTCGATCCAACAGAAACATCCGATGGAACCTCCCGTCCAATTGAGCTGACTCAAGCACAGAAGAATGAGATCTTCTTACAGGTAAAAAAAATTTTTCAAACTTTTTTCTTTTAACATATTTTTCTAATTAATTAAATAATTAAATTTATTATTTAATTTACGTTTTTGTAATTTTCTAGTCATCTGTTCCTGATGAACAGGCCGTCTTTATGGACTCGGTAGCCTCAGCCGCGTACAGTCTATGGGTAGAAGTAGTGGGGTACAAACCCATTCACCCGAGTACGTTATGCTTCAAGAACAAAACGCGTTGATTAAAGCACAAAACGCGCAGATTATGGAAAAATATGAGAAGATTGAAGAGCTGAACAGAGAAAACCAGAAGAAGATCTCGAGCTTGGAGATGCTCCTCGGATATATCCAACGGACGGATCCCGCATTCGCCTCCTTTATGCGGGATAACGATTGCACAGGGGAACCATCGACGGCTCCGCCCACCACCCCATTTTCGCCATCAGATTTCCAATTTCCGCCACCGGACAATTAGATTTTTTTTTCATGTATTAAATAACTTTCAATAATAAGTGTTATAATTTTAAATTTGTATATTATTTTATTCAATATTTAGTTTACATATTTTTCATTTAATATTATAATATTTTTAATTCATTAATAAAAATTAATAAATATTATAATAAATATTATAATAATATTTTAAACCAATTATATAAATAATTAATATAAATTATTTTATTAATTTTTTCGAATTTCAAATAATTAATTTTATTATTGAAATTAATTTCCAAAATTATTATTAAAATTTAAATTTATAAATATTATTTTACATTTTTTAAAATAATTTAAATATTTCTAAATTAAAAATTTAAATAATTAATATTATATTTTTTTCCAATAATAATAAAAAAATATAATATTTTTTTAAAATCTAATTACGGTGTAGTCGCAAATTAGTCCTAAATCAGTCGTAATTTTTGCCACCGATTTGCGACTCCTTCAAACATGTGGTCGCAAATCAGTCACAAAATATTGCGACTGATTTGCGACTGCTGTTCTCCTGTAGTCGCAAATCAGTCGCAATTTTTTGTGACTCTTTTGCAACTGCGGTTCTACCGTAGTCGCAAATCAATCACAAAATTTTCTGACTGTTTTGCGACTACATATTTAGCAACCACAAACATAGTCGCAAAACAGTAGCAAAATTTGTTACAGAAATTCAATGGCAAATTAGTCGCAAAAATAGTCACCATCTTGTGGTCGCAAATTAGTCGCAAAAGAACCACTATTCCCGTGGTCGCAAATTAGTCACAAATGTGCGACTGATTTACGACTAATTTTTTTGCGACTAGTATTTTGCGACCACATCACGTGGTCGCAAAGTAGTCGCAAAATACAGTTTTGCGACTACTTTGCGACCACAACCGTGGTCGCAAATCGCATGTTTTCTTGTAGTGTGCTCTGAGTCTGTAACGTGAAGCATCTAACTCAAGTATGAACATTTTTGCAAAATCAGAGAGCTTGAGTATGGGTACTTGAGTCATTGCTCCCTTGGGGTGCTTAAATGCTTGACTAGCATACTCATCCCATTTGAAACTGTATTTTTTGAGCAAGGATGTTAACAACTTAGCTATGACTCCACATCCACTCACGAATCGCCGGTAGTAGCCGGTTAATCTGAGAAATCCCTAGAGCTTTTTGATTGATGTTGATTGTTTCCACCCCACCATCGATGATATCTTAGCCAGATTAGCTTCCACTCCATTGGCCGATATAATATGTTGCAAATATTTGATCTTACGGCTCTCGAATTGGCATACAACTGTTGGCGTGATAGCACCTCCATCACGATCTCCAAATGCTGGAAGTATGCATGCTCATCTCTGTTGTATACCATGATGTCATCAAAGAACACCAGAACAAATCTCTCGAGGTATGACCTAAAGACGTCTTTAATGAGCGATTGGAATGTCTTTGGCGCGTTAGTGAGTCTGAAGGGCATGACTTGGAATTCATAATGCACATCATGTGTTCTGAAGGAAGTCTTTGGGATGTCTTCTGTGCGCATGCGTATCTAGTTATATTCGGATCAAAGATCAATTTTTGAAAACATTTGTGCCCCGCTCAGCTCCTCTAGGAGTTGATCGATCATTGGTATAAAATAATTATCGGGTGTCCTTACCTTTTTCAAGGCCCGATAATCCACGCAGAATTGCTAGCTCCCATCCTTCTTTTTGACGAGGATAATTGGGCTGGAAAACGGACTGTCGCTCAATTGGATGATGCTGGTGGCTAACATGTCTGCCACTTATTTCTCGATTTCCTCTTTTTAGATTTGTGGGCAACGATATGGCCGAACCTTCACAGGAGCTGCTCTTTCTCGTAGGGTGATCACATGTTCTCGATCTCGTGAAGGAGGCAACCCATTAGGCTCATTGGACACCCTCTAGTATTTCCTTAACAGCTCGTGTAGCCGAGGTACAACCTCATTCTAGTATGTAACCTGATCAGCCGAGCCTCACCAAATTCCTTGAGAATCCCGATATTATCATGTTGAGCCAATTTGCACATAAATATGAGCGATGCCGCGGATGTGCACAACCCCAACTCAGCCCAGAGCACTACCCTCTCCCCATTACCCGTAATCTCATAATCTGCATCTTCTAGTTGATTTCCATTTTACCTAGAGTTTCAAGCTATTTTATGCCCAAAATCACGTCTGTGCGTATAAGTTGGATGGGTAGGATGTTCACCGTGACGATGACACCGGGTAGCTCAAGTTGTAGCCTTTTATGCACCCCTCCTCCACGTATGAAAACTCATGTGGCGAGGAGCACCCCGTAGCCGTTCGTAGCCCCGACTCTCAGGTTTAAGGATTTCACCGCCTCCTCAGATACGAAATTGTATGAAGCTCCACTATCAATCATGGTGATAACTTTGTGATTTTGAAATTTCCCCCTCAATGGCAGCATGCATGGAGAAGACAACCTTACTAGGATTTTGAGAGACAACTCCGTCACCTCCGAAAGTTCCCCCACTGGCTCACTTCCTTCTCTGATTTCTTCGTCTTGCTCTAGCACATCTCTCTTTGATTCATCGAGTTGGATTTCCACCGGAATCAACACCGATGCACCACTCCCCTACTTGTCATCATACTTGAAGCACAATCTTTGATTCTTCCTCTCCGGAGTTCATTTTCTAAGAATTGGCGATAGCGCTTTTCCTTTCCTCGACTCGAATAAGGTTTTGTTGTTACTTCGCTTTTGAAAGGAAACGACACCGTCTTATTCGTGGTGGTGTTTGGGCTAATTTGCTTAGCCCAGGTAGGCCTCACAGTGGCCCGGTTGTCAGCGCAGTCCACCCTTTCCTTCAATCAAGTACGTGACTCGCTTCCTTGGGCCTCGGTCTAAAAATTTGGTTGAGTCCAATTCTTCACACCCTGGGCAATCACCATCATGCAATCCAGCCTTCGGGGTTTGAACAGTCACACTCCAGCCCTGGTCGACAGTGACAATCCGACCATAAATAACTTTTCTAACACTAATTCACGAACGTCTACCGTTTGGGCGGCTATCATCCTAAACACTCAGCAGAAATCCCTCATAGATCCTTCGTGTCTCAGCATGAGCCATTTTTCTATTGTCTTCATGCCTCTCATCGTAAAATTCTCCGTCAGTTTCATCCTTATTTGATCCCAGTTCCAGAAGGGATTCCGATCTCATTCCCATCGGAACCACTCTATGGCTTCTCCGTCGAAGCTTACTCCGTACACTCTATTTTTTTCTTATCGGAGAAAGATCACAGTTCAAAAGTTGGAGCCGATAACAAGGCGTGTGGAGTTACCGTTGTTTGATGCGATCTAACCCCCAAGGTTCGAATAGTCGCACGCCAACCATGATCGACGACAACAATCCTACATAAACAATTTTTTAACATTTATTCTAGAATGTTCGTCGTTCCGGCGGCTAACATCCTAAACACCTAGAAAAAATCCCTCACAGTCCTCCCTTGTCTAAGCGTGAGGAGCCATTTATCCGGTGTTGCCACGCTTCTCATCGCAAAATTCTCCGTCACTCACATCCTCATTTGATCCCAAATCCGGAAGGGATTCCGATCTCACTCTCATTGGAACCATTTTAATACTTCTCCGTCGACGCTTACTCTAGCCACTCTTGTTTTTTTTGGTCGTCGAAGAAATATCCCAATTCAAAATATTACTCGATGCGAAAACTACCAGCTCGGCAGCTCCAGAACGAGTAGTGGTATGGTTAGCAGCACTACCCTTCTCTAGCGTGTCTACCATGATCGCCTTTTCGGTCAACAATGTTATGTGGTCACCATGATTAAGGAGTTCTTTCAGAATATCTAGTACAAGGAGTCGACTCAGTTGTTGTGGATGTTTTCTACGTTGCGCTCCAAATCCCCAATCTTTCCCAACTCCATCTACATTCGATCGATTGTCTCCTTCAACGTAAGATATGTTTCCCTCCCCACCTCTGTTTTCTTCACCATGGTTTCAGAATCTTGCTATGATACCAAATTATTAAGAGATATGATTAAGAAAAGAACTTACGTTTGTATTATACCAACTAATTCAATACACATTCCTGTGAAAAAACTATTCAACTTCTTCTACCTTTAACCTATGCGATAAAAAAAGAAATATTTTCTCTTTCCTCCTTTATATCCATTGTACCTTCCACTCAAAGAGAATAAAATCTTCCTCTTGATTCCTCCCTCCTTCTCCTGCTCGCTCCTCTTAACCGTTGCTCACGTGTCACTGACACTGGCCCGCGTTTGATCTTTAACTATAGTCAGCTCACCACAATGCGATTACGAATCGGATTTCTCCTTTTCGTGGCATATTTCCCGTGAGGGTTCTCTTGTTGCTTGTTTATGGCCTAAAGTGCCCACCCTCCGCGATCTTCTTCAGTATTGGTGCAAGATCGGTGGACGAAGATCCTCATATCTATCACATATCTCTGATAATCTAAAGACATGTATAATTGACTATAAAAAATCTCATTTAACTCGATCATATGCTTTATCATGTCAATTGTAATAATCATATAAGTTTTAAAAAATCTTTTACATGTCTTGTGAGAGTGCATAAGTTCATATGCTATTATGAAAATTTCAGAAATAATTTTTCTCGGTATGGAGGATGCTTGTGTTTTGGAAATAGTTTTATTCAAATATCCTTTTAGTTGAAAAACCAACAATTTGGAGATGATGTTATATATGACATTGCATAAAGCGAATAATGTTTTTGTGTTATCCGTCTTTGAGATCATGCAAATGTTTGTATATATGACTTATACTTGGAGTTAGTTGATCTGTCTCGAAGAAAGATCAGACTGCTTTTGGACACATCCTTACCGAATATACTCTAACAGCTTTGATAAAATTGTGATGTACTTGTACAGAGTAAGGAGCTCTATCATTCTATGGGATCATACAAATATTTGCATAGGTACCATATGATGTAATGTTCTTGTAGAGAGTAAATTCGTTTCAAATGATTTTTGTAACTCTTAAATTTTTGTGTATTGAACTTAGATTTGAATTGCAACGGCATAAATATATGGTTTTCTTAAATTCATGGATTTGATATGTTAGTTTGAAATTATTTTTTCAATTTGCTTGAATGTCAATTTTCAATAACAACGCTAACCATCACTTCTACCAATTGGAGGAACAATAACATCCCTTATACAATTATACTTTATTTTATAGTTTCAACAAAAAATATACCATGAGAAAACTTTCGGCAAAGCTTCTTCAATCTCAGTTCGGTGAAAAGCAACTTCGAGGTCTTGACAGTTCCATGACAAGATTTTCATGGTGCCATTACAGGGACGGATCGTCTTCAAGGTGGAACATAGGGTCGTTCTCCTTCTACTATGTAATTAGATTCCGGAGCATCTCTTCTATCTCATCAGACTTTTTTTTGTTGAAGTAGAAGTTTCATCTGCTCTTGCATAAGCCCCAAAGATATTAAAATGTTTTTCTTTATAGTAGTGTCATTTCTTGCCGATCCTCATCATTTACCTCCATGGATACATACCAAAGCCATCTTGGCCTGGAATTGTCTAGCCAAATCGGGATTGTATTCGTTGTGGGCTGGATTACCAATATTATCATCTTCCCTTGATCACCAATTTTGTTTCTTTAGATTGATCAGAGTTTCGACAATAACAAAGCGACTGTAGTCGCAACTTGAATATAAAACAAAGAATGCAAAGGCATTGGTTCAGAGAAGAATCGATTACTGAAAATAAGGAAATTGATTTTTTTCTTTTTCTCTTCTTCATTGTCCTACTCAAACATACGAGCTTACAATTTATAGAGAACTTAGGATTTCACTAAATCTAGACACATTCAAACGAGTGCGAGAGATCTTGACAAGTATCTCCATTAAGATTATTACACATGCTATCTAAAAAACCAAATCGATTGCATAATACCACACCTCCTACTGCCTTTATCGTCCTTTTTCTTGTACTCTATTCTCTTTTATACTGCACGCATAAATATCTTTCCTTCTGGTTACGTCATTTCCTTGAGTCTGGGCCATATTACAAATTAAGGCCCAACTTCCTTAGCTTCTTCGATCATGGGCTTCCGTTCTGAGCCATGTTTGTTGTTGGCTTTGTTGACTACATGTGCTCTGTTTTGAGTTGTTGTAGAGCCGATACTTTCACACCTTCCTATAAACTGGTGGTGGGTAGAATACTAACACCCAGTTTGAAACGCAAATCTTGAAATGTCTGACGTGGTAAATATTTGGTAAAGATATCAGCAAATTGCAGTGTTGCCGGAATGCGTTGAATTTCTGTGAGTCCAAGTGCAACACGTTTCCAAATATAGTGATAATTGATGTCAATGTGCTTTGTTCTACCATGAAACCCAGGATTGGTAGAGAGATGAGCAGCTGATAAATTGTCACACAAGTACTGTAGGATTCGTTTGAGTTATTCCTAATTCTCTAAGTAGAGAGTTGATCTAATTCAATTCAGAAGTTGTGGATGCAAGAGCTCGATACTCAACTTGTGTTTGAAGAGCGTGACACGGTGGACTGTCGTTTAGCAAACCATGATACTAGGTTCGAACTCAAGAAGATGCAAAACACTGTTGTAGAACGGCGTGTCTCTTGGCATCCCTCCCCAATAAGAATCGCTGAAGAATTCAATGCCAAAGAGTTGTCTTTAAACAATTGTAATCCAAGATCAGAAGAGCCACGCAAGTATCGCAATATTCCTTTTATTAGACCAAAATCTGATACCGTCAAGGAATGCATTCTCCGACACACCACATTTACTACATATTGGATTTCAGGTCTCGTGATAGTAAGATATTGTAATTCTCCAGCAATACTCCGAATGTAAGTTGGATCTTGAAAGAGAGCCAAATTGTGAAGAGTAACATCAATACGGCTCGGAAGTGGTGTTGGCATGGGTTTGTAGTTTTTGGACCAATATTTCCTCGATATATTTCGTCTAGTTCAGAAATAATCCTTGATCATTGAACTTTGCCAATACCCAAGAAGTAGTGGAGACGGCCTGGATTTTTCATAGAGAAGTTGGTACTTAGAGCTTGTATCAGCAAGTCAATTATATGTGGGTTGTCTCGTGCTAGCTAACACATCATCCACATAGATTAATAAATATAGAGTCGACCCATTATGATGATAAATGAAGAGAGAAGGATCCAATTTGCTGCAATCAAGGCCAAACTCCAATAAGAAGCTACTGAACTTATTAAACCAGACGCGTGGTGTTTGTTTAAGGCCATATAGTGCTTTTCACATGTGACATACGTGAGTTGGGAGCTCTGGATTCACAAAAACCGGAGGTTGTGTCATAAAAACTTCCTCTTGTAACTCGCTATGAAGAAAAGCATTATTCACATCAAGTTGCACAATACCCCAATTCCTTGTTGTGGCGATACTAAGTATAATCTGAATCATTGATGTTCTTACAATCGGACTACAAGTTACAACAAAATCAATTCTTTTCTTTTGATCGAATCCTTTTGCAATGAGCCTCGCTTTAACTTATCAAGCGTTCCATCCTCCTTAAGTGTAGTAGTGAATACCCATTTGCATCCAAGAATATGCATATCAGCTCGTGCTGGTTCTAAAGTCCATGTCTCATTGTGATATTGAGCTTCTAATTCTGGTATCATTGTCAATCTCCATCCTTCTAGCTTGAGTGTTGTAACTACTGATTTAGGAATTGCAGGGACCTCTTTTGTAGCCACATAATGTAAAATATATTTTGGATTAGGCTTTCGGATGCCCTGTTGAAACCCTTGTTGTCATAGCATGACTACGACGTTCACCATCTAACGGAATCGGTGGTAAGGCTACTCGTTCGTCAATTGTCGATGGAGTATCCATAGTTACAATACTTGATTCAGCCACAGGTTTAGTGTATACCTCTTTATGTGATTCGATAATATCGGTATTTATGGTGTTGTGAGAATACATCCACGTACTTTCTGTTAAAGAATCGAAATTTTATTCCAAACAAGAATCAATGTTCTTACAAACACGAATTCAACTCACCTTTCTAGAGAATCTTGAAGTAGAACGAATTCTCAAGAAATAGGCAAGATCCCAAACGGAATACAATGAGAAAGAGAGAATAGAAATTGAACAAGATTTTCATATCAAAATAACGATTCATCCTGCTCTTTTATACTCTGTTTCCAACTGTGAAAACAGAGAGTGCTCTGTTTTCTAACTAACCCAGAAGTTCGAGTAACTAGCTAGCCAACTTCTCCAATGTCTGAGTGACACGTGTCCTTCTATCTTTGATATACAATTTGCTATAACAAATCCCCCCTGTTCAGAGAACCTTGTCCTCAAGGTTTAAAAGTTGGAAATTTGTCCTGCAAATCGAATAAGAACTCCCATGTTGCGTCTTCTTCAGCTTGATTCGCCCATTTCACCAACACCTTTGTCACTGCTTTTCCCTGTCTATTTACCATTTTCCTTTGCAAAATCTTCTCGGGTTCCTTAACGAAAACATCCTGTAAAATGGTTGGTAGTTCATTTGCAGTCTGAGCATTCCCTACCCTCAACTTAAGTTGAGACACATGAAAGACAGGATGAATGAGAGAAGTTGCAGGTAATGACAATCTGTATGCGACAGCTCCACATTTATCCTCTATTCTGAATGGTCCATAATACTTTGGGCTCAATTTGTAATTGCTGCGATTCACCATTGAATTTTGCCTATACGGTTGCAATTTAACATAGACATAATCTCCAATTTCAAAGTTTCGATCACTCCTATGTCTGTTAGCTGACTGTTGCATCCTGTGTTGAGCTCGTAACAAATGGAATTTCAAAACCAGCAACATATTCTCTCTTTCCTGCAGACACTTTGCAACTACTGCTACCTTAGATTCACCAGGAAGATAAGGCAAGTGTTGTGGGGGAGACTGACCATACACCACTTCAAATGGTGTCATTTGTGTTGCTGTGTGAAAATTAGTGTTATACCAAAATTCAGCCAATGGAATCCACTTGCTCCAAAGATAAGATCGATCACTGCACATACATCGTAGATAAGTCTCCAAACATCTATTCACCACTTCAGTCTGACCATCACTCTGAGGATGATAGGCTGTAGATAAGTTCAATGAGACTCCCTGCAATTTGAATAATTCTTGCCAAAACTCGCTTAAGAACACGGCATCTCGATCACTCACAATCGAATCAGGGAAGCCATGTACCTTAAAGACATTATCCAAGAAGACTTGAGCTACAGAAACAGCAGTGTAAGGGTGTGCTAAAGTCATAAAATGAGCAGTTTTGCTCAATCTATCCACAACCACGAATATAACAGATTTACCGAAAGATAATGGTAATCCTTCGATAAAGTCCATCGAAATATCTGTCCAGATAGCAGTGGGGATGGGTAAAGGTTGTAATAAACTAGGATACGCTGCAGTGTCATACTTGCATTGTTGGCAAACATTGCAATTACGAATATAAGATTGTATATCCTTCTGCATTCCTTTCCAATAGAACAGAGCTTTTACCCTTTGATGTGTTGCATCTCTCCCTGAGTGACCTCCTGTACCAGAACCGTGAAGCCATTCCAGAATAGCATCTCTTAAGGGAAGATTTAAAGGAACTACGATCTTACTTTTTCTCCTTAAAAGGTTCTGCATCCAGGAGTAGTGTTTGTGAGCAGCTGTATTTTCTTTCAACTCTTGTATTATCGTCTTAACTTCTGCATCATTTTCA
Source organism: Pugionium dolabratum (assembly GCA_018901945.1). Lineage (NCBI taxonomy): Eukaryota > Viridiplantae > Streptophyta > Magnoliopsida > Brassicales > Brassicaceae > Pugionium > Pugionium dolabratum. Next base: position 357,762 of record JAEVFF010000023.1, on the reverse strand, counting down.
TAAGAATCTTGAATTCTCTTTACCAAATCACATTCTAGCACCGACATTGCCATATGAAGAATTTCAGACCCTTGAACTCGTGATAGTGCGTCTGCCACTATATTGTCTTTGCCTTGCTTATACTGGATTTCATAATCAAACTCCAGAAGTTTAGGCAGCCATTGTTGTTGAACAGGAGTGTTCAACCTTTGCTCCAGAAGGTATTTCAAACTTCTCTGGTCTGTCTTGATTATAAAGTGTCTGGTTATTAAGTAGTGTCTCCATTTTTGAACAGCAAAGACCACAGCCAACAGTTCTTTTTCATAAATTGAAAGGGTTAGCTGTTTCCCTTTTAGATGTCGACTAATGTATGCTAATGGGTGTCCTTCCTGCATTAGTACAGCTCCTATCCCATTTCCATATGCATCCGTTTCCACCACAAACTCCTTATTAAAATTTGGAAGAGCTAGTACTGGTGCTTGACACAACTGTTGTTTAAGTGCCTCAAAAGCTAATTGAGCCTCGTCATTCCAAAAGAAAGAATCTTTCTTTGTTAGATCATGCAAGGGCTTTGCTATTGTTCCAAAGTTCTTCACAAACCTTCTGTAATAGCCAGCTAATCCCAGAAATCCTCGCAGTTGTTTAACATTAACAGGAATTGGCCACTTTGATACAGCCTGAATTTTCTTGGGGTCTGTAGAAACGCCTGCTGCTTCAATAAAATGACCAAGGTATTCTACACGATTTGTTGCAAATTCACATTTACTTTTCTTTGTAAACAAACTGTTTTTCTGCATCACTTCAAATACGCTTCTTAGATGATTCAAATGTGCTTGTTTTGATGAACTGTAAATCAGTATATCATCAAAGAATATGAGCACAAACTTCCTCAGAAATGGTTTGAACACTGCATTCATTAATCCTTGGAATGTAGCAGGAGCATTAGTTAAGCCAAAAGGCATTACTAAGTACTCATAATGACCACTATGTGTTTTAAAGGCAGTCTTATGAATGTCTTTAGGATCCATACGAACTTGATGGTAGCCTGCTCTTAAGTCTATTTTGGAAAAAACAGTAGAACCCCCTAACTCATCCATTAAATCTTCAATGAGAGGAATAGGGAAACGATTTTTAACTGTCATTCCATTCATGCTTCTATAGTCCACACATAACCTCCATGTACCATCTTTCTTTTTAACCAAAACCACAGGTGAGGCAGGGGGACTAGAACTTGACTGAATTGTTCCACTGTCCAGCATTTCTTGAACTATTTTATCGATTTCATTTTTCTGGTGAATAGCATATCGATAAGGCCTCTGATTAATAGGATTTGATCCCTCTATTAGTGGTATTTTATGATTATGATGTAATCTGAATGGTGGTAATGTTGCAGGTTCTTCAAAAATGCCTTTGAATGCCGTCATTAAGTTGTCAATTTCTGAACAACTTGTTGATGTTTCTGTGATGTTTGCAGAGCATAACCAAGGTTGCTCCTCACTGTTTGTCTCTTGAATGCAGATCATGGTCAGTTCTATCTGATCATCCCTCAATTTGTTGATCTTGTTAGCTTTCATTTCTCTTACTGAACCTTGTTTTATACCATGAAGTAAAACCTTTTTCTGCCCCATTTTGAACTGCATTTCCAATTTTCTGAAATCCCATGTTATAGGTCCCAACGTTTCCAGCCATTGAATTCCCAATACCATATCACAACCACCCAGTGGTATGATCATAAAGTCGGCAGTGAATTCCAATCCATGGAAACTCCATTGGAATTGTTCCACTTTGGCAGTAACTTCTATCTTGTTACCATCAGCTACAGTTACTCGAGTGTTGCCTACTGGTTTCAATTTACAGCCCCATTTTTCTGCTATTTTCTTGTCCAGAAAATTATGAGTCGAACCAGAGTCTATCAAGATGAATAATGTCCTTTTTTCATGTGTTCCTCTCACCCTCATGGTTCTATAATCTGATATTCCTGCCATCGCATTTATAGAGATCTGTGCTATATCACTCCCTTCTTCATTTAATTCCTCTGTAATTTCCTCCATTTCATCATCCTCAGTTTCTAACATATAAAGTTGAGTTTTTTTGTGCTTAAGATAATGCCCCGGAGTATATTTCTCATCGCAAAAATAACAAAGTCCTTTTGCTCTTCGATCATTCATCTCTTCATTAGACAATATTTTCCGGCTGGACTGATTACTTTTCTCCATTACTGTGTTAACTGCAGGTGATGAATTGGGATTATCTTTTCTGTTAGTCATAATTCCTTTTTCCCCATTCATATTTCTATGATTCCATCCTCCTGTTATTGATCGTCTCGGATGTGCTTTTTCATACAATCTTCCCAGCAAAAGACATTGCCTAACAGATTGAGGTTGGAACATTCTGATATGCATTTGCGTATCCATCCTTAGCCCAGCTAAATAGGCATTGACTAAGTAGTAATCTTCAGGAAGATTAACTCGAGTGCGTATTAGCTCAAATCTTCCGTAATATTCGACAATTCCCTCAGTCTCCTGTAGTTGTTTCAGTTCAGCTATGGGATCATCTAGAATTTCGTCAAATCTCTCTCTCAACAAGATCTTGTAATTCAACCAATTCCTCATTATATCTCTACCCAATTCAGATTGCATCACAGATTGATGCCATATAGATGCCGTGCCATCAAAATGTATAGATGCAATTCCTACTTTTAATTCTTCAGGAGTATTATCTATGTCAAAGAATTGTTCTACTTTGAACAACCATTCTTTAACTTTTTTTCCCTTAAATCTTGGAAAATCTAGCTTAGCTAACCTGGTGATTCCAGAATAGTGAGTTGGAATACCTGGTCGAGCTCTGCGATTTTCAGATGAATTCAACTGAATTATCGGAGTAGATGAATTCGCATGAGAATGCGATTGATTCTGATTTGCATTGGTTGTCTCAAGTCCTCGATTTGTAGTTATTAAGCGGATTGCCTCGAACATATCAGCTATGTTCTTGTCAATTTTAGCGTTCTGATTCGTGATAGCTTCTTCCAAAGCTTCAATGCGATTTCCGAACGTTTCACCCACTTCACGAACAGCAGCTTCTTTAATCAGTGCCTGCGATCTGGTTTCCGCCATCTTGTTCCGAGGACCAAGAGCTCTGATACCACTGTTAAAGAATCAAAATTTTATTCCAAACAAGAATCAATGTTCTTACAAACACGAATTCAACTCACCTTTCTAGAGAATCTTGAAGTAGAACGAATTCTCAAGAAATAGGCAAGATCCCAAACGGAATACAATGAGAAAGAGAGAATAGAAATTGAACAAGATTTTTCATATCAAAATAACGATTCATCCTGCTCTTTTATACTCTGTTTCCAACTGTGAAAACAGAGAGTGCTCTGTTTTCTAACTAACCCAGAAGTTCGAGTAACTAGCTAGCCAACTTCTCCAATGTCTGAGTGACACGTGTCCTTCTATCTTTGATATACAATTTGCTATAACACTTTCACTGTTGTTTTCAGGTTGGCGCAATAGCTCCCAAGGTATTTTTAGAAGGTATTGTTCTTCTTGGACCGGAGCTGATTGCCAGACCTTTAAAATGGGAGTTGAGTGCGTAGTTGTTAAACTTCGATATTTAACTATAAAAAGAAGACAAATTTCGTCAAAAATGATATGTCTCGATATATAAACCCGGCCAGATGGTGGATATAAACATCGATATCCCTTGTACTAAGCACGACAACCAATGAAAACGCACTACAAAAACTTGGACTCAAACTTTTGACTCATATGTGGTCTAAAGCATGGATAACAAGCTGATCCAAAAATCCGAAGGGATTAATAGTTCGGTTTTTGCTTCATCAATAGCTCAAATGGGCTTTTAAACTGTAGCCACGAGCACAATAATTAATTCGTCAAGAAATTTTCAGTATAAAAAGCTTCAACCCAATACTATAATGGAGTCTTGCTATGGAACAACATAGAAAGGCCTAGTTCAGATAAATGTCGATGTTGCTGTTGAACAAGTCTATTTTACTGTGGTGTTGTTGGACATGACTGCAAATGGACAATTCCATGATCTGTTAGATGTTTTCGAAGACCTGTACTCATAAACTCTCTTCCACCATAACTTTGGAAGACCTTTATCTTCTTAACAAATTGATTTTCTAATTTTTTTTTGAAATGCCACAAAATCATATTTTGTCTTTAAAAAGAAAAACCAAGAACATCGAGAGTAATCATCCACAAATATGGTGACAGACCCCATTGATTACAATGTAATCGATCAAATGGTGCCGAGGTACTAGATAAAGAAGAAGAAAAAAGTAGCTTAGAACTCTTTTCAATCTGGCAAGGTTCACAAATGGATGTTATGGTGCTATTATTTATAGAACTCTCCTTTTTGTTCCTTAACCGTTGAAGAATATGAAGTCTGCATGCCCCAACCGATGATGCGAGATCAATTCACTCGCTGCTGTTTGTCGATTTGAATAGAAGACCACAAATCCCGGATTCTCCAACATATAAAGATTATTACGGCGTGGTCCTTTTATCACCATTTTCTGAGTAAATATACCCAATCAACATCAAAATACACTCCACACTAATAATCATCAAAATACACTCCATACTAATAATCATCACATAATTTAGATAAGGAAATTAATGATTTTTGAATCGTGGAAAAAACCAGAATGTCAGATAAGGAAATGCTACCTGTGTGAGTAGTGGTGATAGTAGAACCTACGTGTGTAATTGGTAAACAATTACCGTTTCTTACCATTACCGATTCACTTTTTTGATATGGTTGAGTAGTTTGAAGTGAGGAGGTGGAAACACTTGAATCTGGGTACCATTCATTACCAGATTCATCAGAGTCTCGAAGCGCAGAGAGAGCATGATAGACATCATTACTTTGATACCCATTATCGAATCTACTCCAATACTTTAGTGCCGTATGACCAGTTCTACCACAAATTTGACAAGTTGGGCGTGTGTAGTCTCATGTTTGGGTAGTCCTGTTGGGTTTACTTGTTGGGCAAAATCTCTACCCCTTATATGAGAAGCCTCTTCCTCTAATTCCAAAATTCAACACAGAGAAATCTACAACCCTTTGTGAGATGGATGTGAGATGGAAAAAAATAAAGATAAAGATTAACAGCTTCTGCCATTTGAAATAACATGTTAAGGTTTTAGCAGAGTTTTGATACCATAAAAAGAATCGGTTACCGAAAATAAGAGAAATGTATTGTTTTTTCTTTTTTATTATCTTGCTCAAACATACGCGTTTACAATTTATAGAGAACATGGGATTTCTTCACTAAACCTATACACATTCAAACGAGTGGGAGAAATCTTGACAAGTATCTTCATTAAAATTATTACATATGTTAACTAAAACACCAAATCAGTTGCAGAGTTCCACACCTCTTGCTGCCTCTGTCATCCTTTTTCCCATACTATGTTCTTTGTTATTTTGCAGACATAACTCTATTTCTTTCTAGTTTTGTCCTTTCCTTGAGTATGGGCCATATTGCAAATTGAGGCCCAACTTCCTGAGCCATGTTTGATGTTGGCTACCGGTGTTCTGTTTTGAGTTGTTGTAGAGTCGATATTTTCACAGGTTCGTCATCCATTTCTAATGTGAGAAATTTCAATCTATCGTGAAATGATCACTTATTATAAATAGCATAGAGAAAATCATTTGGATAATCGCAAGAGAAAGGAGATTTCTTAGATAAAATTCCATGGCGATTTACGGCGAAAGTAAAAAAATTGAGTGTAAACCGCATGAAAACTTTGACGAAGATCTTGAGAACGCAATTAAGAATAAACTAAAACCAATAAAATATTTTTCCATCGGATACTAAAGGATGAAAATATTTTATTCTACAAAATATCTCCATAAATTTATCAGTTATGAGTAATTTAGTAATACGGTTGATCAACTTTTATGTTTCCTTATTGATTGTTGACACTTGTCTATAGTTCTATAATTGATAGAGGATGATACGAGTAGAATCGATTTTGTAAGGTATTGATAAAAGAGGTCCATTACAACTTTTGAGAGAAAGGTTTGTTGGAGTCTCTCTCCTCCCTACACAGTCTATAATTCTCTCATAATCTAGATACCTCACTCTCTCCTTGCTTAAGTACTCCGTGCAGAACACTCCTTACACGAGATCCTATGAGGATTTGTGTAGAAAGATAGTAACATTTATTCATTGTTGTTATCCCTTTTTGACCGTAGCAATTTACCCCTATGTCTTACTCTTTTTTTTTTCTTTTGGGCCTTTCCGTTCTTTCTTTTGTAGCCTCATAGCTATCAGAGGATTGGAGAGGCGCGTATCGATTATCAATAATGAGGTTTGATTCACCTAAATCTCTTATATTAAAACTTCTCATCAAGTTCTGCATTCGTCGTTTTTGTTGTTCTTGTGTGAAGGACGATGATGACGTGTCCTTTTCGTCGTCTTGTTTGGACTCTTTTATTTGTGATTCTCTTACATCTCCTTCAAATTAGTGGGAAGAGCTCTAACATCCAATTTATCTCTAGAAACAAAAGACTTGGTGCAATAACATGTGTTGAAGATGTTGGCATACCTCAGATCTGCTGGAGCATAACGTGTTTTGATGGTATCCATGGCTATTTGTTCACCAAGGTAGTGGTAATCTACGCCGATTTGTTTCGACTAATATTACAGCATTGGGTTGACGGTGAGGTACATTGTAGATAGATTATTGTAGTTAAGAATTGCATATCTAATTTTGGTATGAAGGACAATGATAATGTGCTTTTGTTTTTTTTCTCATTTAAGATTTTGTGGATTTAGTTCGTTGTTATACTAGGTTTGAGTGATTGGACTTGTCTTCAATTACATTCTCTCAAATTGGTAGTCTACGTAGATGTGTTTCGACTGAGCATTGGATTGGCGGTGAGGTACATATCAGAGGGATTATCATAATTGAGAATTTCAAGTCAACCCTACGAATGAAACAGAACATGAAACCCTAAACTACCAAGCAGTGGGAAAAGCCCGGGGCTATGATCGGTGCATGTTGAAGAATGAACAATTTGAGGAATTGCAACGCAAAATAAATGAAATCCATGTATGTTTCGTTATAATTGGTGCTAAAGTTTTGATAAACTGATACCATGTAAGAAAAAGGGAAAAAAATGAATTAAAGTTTCTTGTGTATTTTAATGGTTGTTCTCAGTCTATTTTTTTATACAAATGAAGTTTACAGATTGTTGACACTTGTCTAAATTTATGTCGTTGATTAAGGATTAGAGAGAAGAGTACCGATTGCCAATCAAGAGGCTTTATTCACCTAAATATGTGTAAACTTGTTCTTCTGTTTTGTTGCGAGCTTTGAAAATGATTTAAAAAATCGCAAAAAGACACGTGAGCTTTTAACCAGTTCACGAATTAACTCCACTACATCTGAAGAGGGGACAACACCCTCTAATTCACTATCTTGAGAGATATTCTTTGTGCATCAACCGGCACTTACAAGAGTTACCAACAGGTAAACCGAAAGATTACACATAGAAAAGAAACTAGACACTCTATCCTTTAGTATCTCACTCGACTCTTACTCCATCTCTCTACTGCAGGTCAAAGAAACTTGCAGACGTTCTTTCTCTGTTGGTTTTTCCTCTCTCTCCATTGACGAAGAAGAAATCCCGATTTAAATACTCGGTCAGCTTACGAGCTGGTCCAACCAGGTTCAATGTACTCAGCTCTTCCGTGCTTGAGACACGGTATATTTAGCTCCTCCTTGCTTAGTCCTTTTCGACTTCTTCAGATGGCTTGCATGTCCACCTACTGTCGGAAGAAATCTTCTAAGCTTCCCGTCAGCCTCTATCCTCGTCCAGATACGGTAAGATCTTCTGACTGCAGACCTTATTCCTTTTTTTAATTTATTTCTTTCAACAAAAATAAAACTTTCAGATCCATACTGTCACTGACCTGATTTTTTTTTGTTGGCCCGAAAAAAAATTGTATGTGGGCGGAGCTGGATCAACAGATCCTCAATTGACCTAGACCATCTTCGAACTTTGGTCTAGGTAAGGCCTTAGTTAATAAATCAGCCAGATTTATTTTTGTATCAATCTTGTCTACTGAAACTCCCCCTGAATTTATAATACTCCTTATAAAATGATACTTAACGTCGATATGTTTGGTTCTCTCATGAAAAACTCCCTTTTTCGCCAAACATATCGTGCTTTGAGAATCACATAATACTTTAGAAATAGTATTTGAGATTCTTAATTCGTTGCATATTCCCTTGAGCCATATAGCCTCCTTAACAGCCTCTGTTAGAGCTATATATTCCGACTCAGTAGTTGATAGGACAACAATCTGTTGCAAACTAGATCTCCAGCTGATAGTGTTCCCCCCTATTTGAAACACGTACCCTGTAATGGACCTCCTCCTATCTAAATCGGCTGCAAAATCTGCATCCACATACCCAATGATATCAAAATTCTCTCTTTTTGAAAATATAAGAACTTTGTTTAGGGTTCCCTTTAGATAGCACATTGTCCATTTCACTGCTTGCCAATGACACCTTCTTGGATTTCCCATAAACCGGCTTATTAGGCCTACCGCGTATGCCAGGTCGGGTCTTGATCCGACCATGTCATACATTAAACTCCCCACATCATTTTGATAAGGTACCTCACTCATTAAGGTAGCTTCTCTTCTAACTTCTTCCTGATTTAAGCTTCTTAGCTTAAATTGAGACCCAATAGGCGTGCTGACCATCTTAGAATCATACATTTTGTATGTTCTTAATACATGTAGCAGGTATTTCTGTTGAGACAATTTGAGTATTCCGTTCATCCGATCTCTATGAATATCCATCCCTAGGATCTTGCTTGCTGCTCCTAGGTCCTTCATCTCAAAAGGTTCCAACATATCTTCCTTTAGAACCTTTATGTTAGTCCTGTCTTTAGATGCCACTAACATATCATTTACGTAAATCAGTAGGTAAATCTGATTTGTGACATGTTCTCCTTTTTACGTATACAAAGGCATCAAATTGACTTTGATAAAATCCCTTCTCTAACATAAAGCTATCGAATCGTTTGTTCCATTGCCTTGGGCTCTGTTTTAATCCATAGAGCGATTTTTTGAGTAGACATACCTTGTGTTCATTTCCTTTTTCCACAAAACCTTCTGGTTGATCCATGAATATCTCTTTTTCTAGAATTCCATGTAAAAAAGCCATCTTGACATCTAGATGTTCTAGTTCCATGTCAAAAGTGACTACTAAAGACAAAAGAAGTCTTATGGAGACCTGTTTTACAACAGGTGCAAAGACTTCATTGTAATCAATGCCCTCAACCTGAGAATAGGCTTTAGCTACTAACATGGCCTTGTATCTAGGACTCTCAATCCCTGGAATTCCGGGTTTCCTTTTGAATATCCATTTATAGCCTATAATCCTTTTTCGAGATGGTCTGTCAACTAGAATCCAGGTTGTGTTCTTATGTAGGGAATCCATTTCTTTAATCATTCCAGCTTTCCACAAACTCCAGTCTTTTCTCATCTTTGCTTCTCTGAAAGATGCTGGTTCTTCTGAATCGCTTGTAGTTGTTCCTGCCAGGGCATAAGCAACAAAGTTTCAGTCCGAGAACCTTGTGCTTGGTTTTATCGTCCTTTTAGGTCTGTCTCTTATCAGCTGATAATCTGATAAGTCTTCTTCAGGTTCTCTTTCCAATCTCCTGGAACTTTCGAGGAGACTTCATCTTCTACATTTTCCTCAAGACTGTCTCCTCCTTCATCCTTATTACCTTTCTCAGTTTGTTCCTCTGAGTCTTCATATTCCACGATTGGATTAAATGAAACTCTTATGTTTTTCTTCTGGTTAGTTTCAATTCTATCCGTAGTTTCTTTGCTCCTTTTATTCATGAACAATTGCGGCTCATTGAACATTACATCCTTACTAGTGGTGCACTTATACTCGGGTATCCACACTGATGAGGACATCAGGTCGTACATCCAGCCAGGAGACCAGACTGGCCGACCAGGAACCTTGCCCGAGACAGCAGGACCATCTGGCACGTCTGCCGGACCAGGCAGTACCGCCGGACCCTCGACCTATAGGACCAGACCGGTCAGCATTGCCAGCGGAGAGGCCCAAGCTTCTGGCACACTTTGTGGCGACGTGGATGACACCGCCGGTCCCTCTGGTGATGCCGCCAACTCCAGGATCAACTTGGCCGGTCCTGAAGGAATTCCGGCCAGTACCTCGCACAGTCCAGCTGGTACAGCCGATCCAGCCGAGTGCACAAGCAATTCAACTTCCACACAAGGAAACTCGGACCAGATAAGCTACCAGCTTCAGGACATGCATCTAGAGGAAGTATCCACACCAGTAGTGCCACCAGGAGCAATGCCAAGAAGCATATCAAGGGCACTCTTCCACAAATTCAGCTTATGGGTG